>JAJHZJ010000181.1:6996151-7403131 GCA_023548195.1 Bettongia penicillata ogilbyi
AGAAGTAAAGAAAATAGTCTGCTTCTCTCTACATTCAGACTCCATAGTTCTTTCTCTGGATGTGGATGGCATTTTCCATCATAATTCTTTGGAATTATTTTAGGTCCTTTCATTACTGAGAAGGGTTAAGTTTATTAAAATCAGTCATCAACTGTTACTGTGTACAGTGTTCTCCTGGTTCTGTTCACTTCATTTAGCATCAGTTCATATAAATTTTTCCAGGTTTTTCTGAAGTTCATGTTTTCATTATGTCTTATAGCACAATAGTATTCCATTGCATTTCTATATCACAACTTGTTCAGCCATTCCCCAATTGATGGGTATCCAAAATAATCATTTCTTTTAGAGGTTAACCTTCTTTAATGTTAGTCCATTGTATTTTTAGTGTTCTTAGTGACTTAGACTATGGAAACAAATGAAATTCTTTCTCTTTCACAAGATTCTGTTGTAAAAGTTTGTGAGAATCAAGGGAAATGCTTTATCTTCCAACTTTTTGCCCATTTTCACTTGGATATCTTGGCAATTAAACAATGGTTTGAGCTCTTAAGTTCTTTAATATTGTAATTTTTTATAATGTTGCTGTCCTTGGAAGCCTCACCTTATTCTGCTTATCCATCTTCCATTTTACTGTCAAATTCATCTTCCTAAAGCACATCCCTGACTATTTAATCTTTCCTATTCAATCAACATCAGCTGCACCCTAACATCTTGATCAAATACAAAATCCTTTGTGTGGTTTTATAACCTGGCTCCCTCCTACCTTTCTAGTATTATATTTTTTGGGGGGTGATCTTTAAAGTACTTTATTGGAAGGGGTGAGAAGAGGGGAGATGCTGAGGCAGAGGCATAGGGACCACCCCTTCTAGCTAGTCACTTACGGAAAGGGGTTAGCCTGCTGATATTCTGCCGGAAGTTTGATGGCTTCTGCTTGGGTTCAGCCAGCATGAAGACTTGCTGCTGTGGGCAATATGAGATGCTTCTGGAGCATCAGAAAGTCATAGTAAGGCCAGTTCATGGCTTTGGGTTTCCCACTGGACTGTTGATTGTTTGCATTCAGCATGACCTATTTCTTCTGTACCTCTGTGATGGAGAAGCCTTTCTCCTGGTCTAGTTGGACTTGTTTCCTTTCATTTCAAAGGCCTTGAGCCTCACAATTTCTGTCCAGGTTTCTTAGCACAGAAGAGATGGCTTTCATTGCTGCAATGGAGCTTGAAGGCATTTTTGACAGTGAGGTTAAAGTTCTTGTCCTTCCCATCTTCCAAGTCCATGATCTCCATATCATCCATGTTGATTCGGACATTGTAGTACAAGATGTCCCTCTAAAGAAGGTCCTTTTTACAATAGATGAGCTGGTGGTAGAAGAGGAAAATCATTCTCTGTTGGCTCTTGGCTTGGGGCTGGGACATTCTGGTTAATTCACCAGAGTGGATGAGTTCAGAGGATCTGGCAAGGATGTCTTCACACTCTTCCAAGAAATTTCTGAACCATAAATCCCTCCCATGGTTTTTAACTTCTGTACCCCTTACAATCTAAAGCACATAAATCAGAATGTGATTATATTATGTTAAATGCCATTCTTTCCTTGTTTCATATTGTGGGAAACAAAAGGAAAAAGTTCCGTTTCCACAGGGTCAAAACTCTCAGTGGTGATAGTTAATCAGAGTTGTGACTTAGCAGAGTCAGGTAAAGAAGGTCAGAAGCCTTTCTAGTATTCTTACACCTAAGCCCTCTTCTCTAGCTATTCTGCAATCCAGTGATACTGACTTTCCTTCTTGCTCCTCCCATAAGACACCCTGTTTCCCAACTTCATGAATATTTGTTTCTCCCCATGCCTGGAATTTGCTCCCTCCTCATCTCTGTTTCTTAGTTTTCTTGGCTTCCTTCAAATTCACCCTAAGAATCCCACCTTCTTGAATAAACCTTTCTTGCTCCTGCTAAAGGTCAGTGCTGTCCCTCTATTGACTATCTTCAATTTATCCTGTGTCTGAATAGTGCTGCATAGTGCTTGGAACTTGCAAGTGTTTAATAAGTATTTATTGATTGACTACAAGAATAAGGAATAGCCTTCAAAAATAAATGAGAGTGTGGTGTGAGTTGGTACTATAGGAGGTGATGGCCGAGAAATTTCTATTTTGGGGCATTTAGAATATACATATGGATCTAACAGCATGAGATGAGGCTGTAGAGATACCTCTAATATCTACCACAATGAGTAGGACATAATAGGTAGATATTTTATAAATGTTCATTGAATTACTAATAGTTTGATGATGATGATGTTGTTATTCCTGTCTCTGTAGAGAGCTTTTCAGTCTTTAAGCAAATCTTAACAACTGGTTCTAGTCTTTCTAGGGGAAACGTAATTAGATTTGAATTCAAAAGACAGAAGAGCTACGTTCTCATCTCAGTGTTGTCAATTACCTACTAAGCAACCAAGTCACTTCCACTTTTTGAGTGTCATATTTTCATTGTTAAAAGGAGGGGACTAGGTTTTTTAAGCTCCAAGGTCCTTTGTGGCTCTAACATTCTATAGCTCTAATCCTTAAAAAAGAAAACGAAAAAAAGGAAATTTGTTTGAATTGTGGGTCTTTGAAGATTATTACAGGGGAAACAAAATTAGAATGTGCTTCCAAATAACAGAGAGAAATTGAAGACTCCTCCTGATTAAATTATAAGTCTTTGCTTATAATTTCCATCTTCACTATATCTCATTACCTTGCCCTTGTCTTCACTTGTATACCTCTAACCTGTCTTTACTACTTCTCATCTAATATACTGCAATAGCACCCTAAATAGTCTTTTTGAATTCATTCTCTCCCCTCTTTCAAGTCATCATTGTCAGCTCCCAAATTGACATTCGTAAAAGATAGGTCTCATCATGAAAAGGCTCCTTCTACTGACTCCGTATTGCCTTGAGAATCAAATACAAACCCACTTAATTCCTTTCAGTGTCCTGCTTCAGTCTACCTTTGTAGGCTGATCAGATAGTGTTTCCATTTATTCATGATACATTCAAACTAAAGGAGCTTATTATAGCCCCATAAATAACTTTTCAATCTCTAGCTTCTATGCTTTTTCACAGGTTGTTTGCCATCCTTGGAATGCTCTCCCTCCTCACCTTTGCCTCCTAGAAACCATAGCTACCTTTGAAGATGAGGTCAAGTGTCATTTCCTCCAAGCAACCTTTGCTGATTTCCCCTGTTTTTAGGGCTCTATGCATAGGATATGCAATATGTATCTTTTATTTCCTTAACCATTTGCATTTTGTATCTCCCTGTATCTCCCCAGTAAAAGTCAGCCTCCTTGAAGGCAGACAAAATCATTTGTATCTTGGTTTAGCAAAGGAATTCTCCAATATTGAATGTTTAATGTTCCATGAATTTTCCAAACATCCCATAACGTTACCAAAAATAAATTGCTCTTTGGATCATAGAACTGTAGAGCCAGAAGGGAATATAGAGACCAACTAGTGTAAACACTTCAATTTGCAGACAAGGGAACTGAGGTCCAGAGAAATAAAGTGAGTTGTTAAGGGTTACATGGAGAATTATGTGTTTATTTAGACCCGGATATGCTTTCAAATCTGGCACTCATTCTAGTCTATGGTAACATATTCATTCTACTTGCTAGAGTAAGCTTCTGTTAGGGCTAGCAGTATATGACATTCTAAAATACTGAAAAATCAAAGAAGTCCCTCTTATTTTTCATTTTTTTTTCAAAATCAAAGAAAATACAGCTTGGAGTCTTTTTTCTAGTAATAAATAAAGTTTACGGGCAGCTAGGTGGTACAGTGGCTAGAGCACCAGTGCAGGAGTCAGGAGGACCTGAGTTCAAATCTCTCTTCAGACACTTGACACTGACAACTGTGTGACCTTGGGCAAGTCACTTAACCCCAGTTGCCTCATCCTGGGTCATCTCCAGTCATCTTGATGAATATCTGGTCACTGGATTCAGATGGCTCTGGAGGAGAAGTGAGGATGGTGAACTGCACAGCCCTCCCTCACTCAAAACAAAGTCAAGTGCAAGTCATGTCATTGCTTCTCTGATGGCATGGTCTTCTTCAGCAATGAAGGACAAACACACAAATAAAATTTAAGGTGTGGGGCAGCATAACCAAATAGTGGTTATTCTGAAAAAAATCACAGCATGAATCAGATGTAACAGTAAAAGAAACTTAATAATCATCTTCACCTTCATTTAAAAAAATATCACTTGTAGGAATAGAGTGTTATTGTTCAGTCCTTTTTCAGTAGCATCCAACTCTTTTTGATCTCATTTGGGGATTTCATGGTGAAGATACCTAAATGGTTTGCTGTTTTCTTCTCCAGTTCTTTTCACACATGAGGAAATTGAAGTAAACATAGTTAAATGACTTGCCTATAGTCACACAGCTTTTAAGTTTCTGAAGCCAGATTAGAACTCAGGTTTTCCAGGGTCCAGAATTGGTGCTCTTCTACTACTGTACCACCTAGCTCACACTGCATTCTACCCTTGCCATTCATTATCTGAAGTTCACTTTAGGGCACCATGGTTTAAAAAAAGTCATTGTGCAGAGAGGGGCAACTAGAATGGTAAAGAGCATTGAGTTCATGTCATATGAGGATCTTTAGAAGAACTAAGGAGGTTTATCCTAAAGAAGAGAAGACTTGGTGGGGTTTTGGGGGAGCAGATTATATTAAAGAATCGTCTAGTAATTTGAACTGTCTAAAATTGAAATGGCTTGTTTCTTTGGAGGAGTAATTCCCACATGCAAAGGGTCTTCCAGGGGGTGGAGCCAAGATACTGGAGTAGAAAGACAAAAAAATGCAGACTTTCCCCACACAGGCCATAGAGAGGGACTATCAACAAATTTTGGAGCAGCAAAAGTGGAGAACAACAGAGGGGAGGAGATTTCCAGCCCAGGGGGACCTGGAAGGCCCATGGGAAATGTCAGTTGCACCATATATGGAGCAGAGCATGGAGCCTAGCCTAGCCTTGGCCACGTGGTGCATGGCTAGTGAATAGCCCTCAGGGGCAGAACACCCAGTCTCGGAATTCCCAGTCACAGCAGCAGCAGGTCTGCAGATCCTTCAACCCACAGGTGCCAAAGGTCAGTGCCGGGTTTTTTTCAGCTGGCCAGGAAGGGAAAAGGGCCTTCCCATAGATAAAGTCTCAGGCAGCAGCCTGCAGAGGCAACATTGGGCAGGTGGCAGGAGTTCTCAGGGCAGCCACTACAGCAGCCCGAGACCATTGCTGGATTATAAAAACCCCTGGGGGCACTGAGGGAGCTGGTCTTTGTCTCACACTGAATGGTGACCCTGCCCCCATAGCTTCACTGAATCCCACTCCCCCAGTGTTAGCTTGGCGAAACTGGAGGACAGGTATCTGTGGAGAGGAGATTCTGCTAAGATTGTGGGCACAAAAATCCTTCCATGTGCCTAGACCAGCACACGCTTGATTGTGCTACCTTGGAGGAACTGATATCTTACAGGTCCCCAGAGTATATCCTACTCTTCACAAAGGACCCAAAAGTCAAATAACTGGTTGGAAAAATGCCCAAAAAAGGGAAAAAAATAAGACCATAGGAGGTTACTTTCTTGGTGAACAGATATTTCCTCCCATCCTTTCTGATGAGGAAGAATAATGCTTACCATCAGGGAAAGACATAAAAGTCAAGGCTTTTGTATCCAAAACATCAAAAAATAAATATTCAATAGGCTCAGGCCATGGAAGAACTCAAAAAGGATTTTGAAAATCAAGTTAGACCGGTGGAGGTAAAACTGGGAAGAGAAATGACAGAGATGCAAGAAAAGCATGAAAGGTAGGTCAATACCTTGCTAAAGGAGACCCAAAAAAATGCTGAAGAAAATAATACCTTGAAAAATAGGCTAACTCAATTGCCAAAGAGGTTCAAAAAGCCAATGAGGAGAAGAATGCTTTCAAAAGCAGAATTAGCCAAATGGAAAAAGAGGTTCACAAGCTCACTGAAGAAAAGAGTTCTCTCAAAATTAGAATGGAACAGATGGAGGCTAATGACTTTCTGAGAAAACAAGAAATCACCAAACAAAACCAAAAGAATGAAAAATGGAAGATAATGTGAAATATCTCACTGGAAAAACAACTGACCTGGAAAATTGATCCGGGAGAGACAATTTAAAAATTATGGGACTACCTGAAAGCCATGATCAAAAAAAGAGCCTAGACATCATCTTTCATGAAATTATCAAGGAAAACTGCCCTGATATTCTAGAACCAGAGGGCAAAATAAGTATTCAGGGATTCCACCAATCACCGCCTGAAAGAGATCCAAAAAGAGAAACTCCTAGGAACATTGTGGGCAAATTCCAGAGTTCCCAGGTCAAGGAGAAAATCTTGCAAGCAGCTAGAAAGCAACAATTCCAGTATTGTGGAAATACAATCAGGATAACTCAAGATCTAGCAGCTTCTACATTAAGGGATCAAAGGGAATAGAATAGGATATTCCAGAAGTCAAAGGAACTAGGACTCAAACCAAGAATCACCTACCCAGCAAAACTGAGTACAATACTTCAGGGGAAAATATGGTTTTTCAATGAAATAGAGGACTTTCAATCATTCTTGATGAAAATACCAGAGCTGAAAAGAAAATTTGACTTTCAAACACAAGAATGAAGAGAAGCGTGGAAAGCTAAACAGCAAAGAGAAATCATAAGGGACTTACAAAAGTTGAACTATTTGCATTCCTACATGAAAAGACAATATTTGTAAATCTTGAAACTTTTTCCAGTATCTGGGTATTTGATGGGATTACACACACACACACACACACACACACACACACACACACACACACACACGCGCGCGCGCGCACACAGAGACAGAGAGACCAAGAGACAGAGAACACAGGGTGAATTGAATAGGATGGGATCATATCTTAAAAAAACAAAATAAAGCAGTAAGAGAGAAATATATTGGGAGGAGAAAGGGAGAAATGGAATGGGGCAAATTATCTCTCATAAAAGAGGCAAGTAAAAGACTTTAAAGTGGAGGGTAAAAGAGGGGAGGTGACAGAAAAAACAAGATTACTCTCATCACATTTGACTAAAGGAAGGAATAAAATGCATACTCATTTTGGTATGACAACCTATCTTACAATACAGGAAAGTGGGGGAGAAGGGGATAAGCAGGGTAGGAGGAATGATGGAAGGGAGGACAGTGGGAGGAGGGAGCAATTTGAAGTCAACTCTCTTGGGGAGGGACAAGATCAAAAGAGAGAATAAAAGCAATGGGGGGCAGGATAGGATGGAGGAAATTATAGTTGGTCTTACACAAAATGATTACTATGGAAGTCATTTGCAAAACTACACAGATATGGCCTATACTGAATTGCCTGCCTTCCAAAGGGAATGGGTGGGGAGGGAGGGATGGGGAAAATTTGGAACTTAGAGTTTTAGGAACAACTGTTTAGTATTGTTTTTTGCAACCAGGAAATAGAAATACAGGTAATGGGGTATAGAAAGCTATCTGGCCCTACAGGAGAAAAGAGAAGATGGGGATAAGGGAAGGGAGGGATGTTAGAAGAGAGGGCAGATTGGTGATAGGGGCGATTAGAATGCTCGGTGTATTGGGGTGGGGGAAGGGGAGGGATGGGGAGAAAATTTGGAACCCAAAATTTTGTGGAAATAAATGTTGAAAAGTTAAATAAATAAATTTTTAAAAAGGGCAAGGAATAACATGGGTGCAGTTTAGGTCTGGCAATGGTTCATGAAATTTTGAAAGCTCTAAAGGAAAGCTTCTATTGAATATATCTTCTTGCAAAGGAGCTTTAGGAAAACACAGGAAAAATAGCACAAAATGGGGGGAGCCAAGATGGTGGAGTAGAAAGACTCACGTATGCTAGCTTCGAATCCACAGCCCATAAATTTCCTGTAAAAAGAACTCCTCACAAATTCTGCAGCATTGAAAGCCATGCACCAATGCAGTGGAGGAGATTTCTGTTCCAGAGAGCCCTGAAAAACCGACTCCAAAGTCCATAGCACACAGGACAGCGGAGCCTGGCCCTGTGCTACCCTGGCTGCACAGCCCCAGAGAAGCAGATCCAAGCAGGCTTCAGGGACAGAATCTCTGGTGGCCACCAAGGTCCCTCCACCCACAGGTGCTACAGGTCAGTGAGAGAGACGTCTGGGCTGGCCAAGAGGGGAACGGGGTGTCTCCGTGACTTGGTCCCCCTTGGGAGGTGGTGGCGGAGGGAGCAGCAGGGGCAGTGGCAGAGGCAGCGGCAACCCTGGACTCCCAGAGCAGACAGGAGCTCAGGGCCATTACTGAAGGTCTCTGCATAAGACCCTGAAGGAACTGGGCCTGGAAGGCAGCCCTGCCCCGACCTGAGCACCAGAACTTAAGCTCACATTGAATAGCAGCCTCTCCCACTGCGGAAAGCCCTGAGGCTGGGGAGCAGCATTTGAATCTCAGACCCAAGCACTAGCTGGGCAGATCTAGGTAGCGGTGGACAGGAATCTCAAAAGTAAAGTAACTGGATGGGAAAATGCCCAGAAAAGGGAAGAAAAATAAGACCATAGAAAGCTACTTTCTTGGGCAACAGATGTTACTTCCTCCTTTCATTTCTGATGAGGAAGTACAAGGCTTGCCATCAGGGAAAGATATGGAGGTTGGGGTCTTTGTATCCCAGACATCCGAGGTGGATGTCCAGTGGGCTCAGGCCATGGAAGAGCTCAAAAAAGGATTTTGAAAACCAGGTTAGACAGGTGGAGGAAAAACTGGGAAGAGAAATGAGAGAGATGCAAGAAAAGCATGAAAAACGGGTCAATACCTTGCTAAAGGAGACCCCAAAAAATGCTGAAGAAAATAACACCTTGAAAAATAGGCTCACTCAGTTGGCAAAAGAGTTCAAAAAGCCAATGAGGAGAAGAATGCTTTCAAAAGCAGAATTAGCCAAATGGAAAAAGAGGTTCAAAAGCTCACTGAAGAAAAGAGTTCTCTCAAAATTAGAATGGAACAGATAGAGGCTAATGACTTTCTGAGAAACCAAGAAATCACAAAACACAACCAAAAGAATGAGAAAATGGAAGAGAATGTGAAATATCTCATTGGAGAAACAACTGATCTGGAAAATAGATCCAGGAGAGAAAATTTAAAAATTATGGCACTACCTGAAAGCCATGATCAAAAAAAGAGCCTAGACATCATCTTCATGAAATTATCAAGGAAAACTGCCCTGATATTCTAGAACCAGAAGGCAAAATAAGTATTGAAGGAATCCATCAACCACTGCCTGAAAGAGATCTAAAAAGAGAAACTCCTAGGAACATTGTGGCCAAATTCCAGAGTTCCCAGGTCAAGGAGAAAATCTTGCAAGCAGCTAGAAAGCAACAATTCCAGTATTGTGCATGCACACACATACACACATGCATGCACATACAGAGACAGAGAGCACAGAGTGAATTGAATAGGATGGGACCATGTCTTAAAAGAAATTAAGATAAACAGTGAGAGAGAAATATAGTGGGAGGAGAGAGGGTAAAATGGAATGGGGTAAATTATATCTCATTCAAGAGGCAGGCAGGAGACTTTTTAGTGAAGGGAAAAAGAGGAGAGCTGAGAAAAAAACATGAAGTTTACCCTCATCACATTCGACTAAAGGAAGGGGTAAAATGCACACTCATTTTGGTATGAAAACCTGTCTTACAATACAGGAAAGTGGGGGAGAAGGAGATAAGCAAGGAGGGAAGGATGATGGAAGGGAGGGCAATGGGAGGAGGGAGCAATTTGAAGTCAACACTCTTGGGGAGGGACAGGATCAAAATACAGAATAGAGACAATGGGGGGCAGGATAGGATGGAGGGAAATACAGTTAGTCTTACACAACATGACTATTATCGAAGTCATTTGCAAAACTACACAGATACGCCCCATACTGAATTGCCTGCCTTCCCAAAAGGAATGGGTGGGGAGGGAGGGATGGGAAGAATTTGGAACACAAAGTTTTAGGAACAACTGTTTAGTATTGTTGTTGCTACTAGGAAATAAGAAATACAGTTAATGGGGAATAGAAAGTCATCTGGCCCTACAGGACAAAAGAGAAGATGGGGACAAGAGAAGGGAGGGATGATAGAAGAGAGGGCAGATTGGTGATAGGGAAAATGAGAATGCTCAGTGCATTGGCGTGGAGGGAGGGGATAAATGGGGAGAGAATTTGGAACCCAAAATTTTGTGAAAATGAATGTAAAAAGTTAAATAAATAAATTTATATTAGAAAATAAAAAAAAATAGCACAAAATGTGAAGGCATTGATGGGGTGAGATCCACGATGATGCAGGAAGTAACCACATCAGTGTGATCACAGATTTACTAAAGAAGCAGAGGCAGATATGCTCGTATAGATAGATGAATTACTCTGCGGATTTGTGTTCCGGTTACAACTTCCCCAAATGGGAAGAACAATCAGTCACACTTACCTGCAGGGATGCTGTGGAATAAATGACATCCCCTGAAAGTGTTTTCAAGGCACTTTCCCAACTTCTTTGCAGAGGAGAGAGACCTATGGATTTGGGATACTACATCACACTTGCTCTATGTTTTCGTTAGTTTTGTTAAACGTTTTTTTCACTTTTAAAATCTTTATTGTGAGAAATAGCAGGGGAGGATGACATATGTTAGGAAGTGTAAGTGATGGGACAAATAAAATACACAAATAAACATTGATCAAATCATTAAAAAAATGTAAATAGAAGAGATATGGCACTCTACCTCCCTCCTTTTTTGCAAAGGTATATGTTATGGTATATATACAAATACTATGAGGATACAATAGTACATAGACTGGTGAATTTGACTGACATGGCAGTCAGTTTGGCTGACCTGGTTTTTCCTCTTTCCTTGTTATAAATAATGGATTTTTGGGAGGGGAGGGAAAAGGGATACATTGGGAAGTAAAGGTGAAGTAAAATCAAGAGATATCCATATAAATTTAAAAAAAAATAAAGAAGTAAATCTGCCTTGGAAGAATGACAAAAAAAACAAAAAACAAAAAACAAACAAACAAACAACACAGGGTCTTCCAGGAGAAATTAGATGACCACTTGCTTTGAATGTTTTAGTGGGAATACTTCTAGGTATCAGTTGAACTAGATGGACACTGCTCTTTTCCAACTCTTCTAAACTGGGATTCAGTATGTTGTAGGTTAAACAAAAATTAATAGTCCTCAAGTGACTCTTAGTGGTAATGTCACTGTGTACTGAAATGCTAAAATAAGCTACTTTCTCCTCTGCCAGTTCACTCTCCTTTTGGCTGATAAACCCAAATCACCACATCTCCCTATTTTCTATATTCTGAAGTGTATAAAAAACTGCCAAGTCCATTTCTGTGTGGAATTGGCAGGCAGACTTTGAGGTTCACTGACCAACATGCCGAGTTCTTGATGCCTCTTTTTAATTTGCTAACTCACTGAATACATCTGGTTCATGGTGAACTTTATAACACAGCTGAGTACCTTCTTGTTTGCAATGAAAAGTCAGTGCTGTGCGTCAGGTGAAATCATTTCCCAGGATTTGTGTCAGAAACATAAAAGCAGTAGAACAGATGTTAGCAGAAGTCGATAAGGAACACATGTCTGCTTTTAAATCTTTTCTCTCTTACATTGCTTTGGTATTTGGATTTGAAAGAGGAGCAGATGGTGAAGGTGACTCCGAGGAAAGGTGGCCATTTGTTCCAATAACAGCTGTTACCGAGTGACAAAAGACTGCAATTTATTTTTCTACTACTTTGAAATGAAGTAAAAGTAAATAGTTTTTTTTCCCTCTGCACCTATGTTGGGATGTAAATGTTTTGATAGCACTAACTTCATCTTAAAAGATCTTAGCTGTTCAGAATTTCTCAGAATTTTAAATGACTATAAATTGTCTATTATTACAAATGAAAAATATGAAGATCATTTTCCATAGGTGGTGATTGCTGAAACATGACAAGATCCTGTTTTTGAATGAGGACCCTGTTCTGAGGAGTATAATGTTTCCCTAAGCATGTCTTGTGGGTAAATTGAACCTATAGTGTTGTTTCAAAATCAATACACACACCATTAAGAAAACCATAAAAGGTGCCCTGTGGAATTGAAATTTTTGGATTACTAATTTTTAATTTAAAAAGCAGATCAATCACTAAATCATTTACAACTTCAATTTTAATGCCTTTCTCCAAGTCATTACAAGCTTTAGCACATATTAAGCCTGCTAGTAAAAGTCAAAAGATAGCAAACTCATCAACTTTTTGGCCTAGCCCTTTGTCCCTATACAAAAACAAAAAAAAGCAAAATAATTTTAAAATAACTATAAAATTGAATGTTTTTAATGTTGGCTTGGAACAACTGAGGTTGAAAAAATCCTTTGAAAGCACTAGCTTAGATTCAAACGAACAGTTCTGCTTCTCATTGCAAACATCAGCCTCCATGCTAGAGAATACTCAGATCAGTTCATGATTAGGAAATGGAAGGTTATTCTCCTTTATTTAAACCATTAGTTAGACTGTTGTTTGTGCCATACTTTTAATTTTAGATACCACATATGAATTGAATTTAGTATAACTTTATAAAGGTCTAGGTAAAAGTAGTCAATTTAAGGAAGGTTTGGGGATACAGAGTCTTGGGAAAAGGCTCAAATAGTGGGGTTATTTTTCACCCAGGTAAGAGAAAGCTAAGGGGTGCATATATAGTGATTGGACTTTTTATCTTCTGGCATGTATGCTCAGTTTCTTTGTTCAAAGTACAATAACTTTGCTACATATGGACAATTCCAGTTGCTAAGACTGAATATGTGCCTTGCCTAATCCAGTTCTATATTACTATAGCAACCTGTTAGTATTGAAACCATGGGCACCCATATGTATGGTGAAAGGAATGAAGACCAGACCTCTGAGTCAGGCTTTGAGATGTGGATAAAGAGACAACAAGACTATGCCATGGTTAAAATCTAGTCTGGGAAACCAAATGGCATGATACACCTGATGGCATAAGTTAGAGCAAGATAGGAGGTTGAAACTAGTTGGGAAGATAGTAAAAAGGAAGAAAAATATTGATGGACAAGGCATGGTAGCTGCTCAAAGTGAAGGGCCAAGGGAACAAACACATTAAGTGCCAGGAACTGTGTTCTTTATAAGCATCACCTCATTCCACTCTGAAAACAAACCAGAAAGTAGGAGTTACTATCATCCCCATTTTACAGTTGTGAACACTGAAACAGGTAGATGTTAAATGATTTACCCATACAAGTGGTAAATGTCAGAGGACAGATTTGAACTCAAGCCTTTGTGACTCCATTCTCAGCACTCTATCTGCTGTGTCAGTTATCTAACTCTCAAAGGACAAATAGGTAGCCAGGAAATAGTTTGGGAAAGCAGTTCACACCCATATATGAAGCCAAAGTCTAGGAAAGCAATTCAATCAGTAGACTGATTTTGAGGCAGACTTCTATCTCAGCCAAAAGTATTTTTATGTATGGTCTGCAAAGAAAGGAGCCAAGTCCAAGATGTGGCCTGCCCAGGGACTGACAGAGTGATGAAACTGAAATTACTATACTTGAGTTAAAATTCTGACACTGCCAGTTATTGCCTGCAATATTGGACAAATTATTTAACCTATGTGGGCCTTAGTTTCCTCATCTACAAAAAGAAGGTCTTAGACTAGATAGTCTTTACATAACCTCCAGTTCCAAATCTATGATCCCTTGAAATGGGATGAATGCACTCACCATTAACTTGTCTGAACTATCAAAATCGTCTCCTAATTCATCCCCCTGTCCCAGGTCTCTCTCCATCCCAATCTACCTTCCAGAACTGACACAGTGACATTAGTAAAACATAGATACGACCATGTCATTCCTCTACTTAATTCCAGTGGCCACCCTATTGCCTTTAAGATAAATTCTTGTTTGTTTGGCTTTTAAAGTACTTTACAACCTGACTCCAATCTACATTTACATCCTTATTATATATTGCACCCCTTCCCTCACTCTGTGCTCCTGGGAAAATGACCTTTGTTTTGATTTTCACTCACTCAATTATACCTCAAGTTTAGAAGCCTTTGAACTAGCTGCCTCCATGATTGGAATTAACTTTCTCTTCATGTCAATGTCATGGAATCTCTTATTTCTGTTCCCAAATTGTGCTTTGGGAACCCTGGTACAGCAAAGCCAACTCACAGAAGAGATAAGATATACTGAGGAAAACATAGTGAGACTCGACATCTTTCAGGTAAGAACTACTAGCTCAAGAAAATTCAGTTTCCACATTACATTGAACTCCATTTCTTTTGGTGTTGGCCTTCAATATTTGGACTATGGCCTTTTCACTTGGACATTCAGCTCTGCCAGTAATTGCTTGGACTTGCTGTCTGCAGTGTTGTATCTTTGAGAAACTGGATGTTTGGTAGTTACTATGAGAAAAAAAAACAAGGAGTTCATGAAAATCGATACAGTTCAGGAAATTGGTGAGGTCTAAACTAATTTTAAGGTTCAAGATTGTTGTTTTTGTAGGTACACTTATTCCATTAGGAAGTAATTGTTGTTATTTAAGAATGAAATGGAAACATTATGTGTCTTTCAAATGGTATGTATATATTTTTTTCCAGATGTCTATTAAATTGTTAGGATATAGAAACACTAAATTGTTTGGATCAAATTATTTAATAAGTGGACCTGTGCAGTATTTCTTTTGGCCTAGGGGTGCTGTGAAAAATTACTGAGGCACTGAGGATGCCATGAATCAAGAAAATTTGGGAACATCTGTGTTATTCAAGACTCCATTAAAGGACCACATTGTAGAGGAATCCATTCCTGATCTTTCCAGCTGCTAATGCCGGTCATCCCTAAACTACCATGTATGTAGCTTGCATAGAATTTGTATATACTTATCAATGTGCATGCTGTATTTCAGCCATAGGATGTATAGTCTTTGAGAGCAGTCTGTTTCATTTTGCCTTCTGTACCCCCAACACCTAAAACAGCGACTAGTACTTAAATGATGCCTGTTTATTCATTGAAACAAAATGAAGATGAAACAAAAAATGTATGAATGAGAATGAAGTTAAATCCTGACAGACATAGAGACTTTGAATAACTTTCACTTTCATCTGTCAGTCACTACATCTTTATCTTAGCTGACTAAATTTCATGTTTACTTTCTCTGCCATGCCAGGTGTCACAATACCCTTACCAAGTTAGCCAAAGAATAACAATTAAGAGAGTGAGAAGTGAGTGTAAAACAGAGAGAAAGACAGACAGAGACAAACAGAGACAGAGACAGAGTGAGACAAAGAGAGAGAGAGAGATTCAGGAAAACCATTAATCCTTTTATACCATATACAATCAATCTATTTACAGGCTGGCATGAAATATAGGCCCATGTGCAAATAGGTTCCTGGGTTAAGCTGAGTTGCATCTCTGAACAATGAATGATTGAAATGCCATGTGTGTGATGGACAGCTTGTCTGCAATTGACCTCTAAGATGATTTCACTGTGGATAATATCATTCCCAAGTGCTGTCCTTGAACATGTCATGCAGAAGAATTATATGATGTCTATCAAAGAAATATCTACTCTTGTGCACATTCTTGTCTAATCTGAACCTGATTTCATGAGAAATGAACAGGGGACCTATATGATCATGCCAACACCATTCAGCTATGTTTCTTCAGCAAAGAAAAGTGTGAGCCAAAGTTTCTGCTCCATTTGACCTCTTCTTCCCCACCACCTCAAACTTCAATTATTTTCATTGGCACGGCTTATCAAATCAGCTTGTTCTTTTGGGGTTGTCCTCCTCAAAGATAGTAGTTCTTTTACTCTTAACTCATTAGACGTAAACTCATTGAAGTAGTAATTCATGCTCATAGTGAGTAGTACTTACTCTTGAAGGTGGAAAGAGATAGCAAGGAGGGTCCTTCCTAATACTGGGGGAACCCCCTCACCAGCAAGGCAACTCACGAGAGGAAATGAACAAACGATTGTATAGAATGAATAGAAATGGATAGATTTCTATTGACGTCGGAGGGGGTGCCGAAATTCCATGAATGGCAAATCCAATCGAGTATTGAGTTTTTAGAGCATTGTTATGGGTTCTTGGGGAGAATGAATACAATTTCTGTCTCATAGAGCATGCAATTTAGTTATATAGTTAAAACACATACACAAATGACTATAACACTTGTGTTTCTTCCCAATAAGCTTTCATTACACTTATCCACGTTGCTTGGTATTATTTTTTATTCCTTAGGTCAGAGGTGTGAAACATTTGGTAGTCTGGCCCCACAAGGAGAGGAAGCGGGGGTAGATGTTTGTGTGTGTGTGTGTGTGGGGGGGTTGTAAATAGAGGTTCACAACATGCCAGAATGAGGCTAGAAACAAATTGAAATGTAACTGGAAAATGCTAACAAAATAAATAAAAATACAATAAAACACATATAATGTTAATATATAGTTTTCTAAGTCAATATTCAGCCCACAGTGATCCTTATATATGAGTTAGTGGTCTCTGTATTTGAGTTTGATACCACAACACTAGGTCATTATAAATTCTCAGGAATATGAAATGGATTTTACAGGTAGTCTAGCCTACCTTTCTTTTTTTTTTTTTTAAAGCAAATAAAGAATATATTTAAGCCTAAAATGGTTAAATGGAATGCTCCAAATCACAAAGCTACTTAGCTATGTGGTACGAATGAGAATCCAGGACTTTAGTCCCCCAGAACACAATGGAAATAATTCTCAGGTCAGGAAACCTTGTTTAAAACCTGTTTCTGACAATGGCTAGCTACATGACCATGGGGGAGAAAAAAAAAAACACAAACCTAATTTTTTGTTTGTAAATATGTAAAATGGGACTAATAATACTAGCTTTGTAGGCTTCACAGCACTGTAGGGGAGAAAATGTTTTGCAAATCTAGCAATGGAATCATTCAACAATTTATAAATGACTATGAGGGGAGCTGAGAATACAGATACAAAAAAAATTAAACTATGCTTACTTCCAAAGAAATTAAATTTTATCAGGAGAGACAGCACACATTTATCTAAGTAGATACTGTATAAATATATATGTGTATATATGTGTATACATACATGCATACACACACATGCATACACACACAGAATGAAAGCAAAATAGAAGGTATCTGAATATAAGACACTATGGGAGGAAGATTATTAGCCTTTGGGAATGAGGAAAAGACCTCCTCTTCAGGAAGGGATTGAGCTCTGGCTTGAAGAAAGAGAAAAATTCTATTAGATGGAGAAAAAGGAAAAAAGGCATTGTATTCAGGGGAATTATCAGTTCAAAGTCATGGAAATAGGAGATGGAGGGAAGGGTTAAGAACCAAGAGGATAGTTTAGTTGGTCCAAAGAGTGAGGGATGGGGAATAATGTTTAATGAGTCTCAAAAAAACAGGTTGAGGTTAGGTTGTAAAAGGCATTACTAACCCCAAAGAGGGGTGTATGTTTTATTCTCAAAGCAGTAAGGAGCCACTGGCATTTACTGAGCAAGAGAATGCCCATTTTTGTGATTAAGGAAAATGACTCTAACAGCTTTGAGTAAAGGGAGATCAATTAAAAAGACATTACAATAGTTTAGATGAGAGGTAATGAGAGTCTGAACTAAGGTGATGGATGAATGTGTACAGAGAGGGATCGGATGAAAGATTAGGTGTAGGAGCAGAAGTGGCATGATTTGACTCCCTATTGTGAGGTGAGGGGAAGTCAGTAGATAACCCTCAGGTTACAGTCTGAGAGACAGGAAGAATGACAGAAAAATGGAGGTCTGGGAAAAGTTTGTGTTTTAGGTAAATGATAAGTTCTGATTTTGAAAAGTTGACACATAGAACTAAAGCTCAGGGGACAGACTGGAGCTAAAGTTATAATTCTGGGAATCATCTGAATAGGATAATCATTAAATGCACAGGAACTTCTGAGGTCTTTAAGAAAGAAAATGTAAAGAAAGAAAAGAAGATAGTCCAGGACAGAGCCTTGAGAAATACACACGTGGTGTGGATGAATCTGCAAAGGAGAAGAGAAATGGTGGTCAGAGAGATGGGAGATCTGTGAGAGACTGATTTCATAAAATTCCAGAGATAATACAGGAGAAGAAGTTGACCAATAGTGGCAAATGAAGCAGAGAGATCAGGAAAAATACAGACTGAGAAGTGACCATCAGACTGGCAAACAGGAGACGGGTAGTTTCAGCTGATTAATGAAATTACAATTTTGATTGCTTAGAGATGATGACTGCAAGATAGGGGAAGCTGCCGAGATGAGTGTAGATAAGCTTTTTCTAGCAATTTTGCTAAGAAGGGAGGAGAAAACCAGGAAGATAACTTGAGGTATTGTAAAAGCTTTTTAAGGTCAAAGGTGCCTGAGTCTGGGGGAGGGATTAATAGAAAGATAGGTTAAAAGTTACACAAATGAAAAAAATTGAGGGGGTCTATCTCCTGGAAAAGATGATGGGAATAGGACAAGAACTTCTATGAGGGGCCTTTGTAAGAAAAAGGGCTAATTAGTTATCAGTGATTGGAACAAGAGATTAGTGGATGATACCAAAGTGGATTATACAGAGAAGCAGAGAAGAGGGAGATCACCATCTGCCTCCTTTTAAGATGCTATGGAGAAGAGGGAAAAATAACAAAGTAAAAATGCACAGCAGAGAAAAAAAGAAAATTTACAAGAAAGCAAAGATGGACAGCTGTGAACATAATGTATAACATTTCTTTTATAAGCTTTCTTCAAGTGGAAATTTATGACTGTATATTTTGAATCCTCTCTTACCTTCTGTTGTGCACATGGCAATGTTTTCCTTTCCTTTTCCTATTCAGTATTTGAGTTTATAATGTTTCTTTTTCTTTTCTTATTATGTATTTACGTTTAAAATAAATTAATAAAATAAACAAAAAAAGGTAATGTAGAAATATTTTTTCTCTTCATTTTTCTCTGTATATGTCATGAAATGAAATCCTTCCTGTGGATTCCCTCCAACTTAAAACAACAAAAACCAACACAATCAAAGACTTTTTGAGGAAGTAGATAGTGAGGAGTGTAACTATATTTTTTTCCTATGATTTCGGGAGTTAGGGGTCTGAAAAAACACAGCAATCCCTTACTGAGGACCAGCTACAAAGACTCCATCTTAGACTAATTATATTCCTTAATAGCCCTAAAAGTTAATGACATGCATTACTGGATGGATGTGGCTAGGTATTCACTGGTATTTCTTAAGAAATTAGTAAGTCAGGCCTATGGATGGGTTTTGGTTGAGTAACTGTAGAAGACTCAATGACTAATGGAATGTAGCCAGTTCAGAAAGAAAAAAAAGTTTTCCATCCTGTTGGAAGCCACATTAAATCTAATAAAATTTCAAATTCACAGAATTATCAGAAATCTATATTTTTATGTACATGTAGGAATATATGCTATGTATTATGTGTGTGTATATACAAAGTGTCCCAAAAAGATTTAGTGAACTTTTAAAATGTAGAAACAAGAATAAACAGATGAATGTCCCCTAAATACCTGGACGAATAATCCCATACCTTTGTACAGCTTCATACTCTGGGGAGAGGAAGGAGATAGTGTTCACAGTTTAGCTCATTTCCTAGATCAGTCCCATCAAAGTCCAAGTCCAAAGCTCTCTTGGCGCTTAAGTCCAAGGCACTTTGGCTTCTCAAGTCTTCCCCAGTGGTCTGTCTAGAAGTATATCTGGCCTGAATTCTTTATTCCAAGGTTGTCATGACTTGATTCTGGGTTGATTCCATTGCCTGGATCTAGAACTCTAGAGAGTAAATGAAACAATAAAACAAGACCTCAAGCCCATTTCTTAGAGTTACAGAACTGGGGGGAGAGGAGGAAAAGATAGTCTTTCTCTCTTCTCCATAGAAAAAGAGAGCAAGGACTAAGCCTAGAAGTTATAAAGACTCCATTTATTTCAGCTACATAGGCAATAGTAGTGGCTACTTCTACTGACATGATGGGATAACACCAAAGTCTTCTCCAGAAGTTGGTCCCTGACTTTTCCCAGGTGGGCATCTCCATGGCAGATGATCTGAATTTTTGCAAAGCCTGTTACATACATGCATACCTATACACATACATGCAGATATTCATACACATACATAAATGTGTATACATATACTCACAAGTCTTCATTCTAGGTGATCTGAGCACGCACACAATCTAGACAGACAGACATGGATCTATAAGCCACAGTCTAATGAACTATTATACCACAAAAATGCCTCTGGATGATATTTGGACTCTAAGAAAATACTACATGACATTCAGCTGGTATTTCTCTCATAAGATCATAGGATTTAGAGGTATAAGGGATCTTAAAGATCCTCAGGTCAACTTTGATCTGAGAACCAAATGACTAAACCTCAGTCATTGATAGCAACTGCACCTGTAATTTCATTATTATAAAGAATCCTTCAAGGAAACTCTCACTGCCAATGCAATGAGGACCTTTTCTGCAATTTAAAATCTCAGGGAGTTTCCTACTGTACTAAGAAGTTAAGTGACTTGCCCAGGGTCATAAAACTAGTAAATGTTTGAGACCAGATGAGAATTCCTCTTCTTGACTCCAGGATAAGGGCTCTATTCACAGTACCATCAATTAGAGGAAAAATTACAACTTTACTCTTCTTTGAATCCTTTAAAATCTGGTACTCTAAGATCTAGGGTGCATGTTAAATTTTTCACACATTTCTCTACTTTTTTATCACAGATTATGTGATAGAATATGATGGAATGGTCACTTCCTCCAAAGCCTCCCATTATTTCAGCTTCAGTAAGTAGTACTTCCTTTTTGGGGAGAATTAGATCAGAGCAGTTTGTCATGTTCATTTCACGAACTTGTGAAGGATGAAATTATTATTTTGTCAAATCAAGAAATAATTAGCTCATCTGCTTTGGCTGAAGTAGCTTCATGAAATGGCTAGATCATTACTATAGTATGCCTCTGTGCCTGATTTATAATATAAAATATCTCACACATTTTTGTTTTCTTTTTAGATAGGATTCAATATACTCTGACAGTGTGACATCTGTTTCTGTCTCAGTTGATCTTCATTCAAATCTTCTCTTTTAATCTTTCTCCTTCTGCTTCCTGGATCTTCTCATATGAATATTTCTTTTAATTTTATCATTATTTCTTTTCCCTCCTCTCACCTTCCAAATTGCTTGTATCTTATTTTTAAGACTTGTCCTCCATTTTATTTTCCTTATTCCAGTTATGAGTTTCATCCTACCAAACTATATGATGCCTCCTGTTGTTTACTCATTTAAGTTATGTCTGACTCTTTCTGACACCATTTGGGGTTTTCTCGGCAAAAATACTAGAGTAGCTTGCCATTTCCTTCTCCAGTTCATTTTACAGATGAGGAAACTAAGGCAAACAGGCTTAAGTGACTTGCCCAGGGTCACTCAGACAGTAAATATCTGTGGCTGGATTTCAATTCAGGTTTTCCTGACTCTAGGAGCTCTATCCACTATGCTACCTACCTGCAAAGATATCTATAAGATTTAATTTGCTTCTTTAAATTAGGATCTAACGTTCATCTTGCTCATTAGCTATACTTAGTTCATTTGTATATAGCCAGCTGAGGCCATGACTTGAATTACTTCATTATTCTCTCATCTTCCTAAATTGTAGTTGTGCCTTATGGTAAATAACTTGATGGATCTATATGAGCACATGCAGATACATATTCATGCATGTGCAAAAGCACACCACACACATATACACAGATATATGTATATATATGTACACACACATCTATACATATATTTTTTTCTCACTCTTTTCAGTTCGAAACACTTTTAATTAGATCTTTAAGACTAGGCAAATACACTCGAGTTGGCCCTTATTAAATGTATTCTGTGCCTGGTCAAGAGTCTATAATTATTCTATCTTAAAATATGGTTGAGGATTATAAATCTTCTCAAACTTCATCATTTTCACCATACTTTCCTTTCTCAGGTATCCCTTTGCTTTATGAATTCTTTGCCTTTAATGGAAATCAAAGTCAAAAACAATCCATCTCTGTTTAAGATCTTCCATTTCTTGGATAAGACTTTGTCATCTTTGGCAATGCTTTATGGATTTCTTCTGATGATATTTCTGTCCATGTAAAACATTAAAATTCAGTAGTAGTCATCTGGTATGGCAAATTTTGGAAGACTCTGTCAATTCTTGCTTGAATATGTGCCTTGGGAAGCATTCAGTCCTCTGTATGTTTTGTATCTGGTTAACACATAGCTACCTTAGTAATCCTCAAGAAGAAGGCACCAATTGGCACTCATTCACTTACCTTTCAACTGTTGATTCCACAGCATTTTTCTTTAGAAGAAAAGAAGTTGCTTCTACTTCAGGAAAAATGTTTTCCCCCCATTATTAAAAGGCAATATTCATGTCTTCTCTCATTTAGGTTATACAAACCCAATTCCTTTAATCAGTTCTTGGATGGCATAGTTTCTAATCATCTCACAATCCTGGTCACCCTCTTTTGGATGCAGTACAGCTCTTCCACATCTTTCCTGAAATGTATTAGCCAGAAGAGAGCACAGTATTTTGAATATGGGTTCAGAAGAGCAAAATGTAATAAGGCATTGTAATGATATTGTAAGGTTAATGGTGGGTGGGGGGAAGAGTTAAAGATCTTCCCTACCCATTAATAGGTCTCAGATACCTTTTGTCAATTTCTAATGAGGCACTGAGTCATGAGGGTCATGCCCTCCAGCTCTGAAGAGAGTATACATACTCTGAGGTGAACTTTACTTTGGGGGCTTATTTTTTGAAAGAAAGTTTGAGTGCCAGATGAAACTCTGGGTAACTGCTTTGAAAACTCAAGTGTTGGTGCTTCACTCTCTGGTAGCGATGTATATATTGTCTATGGTCAGACAGTTGGAAGCCCTGTCTGTTGGTCTTTCTGTCTGTAATTTCTGCTTGCAATTTCTTTTTGTATTTTCTCTGAAGTTCAGGGTGTTGACTTTTTCCCCTGAACTAAGTGAAGGGTATATGTACTTAATTAAAGTAGATTATTGATTGCTCAAAAGTTGCTTTCTTTTTAGAAAAGTAGATCTAAGAACCTGTACAGCAGGTACTGTGTATGCTGGCATCTTTACTGTTACAGATAGTCACCTCACTTGTTTAGGATATTGTGTTTCTCTGAATATAACTTAAGATGATGTTAATACTATTAACAGTAACTGATGATCCCTATGATAATTCAGTAGAGAAACAATTTGCTGATCATTGAATTGGTGGCCTGAAAAGAAAACATGCATCTCCCAAAATGTCCAATTTATATTAAAACTGTAACTTCCTTTTCCAACATGATGTTAATCATAAGATGATAAAGCTGGAAAGAACCTGAGAGGTCACCAAGTCCAACCTGGTCATTTTACTGAAGAGTAAATTCATGACTTATCCAAAGTCATATATCTTATGGCAGGATAAGGGACTAAGGATCCAGGCTTCTTGACTATCAGTACTCTCCTCTTTTCATTTGCTTTTAACTCTGCAAACACTAAGATCTCAGTGTGAATTAATTTATCAAGCTACTTCCCAACTAAAAAACAATATGTTGGACTTAATCTTTTGGATTTTTTTGTAACTGATATGTTCATATTTCAACTGTTCTCAATCTTAAATCTCAGGGCCTATTTGGTTCTTATTGCTTGATATCTATGTCCACCTCCATACATACATTGACACACACACTCTTCCCCACCCCATGCAAATTCTCTTGGAAATGCCTATTGGCTGGAATTCCTATCATCCAAACAAACACATGATCATGTTCATTATAGTCTATATTGATTAAATAACTGGGGAATGTGTATCCATGGCAAACAACTTTGGATTACTGAGGGTCCACACTACTGTCTGTATTTTATATTTGGTGTCTTCTGAGTCTATCACATTTCCTGGAATACCTATAAATGCTAAATTATAAAAAAAGTATAAATCAACACTTACTGGAGTATTTTTCTTCAAACTCTATTCTCTATTTCTGAAACTAAAATCTGTAGAACCTTGGCCCTGATGTAAAAATATCAAGAATACATCAAACCACCCTTATACCACTATATACTATGGGAGAAGGAGGAGAGGATAGTTTCTTCCCTCTTTGTGTACAGATGAGATAATAACATTACATTTATTTTGCTTTTCTAGCAATGCAGAGGAAGAATGTGATGGCAAGTGAAGTACTGTACTTAAAAGTCAAGAATATTTGAGTTTGGCTAAGGGTGTGTCCTTTACTCATTGCATGAACTGGGGGCTTCATCTTTAAAATGTGATAATAAGATGTTCATCACCTGTCTTAAGGATCCCTTATAAAGAATAAGGTAGATGTAAGAGGGTCCCTTAATTAATCAATTTCCCCCAACCCCACCCTCTAGACTGCTTAAAACAATGATCAATATAATGGGAAGGTTACAGAGACACTGAAATGTTAACATTTGTTCTGTTTCAGACTTTGAGTGGTTGTACTCAAGGTTTTTAAAGAGAATGAAAGCTTAATTAGATCATGTCCTTCATCAAATATTTTAAAGGAATGGACAATTTCTACCTCATAAATCTTCAAAGCCTTCAGATGTTGATAGACCAGTATAAAGAAAGTATAAAAAAGTGCTTGGACTTAATTTATCCTTTACAAACTGTCAAGACATTTTTCAATTACTTTGATGGAAGTATATGGAAACCATTGTTTGATGCTTAGAACAACACTTCCATGGTAGTCTTAAGAATCATGAACAAAATCTGAGAAGGAAGTCATGCATGTCAGTTGGGATAAAAAATAGCATGAAGGGAGAAACTAGCTTTTGAGAGATAATCACTCTTTACATTTCCTTGTTTATTTTTCCCAGAGTGCAGCAGTGGGAAAGAAGGAGATCTCTTTCTTCCCCACTGCTGCAGCAACAACTGCGTCTTTTAACAGAAAAACTTGTGTAGTAGTACTATGCCCAGTGAAAAACAGGTCTAGAAAGTTTAGATGAGAAGTGATGTTATAAAAAATAGCAGGCACAGAAACACTTCCATTTCCATTGGGGATGGGAAAGGAATTGCATATACTTGACTTAATCTGACAGAGCCTGAAGGCCCCTTATAACAAATACTGTCATTTCTCTTCCCTTCCCTCTGCACCTTCCCCCAAACTTGGGCATGATTCCATAATAGATTTTTAAGATAGAAATGAAGGAACTTTGAAAAATAGTGACTCATTTTCCCCTTATGAGTTAAAAACTCATGAATTTTGTCTTTGCATTTCTTTTTCACTAATCTCATTCATTTATTTATTTATTTTTAGTTTTCAACATTCATTTTCACAACATTTTGAGTTCCAAATTTTCTCCCCATCTCTCCCATCCCTCCGATACCATGCATTCTGATTATCCCTTCCCACAATCTGCCGTCCTTTCTATCACACTCCTCCCTTCCCTTATCCCCATCTTCTCTCATTTTGTGTAGGGCAAGATAAATTTCTATACCCTATTACATGTATTTCTTATTTCCCAATTGCATGCAAAAACAGTTCTCAACATTCGTTCCAAAAACTTTGAGTTCCAACTTCTCTCCCTTCTTCCCTCCTCACCCATCCCCACTGAGAAGGTAAGTCATTCAATATAGGCTGTATATGTGAAGCTATGGAAAAGACTTTCATAATAGTTATGTTGTGATACAATAACTATATTTTCCTCCATCCTATCCTGCCTCCCATTCATTCTATTCTCACTTTTGAACTTTGTCCCTCTCCAAGTTTTTAATTCTAATTTCTCCCTCCTCCCAGTTACCATCCTTTATATCATCCCTCCCACACCCCACTTAGCTCCTTCTACCCTGCTTTCCTGTAGTGTAAGATAGATATTCATACCAAATTGAGTGTGCATGTTATTCCCTCCTTGAGCTAAATGTGATGAGTAAGCTTCACTTTTTCCCTCTAACCTCCTCCCTTTTCTCCTCCATTGAAAAAGTTTTTCTCTTGCCTCTTTTATGAGAGATAATTTGCCCCATTCCATTTCTCGTTTACTTCTTATAATATATTCCTCTAATACCACTTAATTTTATTTTTTTAGATATCATCCCTTCCTATTCAATTCACACTATTCCTTCTGTCTATACGTATATAATCTCTCCAACTACCCAAATACTGAGAAAAGTCTCAAGAGTTATGAATATTATCTTTCCATGTAGGAATGTAAACAGTTCAACTTTAGTGAGTCCTTACGATTTCTGTTTCCGGTTTACCTTTTCATGCTTCTCTGGATTCTTGTGTTTGAAAGTCAAATTTTCTATTCAACTCTGGTCTTTTCATCAATACTGTTTGGAAGTCCTCTTTTTCATTGAATGACCATTTTTTCCCCAAAACTCAGTTTTGCTAGGTAGGTGATTCTTGGTTTTAATTCCATCTCCTCTGATCTCTGGAATATCATATTACAAGTCCTTTGATGCCTTAATGTAGAATTAGTTAGAGGTTGTGTTATCCTGATTGTATTTCCACAATATTCAAATTGTTTCTTTCTAGCTGCTTGCAATATTTTCTTCTTGACCTTGGAACTCTAGAATTTGGCTACGTTATTCCTAGAGGATTTTTCTTTTTGGTATCTCTTTCAGGAGGTGATTGGTGGATTCCTCCAATATTTATTTTACCCTCTGCTACTAGAATATCAGGGCAGTTTTCCTTGATAATTTCATGAAAGATGATATGTAGGCTCTTGTTTTGTTCATGGCTTTCAGGTAGCCCCGTAATTTTTAAATTTTCTCTCCTGGATCTATTTTCCATGTCAGTTGTTTTTTTCAATGAGATATTTCACATTGTCTTCAATTTTTTCATTCTTTTGGTTTTGTTTTCTAATTTCTTGGTTTCTCATAAAGTCATTAACTTCCATCACTTCCATTTTAATTTTTAAAGAACTATTTCCTTCAGTGAGCTTTTGATCCTCGTTTTCCGTTTGACTAATTCTGCTCTTTAAAGCATTCTTCTCCTCACTGACTTTTTGTATCTCTTTTGCCATTTGGATTAGTCTATTTTTAAAGATGCTATTTTCTTCAGCATTTTTGGGGTTTCCTTTAGCAAGCTGTTGACTTGCTTTTCATTATTTTTTTTGCATCACTCTCATTTTTCTTCCCAATTTTTCCTCCACCTCTTACTTGATCTTCAATTTTTTTTTTGAACTCTTCCATGGCCTGAGACCATTTTATATTTGTTTTGGAGATTTTAAATGTAGAAGCCTTGACTTTTATGTCTTTCTCTAAGGTTATGCATTGTTCACCAAGAAAGTAACCTTCTATAGCCTTATTTTTCCCCTTTTTTGGGCATTTTCCTGACCAATTACTTGACTTTTTGTTCCTTTGTCAAGAGTAGGGTACACTCTAGGGACCTGTAAGCTCTCAATTCTTCCAAGATGGCACAATCAAAGGAGAGGAATTTTCTGTTCTCCTGGACCATGTTCTTGTCTGGGAGCAACCCCAAGTTTTTCTGCCCAGTGTGAGTAGAATTCCCTTTCCAGAACCTCCACCAGCACACCAGGTCAGAGCTCCTCCTCAACCCAGGACCACCACTCAGGGCTGAGATCCAGATCACCTGTATGGTTCCCCCAGGATCTTTCAGCTGAGTATTCCTAAAATAGATGCTGTGCTGCAGCAAATGCTGCTGCCCTGGGGCTGCCAGGGCCAGACCACATCCTTTCTCACCCAGGTGAAAGTGCTTTCTCACTGACCTTTGGAGCTACCTTTGGCATTTATGGGTTGAGTAATCAGAGTACTGAAGCTGCTGCTGGCGATTGTGCCCCCTGAGGCCTGCTCCAGTCCTGTCCCTCCCATGTAGCACAGCCAAGGCTGGACTGCCCTACATGCCCCCCACCCTGTGCCTGGTGCAGTAGACCTTTCCTCTCTGCCTTCCAGGCTCTCTTGTGCTGGAAATCTCTTTCACTCTGTCGTTTTGTGGCTTCTGCTGCTCTAGAAATTGTTTAGGGTCATTTTTTACAGATATTTTATGGGCTAAGGGGGGAGATATACAGTAGATGTATCTTTCTACTCAGCAAATCTTGACTCTGCCCCCAACTTTGCATTTCTTATAAAATCAACATTGTTTAACTAATTACTATGTAGTCTCCAAATAGTTATTTTATACTTTAACATTTTGTGAATGTTAACCTTTAAATTCTAAGAAAAAAGAAAAAGGACTCAGAAATAAATTTGTTACATGCATATTTGCTGGGAGAACACAATGCATATCAGTCTCATTCATTTCTCAGTGTTCAACTAGCACTTTGGTTATTCTGTATTTTTGAACAAATGGTTCTTCACATTTTCAATGCCTCTGCTAGGCACCAAACTTGTCATATAACAAAAGGAGAATCACCTTATACTTCTAAGAAGGGGATTAAAATCTTTGTATTTATACAAAAGTTGGTATTATGCATTTTTTGACGACCAAACTGTTCTCATCTTAAGAGAGAAATACTTCTTTCATGTAGGTTTTTGGCAGTTTTTAGTACAATGAAAAAATTGTTTCATTAAGACACCAAATTCCTCATCTATGAAAGAAATATTATCTTATTCCCAGATGATTTATTGTTTTGCTTAGTGCAAAAAATTATTTTTACCCCTTTTATCAATCATATTTTATGTAGTACATCATAATACCACTTGCAGTTACTGATTCATTCTATCAGACTCAGAGATCAGATTTAGCTTTGTATAGAGGTAGAGTAGAAAACTTCCCACAAGATATGAATATCTTTTTTTAAAAAATATAAATGTATTTATTTAACTTTTTACATTCATTTTCACAAAATTTTAGGTTCCAAATTTTCTCCCCATTTATCCCCTCCCCCCACTCCAATACACCGAGCATTCTAATTTTCCCTATCAGCAATCTGCCCTCTCTTCTATCATCCCTCCCTTCTCTTGTCCCCATCTTCTCTTTTGTCCTGTAGGGCCAGATGACTTTCTGTTCCCCATTACCTGTATTTCTTATTTCCTAGTAGCAAGAACAATACTCAAAAGTTGTTCCCAAAACTTTGAGTTCCAACTTCTTCCCATCCCTCCCTCCCCACCCATTCCCTTTGGGAAGGCAGGCAATTCAATGTAGGCCATATCTGTGTAGTTTTGCAAATGACTTCGAAAATAGTCGTTTTGTGTAAGACTAACTATATTCCCTCCATCCTATCCTGCCCGCAATTGTTTCTATTATCTCTTTTGATCCTGTCACTCCCAAGTGCTCCCTCCTCCCATTGTCCTCACTTCCATCATCCCCCCCCACCTTGCTTATCTCCTTCTCCCCCACTTTCCTGTAAGATAGATTTTCATACCAAAAAGAATGTGCATTTTATTCCTTCCTTTAGTCGAATGTGATGAGAGTAAACTTCATGTTTTTTTCCTCAGCTCTCCTCTTTTTCCCTCCACTAAAAAGTCTCCTGCTTGCCTCTTCTATGAGAGATAATTTGCCCCATTCCATTCCACCCTCTCTCCCCCAATACATTTTTCTCTCATCATTTACCTTCATTTCTTTTATGATCCCATCCTATTCAATTCACTCTGTGCTCTCTGTCTCTGTGTGTGCATGCATGTGTGTATGTGTGCGCACACATGTACATGAGTGTGTGTGTGTGTGTGTGTAATCCCACCAACTACCCAACTACTGAAAAGTTTCAAGAGTTACAAATATTGTCTTTCCATGTAGGAATGTAAACAGTTCAACTTTGGTAAGTCCCTTATGACTTCTCTTTGCTGTTTATTTTTTCATGCTTCTTCTCATTCTTGTGTTTGAAAGTCAAATTTTCTTTTCAGCTCTGGTCTTTTCATCAAGAATGCTTGAAAGTCCTCTATTTCTTTGAAAGACCATTTTTTCCCCTGAAGTATTATACTCAGTTTTGCAGGGGAGGTGATTCTTGGTTTGAGTCCTAGTTCCTTTGACTTCTGGAATATCCTATTCCACGCCCTTTGATCCCTTAATGTAGAAGCTGCTAGATCTTGTGTTATCCTGATTGTATTTCCACCATACTGGAACTGTTTCTTTCTAGCTGCTTGCAATATTTTCTCCTTAACCTGGGAATTCTGGGATTTGGCCACAATGTTCCTAGGAGTTTCTATTTTTGGATCTCTTTCAGGTGGTGATTGGTGGATTCCCTGAATACTTATTTTGCCCTCTGGTTCTAGAATGTCAGGGCAGTTTTCCTTGATCATTTCATGCAAGATGATGTCTAGGGTCTTTTTTGATCATGGCTTTCAGGTAGACCCATAATTTTTAAATTGTCTCTCCTGGATCTATTTTCCAGGTCAATTGTTTCTCCAATGAGATATTTCACATTCTCTTCCATTTTTGCATTCTTTTGGTTTTGTTTTGTGATTTCTTGGTTTCTCAGAAAGTCATTAGCCTCCATCTGTTCCATTCTAATTTTGAGAGAACTCTTTTCTTCAGTGAGCTTTTAAACCTCCTTTTCCATTTGGCTAATTCTGCTTTTGAAAGCATTCTTCTCATTGGCTTTTTGAACCTCTTTCTTTTGCCAATTGAGTGACCCTATTTTTCAAGGTGTTATTTTCTTCAGCATTTTTTTGGGTCTCCTTTAGCAAGGTATTGATCTGTTTTTCATGCTTTTCTTGCATCTCTCTCATTTCTCTTGCCAGTTTTTCCTCTACCTGTCTAATTTGATTTTCAAAATCCTTTTTGAGCTCTTCCATGGCCTGACCCCATTGGATATCTATTTTGGATATTTGGGATACAGAGGCCTTGGCTTCTATGTCTTTCCCTCATGGTAAGTATTGTTCTTCCTCATCAGAAAGGAAAGGTGGAAACATCTGTTCACCAAGAAAGTAACCTTTTATGGTCTTATTTTTTTTCCCTTTTCTGGTCATTTTCCTAGCCAGTTACTTGACTTCTGAGATTCCTCTCCACCCTCACCTCAGCAGTGCTTGGGGTCTGAGATTCAAGTGCTGCTCCCCAGCCTCAAGGCTTTCAGCAGGGGGAGGGGTTGCTATTCAGTGAGAGATTAAGTACTGCTGCTAAGGTAGGGACAGGGCTGCCTCCCAGGCTCAGTTCCCTCAGGGGCTTTATGCGGAGACCTTCAGTAATGGACCTGATTTCCCGTATTCCCTGGGAGCCCCTGGCTGCCGCCTCCCCTGCTGCTTCCTCCTGAGGGGGCCTGAGTCATGGAGACACCACACTCCCCTCTTGGTCAGTCCAGAAGCCTCTCTCACTGACCAGTAGTGCCTGTGGGTGGAGGGACCTTTGCAGCCATTGGAGATTCTGAACCTGAAGCCTGCTCGGATCTACTCCTCTCGCGGTGTGCAGCCAAGGCAGAGCTGGGCTCTGCTCTGCATCTGGTGCCCGATGCACTTTTGGGGTCAGTTTTTCAGGGCTCTCTGGAACAGAAATCTCCTCCACTCTGTTGCTGTGCAGCTTCCACTACTCCAGAACCCGTTGAGAGTTCTTTTTATAGGTAATTTATGGGCTGTGAGTTCGGACCTAGCATATGTGAGTCTTTCTACTCCGCCATCTTGGCTCCTCCCCAAGGTATGAATATCTTTAAGATTTTTTCATGAGAAAGAGATTTATTTGGAGTCAAGATGTCAGAGAAGAGGATGCACTCAGCTGAGCCCTCTCATAACCTTTCCTTTCAAAAAATTTTAAAATAATGCCTCAAATAAAATTCTGGAATTTGGAGGTAGGAGAGCAACGAAAGTCTTGTAGTCCAAGACAACATAGAAGGCAGAAAGGGAGATCTATGACGCCAGGGTAGAAGTTGACCTAAAACCTTTATGAATAAACTACCAGTGGTGGAACCAGATGGTGGCTACAGAAGCAGCAGCAGCAGGATGTCAGAAATGGCAAGGGGACCTGTCAATGGGTTAGAAAGAGATTACATGGGACTTCTGTTCTAGTACAGGATACAAGTCCAGTTGCTGTTTGGTAACTCCATCGCCAATACCTATTTCTGATTCATAGTTGAAGGGCAAAGAGGATCACTTTTGTTTGAAAGGGATCGGGAGTCATGTGGGATAGTATCACTTTTGGTCACAAGGAATCAGGGACTCTGAGGAATAATATCGTTTCCAGTCTCAAGGGAGGAAAGGCCCTGAGGATCACTATTAATTGTAATCCCAAGGGATCAGTGGTCTTTCCTGAGTAAGAATGACAGTGCAGGGTAGGAGTGCAGTGAACGCACTTCTCCCCATGTTATATTACCTTGAAAACACTAAACAGTAGTATGTAAAGACCTAAATCCTGAGACAGTGCCTTTTACCATCCCATACTGGAAGAAAACTTCAACATAAAGTTCAGAATCTAGAAATAGGTTGGAAAAATGAGCATACAACAAAAAGAACCTGACCATAAAAATAAAATGAGAATAGGGAAGATCAAAACACAAACTTAGAAGGAAACAATAAAGTCAAAACTATTAGAAGCAAAGACTCAAAGGGGAAAAATAGTGAAGTGAATATAAACCCAATAAGAATTCCAGGAAGAGCTACAAATGATTTTCAAAATTAAATAAGAGACTTCCAGAAGCCAAAATGGTGGAGTAAGCAGTAAATCATTATGATTTTCCCATATTCACCTCCAAATAATCATAAAATAGTACCCTCAAATAAATCTTGGAACAACAGAACAAGCATAAAATGGGGAGAAACAGACTTTTAGCCCAAGAAAGTTGGAAAATCACCAGGAAATGCCTTGGACATTTAGGAAAATGGAGATTGTAATCCAAGACAGGAAGCATCCCAGTAAGTCAGCAGCAAACCCCACCTTAGCAAACCAGTGAGAAATCCTGAACCCTCAGAACTAGGCAAGCTGCCAGACCCCTATTACCTCCAGCAGTACTAGCCAGCCCCCATCCCACCCCTTCATCAAAGCACCATACATGAGGATCCCTTGTGGGGCTCTGAGCAACATTAGGGCAGTGTGAGATAAACAACTAGACCTGCAACCCTTGGCACAAGAAGCCTGAGGCAGTTCCACTTCCTCCTTGGGAGCAGAGCTCAAATTTAAAAGAAAGGAAAAAATGCCAAAAAAAAAAGATGAACAACAAACAAAAACAACAAAATCTGGCCATAGAAAGTTATTATGGTGACAGGGAAGATCAACACACAAACTGAGAAAAGGATAACAATAGACAAAACTCCAAAGGAAAATAGAAAGTAGTCTCAAACCCAGAAAGAACTCATGGAAGAGTACAAGAAGGAGCTTAAGAATCATATAACAGAGGTAGAAGAAAAATGGGGAAAAGAAGAATGATGCAAGAGAATTATAGAAAAAGAGTCAATGCCTTGAAAAAAGAAAAGAACTCTTAGAAAGTAGAATTGGCCAAATGGAAATAGAAGTACAAAAATTAACTGAGGAAATCAACTCCTTTACAATTAGAATTAGACAAATGAAAACTAATGGCCTTATAGGACAGCAAAAATCAATCAAACAAATTCAAAAGAATGAGAAAATAGAAGAAATGTAAAATAACTCATGGGAAAAACAACTGACCTGGAAAATAGATCCAGGAGAGACAATGCCAGGAGCACTGGACTAGCTGAAAGCCATAAATAAAAGTGGGACCTGGACTGCATCTTTCAAAAACTATGAAGAAAAACTCCCTTGATATCCTGGAACCAGAGAGCAAAACAGGCATTCAAAGAATACACGAATCACTTCAGGAAAAAGATTCCAAAATAAAAACCCCAAGAAACATAGCCAAATTTCAAAAGTATCCATGGCCCCAAATTTCAGAAGTATCAGTGACCCAAACAGCTCAAATATTGAGGAGTAACAATCAGGATAATACAAGATTTAGTAGCAACAATATTATAGGATCAGAGGTCATGGAACATGATATTCCATAAGTCAAAGGAGCTAGGACTACAACGAAGAATCACCTACTCAACAAAAGTAAGTGTAACACTTCAGGAGAAATAATGGCTTTTCAATTAAATAGAAGGATTTCAAGTTTTCTTAAGAAGACCAGAATTGAACAGAATTTTTGATCTCAATATCAAGACCCAGTAGAAGTCTAAGAAGCAGAAACATAAAATAAAATATGTGATTCAATGAAGCTGAACAAAAAGCTGATACTTGTGATTATTAAAAGTTGTATCATTAGTAGTACAGCTAGAAGGAATATACATAGCCAGAAGCTATGGGTATAAGGTGAATTTGAAGGAATGATATAAAAATAGCTAAGGGATGAGAAAGAGGAGTACACTGGGTACAGGAGGAAGGGAGAGGTAGAATGGGGGTAAATTATTTCACACGAAGAAAAGCAAAAATTCTATTACAAAGGAGGCAGAGAAGGGAGAATGAATGATTGACATAACTTGAAATTTACTCTCCTCAGTGTCGGGTCAAAGAAGAAATGATACAGACAATTGGTTGAATGTAGAAATCTGTCTTACTCAACAGGGAAACAGGAGGTGATGAGATCAAATAAAGGAGTCTGGGAGTGGTGCTGATAGAAAGGAGGGGAGAACAGGGGAGGTGGTAGACAGAAACAAAACTCTGGCAAGGAGGGAAAGGAGAGTAAACAAACAGGAAGAAAAATAGGATGGAGGGAAATATACAGTTAGTAATCACAACTGTGAATGTGAAAGAGAGAAACTCTCCCATAAAATGGAAGTAGAGAGCAGAGTGGATCAAAAACTAAAATTCTACAATATGTTGTTTACAAGAAACACACAGAAGCAGAAAGACACAATATAAAGGTAAGGGAGTAGATCAGAATCAGTCAGCTGAAGTAAAAAAAAAAAATTAGGGTTAGCAATTCTGATCTTAGAAAAAGTCAAAGCAAAACCAGACTTAATTAAAAGAGGTAATTGCTAATTGGTAAAATAGACAATGGGATAATATCAATACTAAATACATATGAATGAAATGGTATAGCATCCAAATTTTTAAAGAAGTTGAGTTACAGGTTCATGATCAAAAAAGAGGTAGAGAGTATTACAAAATATAAAATAGATAACTGATTATATTAAATTAAAAAGCTTTTATGCAAACAAACCAAAAGCAACCAAGATTAGAAGGAAAACAGAAATCTGGGAACAATCTTTGCAGCAAGTATCTCTGAAAAAGTCCTCATTTCTCAAATATAGAGAGAGTTGAATGCACAAGAATACAAGCTGTTTCCCAATTGATAAATAGTCATCGGTAACTTTCAGATGAAGGAATCAAAGATATCTGTAGACATATGAAGAAGTGCTCTAAATCACTTTTGGTTATAGAAATGCAAAGCAAAACATTTCTGAGCTACTACTTCATACCTAACATGAAAAAAATGGAAAATGATAAATTTGGAGAAGGTGTGGGAATAACAGGACACCAATACATTGTTGATGGAGTTGTGAACTGATCCAATCATTCTGGAGAGCAATTTGGAACTATGCCCAAAGTGCTATAAAACTGTGCATACCCTTTAATCCAGCAATACCACTGCTCATAAAAAAGAGAAAAGCATCTATAGGTGCAAAATATTTCCAGTACCCCATTTCTTGGTGTCAAAGAATTGGAAATGGAGGGAATGCCAGTAAGTGGGGAGTGACTTAATAAGCAAGCTGTGGTATATAAGTGTAATGAAATATTATGCAATAAGAAATGAACAGACAGACTAAAAAACACCTGTTAAGGCTTGTAAAAATTGATGCAAAATGAAATGAGTAGAACCAGGAAAATATTGTACATAGTATCAGCAACTCTGTGTGATGATCAACTCTGAATGACTTAATTCTTCCCAGCAACACAGTGATGTAAGGAAAGTACTGTCCTTATCCAGATTAAGAACTGATGGACTCTGAATGGAGATAGAAAAATACTTTTTTCATTTATTTTATTCTTTTTCATGTGTTTTGTCATTTTCATCATAGAGGTTCCTCCTAAACACAAGGACATCTGCTCTCTTTGTTCATTTGGAAACTTAGCTCTCTATACATTGTGATGTGTTTGTGGCTATGGAGTTAGTGTGAGCAGCTAGCAGGAGAAAGCCTGTTTTCTCCACAGTAAATGCTACGGTTGACTCATCAGGAGAGTTTGGGAATATCTGAACTGATTAATTAGCCTGTGGTTGTTGATCCAGAATAGAGACTTGTCGGTTTTGATGTCTTTGAGTCCTCCTGTCTTATTTTTTTATAATTTCGTTTAGTCTCTTTCTCCAGTCTGAAATCTTGGAAAAGTTTATTTACTGTTTGAAATGGCAACTGAGTTTTGACTCAGGGTGTCCACCTAGTGGATCCCTTTATTCAAATTTCTAGATTCATGTTCATTTTAAGAAGGAGAGTCTGGATAGTGTTTCATGCCTTCTGCTATCATTTTTGTTTGTTTTTGCTTTTTGTGAAAGTACCTAGCTACATATGTAGATTTATTCTTGGCTAAGGCCATGCTGCAGACTCACAATTTCAAGTGTGTGATCCATATCTTTATTACCAATCTCATATCCTACCCATCCTATCTCAGATAACTAGAATTTTATCCTTTACATCTTTAAGCTAATAATTCAATATTTGTCAAAAGGGAAACTTAATTTGGAGGGCTTATATGTTTACTTATCATGAGCAATTTACCCTTTAATATGAATTAAAGAATTACAATTGGATATGCTGTCCTCTAGAGAATGTTAATTAACTTGAGGAGTAGACTCTAGAGATTATACTATATGAAGATCAACTGAAAGAACTGGGGTAGAAGGATGACTTGTTTATTGAGCAGATGCTAATCTGCAACAGAATTCCTTATACTGATGTAATCACAGGTCAAATCTCATCCCATTTATGAGAGGGTACCAGTGACCTTCTTGCCTCCAAATATCCAATTTCATATTTTTCTGCAAAAAAAGTCCCCTTTCAAATGCAAATAGGTAGCCAGGGAGAGGTAATATTTTAGCATATAATCACTTGTTATCGTATTAAGATAGACTACTTGAAGAGAACAGAGTGGGGACCTAAGAGAAGGAGTTACAATTAAATGTGACAAGATGTACACTTATCTAGCAGATGAAATTTACACTATGTGTTAGGCTGCTTGAACATTGAAACAAAGCCTCACCTACTGTGTTCTAGGTTATAAACTTTTGTTATAAAGGCTTAAAATGTCAGAGCTGAAGGAGAATTTGAAGATTATTTTGTCCAGAAATTCTTTAATCTGGGCTCCTTTCATAAATTTCATAGGGTTAGTAAGCTTGGATAATAAAAAAAACATGTTATTTTCAGTAGTCTCTAACTGAAATTATTGTTTCCTTCAATTATTTAAAACATTATTCTGGGAAAGGGGATTTATAAGCTTTGTCAGATTTCCAAAGAGATTCATGACACACAGAAGATTGAAAACTCATCCTAATTCAACTCCATTTTAGAAATGAGCAATCAGAGATTCAGAGGTTAATTTAAGTCACACACATATTTAACATCAGATAGTCAGATCAGAACCTCAGTGTTTTCATTCTGTGTTTGGGGTAAGTCTACTTCACAATTCTTCCTCTAGTACCTTTTAATGGTGTGACTAGGACTGTACCAGCCTGGGAATATTGCTTTAAAATTGTGAAGTGTTTCTTAATTTATTATTTGTTTTCATAAAACAAATTTTAATTGACTATTTTTTGGAATAAAGATCATGAATGGAGGTGGGGATGACATTCCAAATTTAGCAAAAGTTATAGTAATTTACAACTTGACAGCAATTTAGCAAGCAGAAAATTTCTATATACCAAGACTAGAACAGTGCAATGGTGCTCTCTGGTGGTAATATCTTTATTTCTGCTCCCATGAAACTGACTAAGACCTTTAGAAACTGAAGCATGGAAGTAAAAAATGATTAAAAACTTCTAATGAATTCTGCTTTTCTATATTTACTTAATGGTTTGATTATCTTTGGGTTCAAGGGGAATGATGGAATACCCAGAACCCCTTCCTGGGATGCAATCCATATATTCCATGAGGAGATATGGTGAAAACAAATTTGGGGTTTCTATCAAGGTCTCTAATTGCTAAGACATGGTACAAGATTGCTGCTGATGGTGAAATAACGGAAATTCTTCTGCCTCTATACTGTACTACTATGGGACATTACCCCTGAGATAAGGGAGGAGGAATGGGATCATAAAACTATTCTTCCAGTTTAGGGGACTCAATGGATCTATCCCCTGCTTCAGAAAATATAGAAGAAGGGATGTCAAGTGGGCTGCCTCATATGGCTTTTTCTGTATCTATTGAGATGCTCATATGGTTTCTATTAGTTTTGTTGTTCAAGTGGTCATTTATGCAGATAGTTTTCCTAATATTGAGCCAGCTCTGCATTCCTGGTATAAATCCTACCTGGTCATAGTATATCATTCTTGTGATAAGTTGCTGTAATCTTTTTGTTGATATTTTTTTAAAAATTGTTTTACATCTATATTCATTAGGGAAATTGGTCTATAATTTACTTTCTCTGTTTTGACTCTTCCCAGTTTAGGTATCAGTACTATATTTGTCTCATGAAAAGAATTTGGTAGGACTCCTATGCCTATTTTTTCCCAAATAGTGTATACAGTATTGCAATTAATTGTTCTTTAAATGTTTGATAGAATTCACGTGTAAATCCATTTGGCCCTGGAGATTTTTTCCTAGGAAGCTCATTGATGTCTTGGAATAATATTTTTTAAACTGTTTGAAGGAAATGCTAAATTTCAGCCAGAAGTTAGAGAAAATAAAAGTGTAACTTTCCTATTCAAGTTTGCATACCCATAAATCTATTGATAGCCCCCTTAGGATTGACTCCAAGTTTATGCACGCAGCAAGCATTAGAGACTACATTTGAAATCAAGGCCAGAGCCCCTGCTGTTTCTAATATACAACTGTATTTCCATGGTTCCCTCTATCAGAATAGAGTACAGTGAAGGCAGATATTTGACTGCCACCATGGGAATCTGATAAAGGGAGAAAAAGAAAAAAAATAACTGCAATACTTTAACTACTGTGCACTTTAGGTAATAGACATCTTCCATTTTGTAGAATAGATAAATAGACTTCCTTTGAATCATTATGTATCTCATTTATTATGCTCTACAATGTTCTGGGGCTTGATGCATTTGGAGGACCTCACTGCCTAGATTGGCAAGGGAGATAGACAGAACTACCTGTGAACACTGGGGATAGGGGAATGAACAGAATCACTGACCATGGAGCATTTCAGCATTTCACAGAAAGAGATTGTTCTCTAGAACAGTAGAAGTCTCACAACCTTAAAAGGGCATCCCCAGACCTATAATGGAGCACCTCAATTGAGATTGGTGCCAACTGTCATGATAGTACCCTCCTATCTAGTTTGGAGGTCACAGATGGGGCGTTGATGAGACCTATACATGGGATGGCATCCCCTGGGAGGAGGCTTTGGATAGTGAATTGAGAAAGGAGCAAATTTATCAGCAAGCATCAGTGGTATGGCTCTAAAGCCTTCAGAGCAATAGCCAGGGCAAGAAAAACTGAAAAAAAAATTTAATTTAAAACAAAACAGAGAAGTATCATAAAAATGGAGAAGGGAGCTACAAGATAAGAGGGAGTATGTCAGGGTAATGGTAAACAATGAAGAAAAAAATAATTTCTGTAATATCTCAGAAAGAAAGGTTATTAAATAGTAGATGAAGTAGGTGGTAAAGGGAAGAATCAAAATAGGGGGAGATAAATAAAGAAAACTTTAATACTCAAAGAAACAATTAACTTTGAGAGAATGTTGTTCTCCATGAATAGCATCTAGCTTTAAAAGGGGAATCAGGGGCAAAGGCAAGATGGAAGAGAAAAGGTAGGGACTCACCTGAAATCTTCCAAATTCTCTTGCAAGCAACTTGAAATAATGCCTCAAAACAAATTTTAGAGTGACAGAACTCACAAAAAAGGATGAAAAGAAACAATTTTATAGCCCAAGACAACTTAAAAGGTTGGCAGGAAAGATCTGTTACAACATGGTGAGAATAAATTGCAGTGCAAGCCTCTCCAGTGTAGGCCTTTCCTTAGAAAATCATCAGCAGGTCTTGGGGGCAACTGACTCAGAGGTGACAGTAGCAGCTATTAGAGCTCTCAGTGCAGAGATAGTAAAGGTGTTGGATAACTGGTCAGAAGGAGATTATAGGGATTCTTTTTCTGGTACTCGGGGCAGGATTTTTTTGCATTGCCCATATAGTGATCTGAGTCCCAGTCCTGGGGTAAAGCCACACAGTAAGGAGGAACACTAGAATACAGGAGCATATGTGATGGTGACCAAAATAGGATCTTTTGCTGTTTCTGTTTTAGTATGGTCAAGTGCCTCTGACTGAATCTTGCCTTTATCAATCAAGAGTCTTTACAAGAAGTAAACTACAAACTAGAGTTTCTTTAACTAGAAACATTTATATTTTAATGTGATTAAAGATCTTCCCCTCCTATTAATGGGCCTGCCCACTGAGGGGAGTTTGACTGGGGAAGATTTATGGGAACACCCATAGCTTTTATTAATGAGGCACTGGCTCTCAAGAGTAGGGATGCCCTCTAGCTCTAAAAAAAGTATAAATACTCTGAAAGTGAGGTTTTAGTCTGGGGCTTAGTTTGCAAGAAGGTTTGAGTGTCAGATGAGGACTCTGGGAAGCCCTCTAGCTTTGGGTCATACTTCCCTCTCTAGTAACTGGTCTGTTGAATTATAGTCAGGTAGAGGAAGCCATGTCTATTGATTACTTTGGGGATTACTGATCGGAAGTATTTTTTGGCTAGGTGAGGGCTATGAGAAGCCGCTAAAGGAGCCCCCTGACTTTGAGAATCCAGATGTCATGCTTCCCTCTCTGGTAACTATGGTCAGGCAATTGGGGTTCAATTGTCTGTTGAAATCAGGCAGAGGAAACCATGTCTGTTGATCTTTTGATTTCTCTGTATTTTCTTTGAAATTCAGGGTGCTGACTCCCTGAATTAACTAAATGATATATGTACTTGGTTAAAGGAATGATACATGTGCTTGATTAAAGTGATTATTAACCCCTTGAAAGTTGGTTTCTTTTTATGAATGCAGATCTAAGAACCTGTTGTAGTAGTCCCCCTTGTGTGTGTTGAGGTGCTCAGTGATGCGGGATAGGCCTTTGTCAAAATTCCAGGGCAGAAAAGAGTGCTTGTGGTCCTCACAGACAGGACCACTTGCATCTACCACTTTGGAAGAATGGAAAACTTACAGATGCCCAGACCTAGCTCTGAAAACTGCTGCACCAAAAAACCTGAAACTGGGGACAGTACCCTGTTCACCCCCAAGGAAGAGTCCAGCTTTAATACAAACTTAAAAGTAAAGAAATACACTGGAAAAATAAGCTAACAATCAAAAAATCTTGACCATAGAAAGTTACTATGGTGACAGAGAAGATCAAAATACAAACTCAGAAGAAGACAATAAAGTCAAAACTGTTATGCACAAAGCCTTAAATAAAAAAATGTGAATTTAAGTCCCCCCAAAATTCATGGAAGAGCTGAAAAGAGATTTTAAAAATAAAATAAGAAAAGGAAAGGAAAAATTAGGAAAAGAAATGAAAGTGATATGAGAAAATCATGAAAAAAGAGTCAGCAACTTTTTAAAGAAGGCACCAAAAACATCTTTAAAATAGAATAGGTCAAATAATAAGAGGAGCACAAAAATCCACTTAAGAAAGAAATGCCTTAAAAAGCAGAAGTGAGCAACTGGAAAGAGAAATACAAATATTCACTGCTGAAAAGAACTCCTTAAAAATCCTAATACATAGTCTGTTTTTGTGTAGATGCCATGTACTGCTGAGAAAAAGGTATATTCCTTTCTACTCTAATTCACTTTTGCTCCAGAGGGGAGAGTTGACATCTCTCACAAGTATACATTTTTTGTCTTTTCCTCCACTCAATTTTTCTTTCAAAAATTTAAATACTGGCCTCATTTCTAAAATATATAGAGAACTGAGTCAAATTTGCAAGGCTATAAGTCATTCCCCAATTGACAAATAGATAAAGGATATAGACAGGCAGTTTTCAGAGGAAGAAATGAAAGATATTTATAGTCATATGAAAAAATGCTGTAATCACTAATGATTAGAGAGATGAAAATCAAAACAACTCCAAGATACCACATCACACCTAACAGATTGACTAACATGACAAAACAGGAAGATGATAAATGTTGGAGAAGATGTGGGAGAGTTGGAACACTAATTCATTGTTGGTGAAGCCAACCATTCTGAAGAGCAATTTGGAACTATGCACAAAGGGCTACAAAAATGTGCATACCCTTTGGCCCAGCAATACTGCTTCTAGGATTGTATTCCCAAGAGATCATAAAAATGGGAAAGAGTCCCACATGTACAAAAGTATTTACAGCAGCTTTCTTTGTGGTGGTCAAAAACTGGAAATCAAGGGAATGCCCATCAATTGGGGAATGACTGAATAAACTGTGGTATATGAATGTAATAGAATACTATTGTGCTATAAGAAATGATGATCAGGAAGACTTCAGAGAGGCCTGGAAAGACTTATGTGAACTGATATTGAATGAAAGGAGCAGAACCAGGAGAACTTTGTACACAGCAACAACCACAGTGTGGGAGAAATTTTTCTGGTAGACTTAGAACTTCATTGAAATGTGAGGACTTAAATAATTCCCAATGATCTCTGAAGACAAAATGCCTTCCACATCCAGGGAAAGAACTATGCAATTGGAATGCAGAATGAAGCAGACCATTTTCTTCTGTATTATATTTTAATTTGTTTTTTGATTTCTCCTATTCATTTTAATTCTTCTATGCAACATGACTAAGGTGAAAATGTATTTAATAGGAATGTACCTGTAGAACCTATATAAAACTTCATACCATATCAGGGAGGGAGTGGGAAGGTAGGAGGGAAGGAGGGCAGGGAGGGGAAAAAAATCTAAGATATATGGAAGTGATTGTCTAACACTGAAAACAAATAAAATAGTAATAAAAAATTTAAATGCTATAAAATTTGGAGCATATATAGTTAGTATTGATATTCTTTCACTGTTTATGGTACCTTTCAGCAAGATATAGTTTCCATCCTTTACTCTTTCACTTAGATTTACTTTTGCTTTTGCCTTGTCTAAGATCATGATTGCTATCTCTGCTTTCTTTGCTTCAACTGAAGCATCATAGATTCTGTTTCATTTCCTTACCTTTGCGCTGGGCTCTCTCTCTCTGTCTCTCTCTCTCTGTCTCTGTCTCTCTGTCTCTGTCTCTGTGTGTGTGTATGTCCCTCTCATTCAAATATGTTATTTTCCTATTTCAAAAGCTTTTATTTGTGGCTTCTCTAAAGGAAAAATATCAAAAAGTAATCCACTGCAAGACAACATTCTATAGTAAAGAAATAGTATCTTTATCCCTTCCTTTCCCTTGAGTGTATATACTTTCTTCTTCTTATGAACATTTAAGAGCAGTTTTCCACATCTAGAAACATGACTTATTTAAAAATGCACCCATAATTTAGGCCCTCCATCATTCTGTACATTACTAGAAGCTTCTCTGTAGTCTCAGCTATATACTGTAATATAATTAGCTCTTTTGCCCAATCTAACAAAATGTTTAAGGTTGTATTCTATTTCCCTATTATCTGCTGGAAAGAGAAGACTCTTCAAGTTTTTCCTAATTGTTGTTAAAATACTCAATATTTCAGAAATAAAAACACTATCTGAAACACCTAAATTATTACAAGTTGTTAGTCATAAATTCAGGGAGGTGAAGTTTAAAACCTGATTGTTAAATTGTCTCCTCCTTCAAATGGATCCTTGGAAAAAGAGATGATTTTTCTATTAGGTCAGCTGAAGAAATCCTATTCCTGCAATGCTCCTAAGTAGTCCCTTTCCTAAATGACAACCATACTAGTTGGCTGATGATGGAGATTGCTATAGCTCTCATAAGGATTTAAGTCTCAATCAGTGCCTTCCCAGAGTTAGCCAGCAGAGGGAAAAGGGAGTTCAACGATCCAAGAGAGACCATGGTAAAGACACAAGAAGAGGGACCATGGGTGAGTTTTAATGCCATTTTCATTTAAGAAGCATTTTTCCATATTACTAAGCAGCCCAAAGACTCCTGATATTCATCACCCCAAGGTTTTTAAATAAGTTATGGTAGGAAGACAATATTGGCAGGCTATTATCCCTTCTGGTAGAGAGCTTCAAGGGAGCCACAGGAAGACCTCAGCATGGTCTTGCTGGAGTAACATGAGGGGTGTATTTCTCACCTGAAGGGAGCTGATTAGTGAAGACACCTTTAGGAAATAGTCTTTTGGCCTCCTCTTCAGACACTGTTGGAATAATCATGATACTATCCCCACATTTCCAGTCAACAGGAGTAGAAAGCTTCATCAATTGAAGGGAATCAACCATTCTGAGAATCTTGTCAAAGTTTCTACTAGTAATTGCTGGGTAGAGGATAGTCAGCTTAAATTTCTTATCAAGGCCAAAAATAAGTATCACACAAGCAGTCAGTCAAAGCATGCCCATGCCCATCCTGTTCATCTGGGTTTATATGCCAAACTTGATGGCAAGATCCTGTTTGTGATCATCAGTGATGGGAAAAGTAGCTTCTCTGTGGGCTTGTCTCCACTGCATGCATTGATGTCCTTACTCCAGGAAGATTGTCTTAGACAGTCAATGGAAAGGGCAATCTTAACATTCCACCTCACAATTTCTGGGGGCAGCTTTGCAGCAAGGCCTAGCTCTCTAGTGCACACTGGAGTAAAATCCTAGCAGGGAGAAGAGAATGCCCCACGATTCTCCAAGAAAGTCATGGAAGCAAATTCGGTCAATCATGGTGTCTGCCTCAGAGTTGGGAGCCTTGAGTAGCAGACCTCTGAGAATGGTGGCAGTGGCAAAGAGCAGGAGGAGGATTGGGCAGAGAAGGAGGAGGAGCTGCAGTCAATGTGGGTGTTTGTTAGACCCAGGCAGCAGCTCCCAAGGCTTCAGAAAAAGGGGAACTGATGGGGGATTGGGACATAAAGTGGGGAGGGGCAGAATGTGCTTCTTTTAAACAACATATTCTGTTTTTTAATCCTTTATCCTAATCTACTTCTGTTTTATGAGTGAGTTCATCCCATTCACATTTATAGCTATGATAACTAACTATTTCCCTCCATGCAATATTTCCCTTGTTTATACTTCTCTCTGGCTTACCCAACTCTGTCTCTCTTCACAAGTGTTTTACTTCTGATTACTACCTCCTCCAATCAGCCCTCCCTTTTGTAAGTCCCCACTTCTATTATCCTCATTCCTTTTTACTTCCATATAGGGTAGGATGGATTTTTGTATCCAATTAAATGTGACTATTATTCCATTTTTGATCCAGTTCTAATGAGAGTAAGGTTTATGGGTTGCCTTCCACCCCTCCCTCACACCCCCTCTATTATAATAGCTCTTTCATGCTTCTTTTATGTAGGATAATTTATACCATTCTATCCTCCCTTCTTCTGGTGTTACCTTCTTTCTCATCATTTTATTTTATTTTGGGGGCTATCATTTCATCAGTTACCTTATATCCATACACTCTTATTTATCCTTATTATAATACATATCTTAAGAGTTACAAATATTATATCACCATATAGAAATATGTTTAACCTTTTTGAATCTCTCGTATTTTCTCTTGTTTTTTTTTCATTTGAGTGTTTTATAAACTTTTTTTTAGTTCTTAACATTCACTTTTACAAGATTTTGAGTTCCAAGAATTTTCCTCTCTCCCTCCTCTTCCACTTCACCAGGATGGTGAGCAATGTGATATACACTACACATGTACAATCATATTAAACATATTTTCACCTCAGTCATTTTGTGAAGGAAGAATCAGAACAAAAGCAAAAAACCATAGTAAAGAAAAAAAAAAGGAAATAGTATTCTTTGACTTGCATTCAGACTCCATAGTTCTTTCTCTAGATGTGGATTGCATTTTCTGTCATGAGTCTTTTGGAATTGTATTAGATTCCTGTATTGCTGCAAAGAGCCGTCTATCAAATCTGATAATCACACAATGTTGCAGTTATAGTCTACAATGTTCTCCTTGTTCTACTCATTTCACATAGCATCACTTCATGTAAATCCAAGGTTTTCTGAAATCCACATGCTCATCATTTCTTATAGCACAATACATTTATATACCACAACTTGTTCAGCCATTCCCCAATTGATGGACATCCTCTCAAATTCCAATTCTCTGTCACCAAAAAAAGAACTGCTATAAATATTTTTGTACATGTGGGTCCTTCTCCCTTTTAGATGATCTCTGTGGGATACAGACCTATTAGTAGCATTGCTGGATTAAAAGGTGCACCCAGTTTTATAGCCCTTTGGATATAGTTCAAAATTGCTCTCCAGAATGGTTGGATCTGTTCACAACTTCACCAACAATGCATTAGTGTTCCAATTTTCCCATATCTTCTCCAACATTCATCATTTTCCTATTTTGTCATGTTAGCCAATCTGATAGGTGTGATATGATACCTCAGAGTTGTTTTGTTTTGCATTTCTCTAATCAGTAACTATTTAAAGCATTTTTTCCATATGGCTATAGAGACCTTTAATCTCTTCTTCTGAAAACTACCTGTTCATATTCTTTGACAGTTTATCAATCAGGGAATGACTTGTATTCTGATATATTTGACTCAGTTCTCTATATAGTTTAGAAATGAGGTCTTTATCAGAGATACTTGTTATAAAAATTATTTCCCAGTTTTATGCTTCCCTCCTAAGTTTGGTTGCATTGGATTTGTTTGTGGGGGGAAAAATTTGTTTAATACAATCAAAGCTATCCATTTTGTATTTCATAATGTTCTCTATCTCTTGTTTGGTCATAAAATACTCCTTTCTCCACAGATCTACTAGGTAAACTAGTCTTTGTCCTTGTAATTCATTTATGGTATCTCCCTTTATGTGTAAATCAAGTACCCATTTTGACCTTTTCCCTTGAGTCTCATATTTGGTGGTCATTGTTTTTAAACTCAGTTTGGGTCTTTTAATTAGGAATGCTTAAAATTCTTTTATTTCATTAAATGTTCATTTCCCCCCTGAAGTATTATATTCACTTTTTCTAGGTTAGTGATTTTTGTTTATAATATTAAATCCTTTGCCTTTTGGTATATCATATTCCAAGGCCTACAGTTCTTTAATGTGGAAGCTCCCAAATCCTGTTTAATTCTGATTGTAGCTGCAGGATATTTGAATTATTTTTGGCTGCTTGTAATAATTTCTGCTTAATCTGTGAGCTTTGGAATTGGGCTATGATGTTCCTGGGAGTTGTCATTTTGGAATCTCTTTAAGTTGGTAAGTGGCAAACTTTTACTATTTCTATTTTGCCCTTTGGTTTTAGCATACAATGGCAAATTTCTTTGATAATTTCTTGAAAGATTTTCAGACTTTTTTGTTTTCATTATGGTTTTAAGTAGTTCAATATTTCTTAAATTATCTTTCTTGGATCTATTTTCTAGGTGAAGTATTTTTCCAATGGGAAATTTGACATTTTCTTCTATTTTTTTTTTACTTTTTTTGATTTTGTTTTTTCTTGATGTCTCATGGAGTCATTAGCTTTCACTTGCTCAATTATTATTTGTAAATAATTATTTTCTTCAATGAGTTTTAGTACTTCCTGTTCCACTTGGCCTATTCTATTTTTAGGGAGTTATTTTCTTCAGTGAATTTTTTTATATTTTTTCCTATGCTGTTGACTTTTTTCATGATTTTTTGCATTGCTCTCCTTTCTTTTCCTAATTTTTGTTCTATTTTTCTAATTTGCTTATTAAAGTCATTTTTAAGCTCTTTCAGTAGTTCTTTTTGAGTCTGAGACCAAATTACATTTTTCTTTGAAACTTCACATGTAGCTATTCAGGCACTTTAGTCCTCCTTGAAGTTTGTGCCTTGATACTCCTAGTGAAGTTACTTTAGTCAAGTTCTTTTGTGTGCCCTTTCTTTTGTTCACATTTTTCTGCCTATTTTGTCACTTGACCTTATTTTGTAAGAGCTGGTCTCTGGTCCTGCACCATCCCAAGATTTTTGTGTTGGTACTCACGTGCTTGCTGCTGACTTTCACTGGATTTCAGGAATTCATTCCTTTAATTTACATATCTCTAATTATTAGTGATTTAGAACATTTTTCATATAATTGGTGGCAGTTAAGCAGGCTTACCTTTTGGCTTATACTGGGAATGCACTTTCCCTGTTGGCCTCCCTAGCATGTGGGGTTTCTCTGCTGGCCTGCCCCAAGAATAGGGCTCTGCTGATGAATTGCTATGAAAACACTTCCTCTCTGCTGCCAGGCCTCAGGTGTGAGGTCTCACTGTCATCATTTTCCATTTTTGTCATATTAGTCAATCTGATAAGTGTGAGGTGGTATATCAGAATTGCTTTAAATTATACTTCTCTCATAAAGTGATTTAAAGCATTTTTTTTTTTTACATATGGCTGTCATATCAGATCTGTGGAAAGGTGAAGAGTTCAAGATCAAATATGATAGAGAGAGCTTCATGGGAGGTAAAATGAATTACAGAAATTAAAAAAAAAATTTGGGGGGGAGGAGCCAAGATGGTGGAGTGGAAAGATACACATATGCTGACTTCTAAGCCACAGCCCTTAAAATACCTGTAAAGAAGAACTCCCAACAAATTCTGGAGCACCAGAAGCCACATAGCAATGGAGTGGAGGAGATTTCTGTTCCAGAGAGACCTGAAAAACCTATACCAAAGGTCCCTTGCACACTGGACCCAGAGCAGAGCCCAACCCTGCCTTGGCCATGCAAGCACCAAGAGGAGCAGATCCAAGCAGGCTTCAGGGATGGAATCTCCAGTGGCCTCACAGGTCCCTCCACCCACAGACAACAAAGGTCAGTGAGAGAGTATTTTTGGCTAGTCGAAAGGGGAAAGGGGTGTCTCTATAACTCAGGCCCCCTCAGGAGTCAGCAGCAGACAAGGGCTCAAAAAGCAGGCAGTAGCTTGGATCCATTATTGAAGTTCTCTGCATAAACCCCCTGAGGAATTTATGCCCACACCCAAGCAGCTGAACTTAATCCAACACTGAATAGCAGCCCTGCCCCCACCTGAGCACCTGAATTTAATGTCACACTCAATAGCACCCCTGCCCACTGCTGAAAGCCCTGAGGCTGGGGAGCAGCATTTGAATCTCAGCCCCCAAGCACTAGCTGGGCAGCTCTGGAGCCCAGGTGGGTGTGGAGAGGGATCTCAGAAGTCAAGTAACTGGCTAGGAAAATGACTAGAAAAGGGAAAAATAAGACCATAGAAGGTTACTTTCTTGGTGAACAGATATCTCCTCCCATCCTTTCAGATGAGGAAGAATGATGCTTACCATCAGGGAAAGAAATAGAAGTCAAGGCTTCTGTATCCCAAACACCCAAAATAAATATTCAATGGGCTCAGGCCATGGAAGAGCTCAAAAAGGATTTTGAAAATCAAGTTAGAGAGGTGGAGGACAAAATAGGAAGAGAAATGAGAGAGATGCAAGAAAATCATGAAAAGCAGGTCAACACCTTGCTAAACAAGACCCAAAAAAATGCTGAAGAAAATAACACCTTGAAAAATAGGCTAACTCAATTGGCAAAAGAGGTTCAAAAAGCCAATGAGGAGAAGAATGCTTTCAAAAGCAGAATTAGCCAAATGGAAAAAGAGGTTCAAAAGCTCACTGAAGAAAAGAGTTCTCTCAAAATTAGAATGGAACAGATGGAGGCTAATGACTTTCTGAGAAAACAAGAAATCACCAAACAAAACCAAAAGAAAGAAAAAATGGGAGATAACATGAAATATCTCATTGGAAAAACAACTGACCTGGAAAATAGATCCAGGAGAGACAATTTAAAAATTATGGGAATACCTGAAAGCCATGATCAAAAAAAGAGCCTAGAAATCATCTTTCATGAAATTATCAAGGAAAACTGCCCTGATGTTCTAGAACCAGAGGGCAAAATAAGTATTCAGGGAATCCACCAATCACTGCCTGAAAGAGATCCAAAGAGAGAAACTCCTAGGAAGATTGTGGCCAAATTCCAGAGTTCCCTGGTAAAGGAGAAAATCTTGCAAGCAGCTAGAAAGAAACAATTCCAGTATTGTGGAAATACAATCAGGATAACACAAGATCTAGCAGCTTCTCCATGAAGGGATCAAAAGGCATGGAAGAGGATATTCCAGAATTCAAAGGAACTAGGACTCAAACCAAGAATCACCTACCCAGCAAAACTGAGTATAATACTTCAGGGGAAAAAAATGGTCTTTCAATGAAATAGAGGACTTTCAAGCATTCTTGATGAAAAGACCAGAGATGAAAAGAAAATTTGACTTTCGAACACAAGAATGAAGAGAAGCATGAAAAGCTAAGCAGCAAAAAGAAGTCATAAGGCACTTACTAAAGTTGAACTGTTTACATTCCTACATGGAAAGACAATATTTGTAACTCTTGAAACTTTTCAGTATCTGGGTAGTTGGTGAAAGTACACAAACACACACACACACACGTACTCACACGTACTCACACGCATACACATGCACATGTGCATGCACACACAGAGACGGAGAGCACAGAGTGAATTGAATAGGATGGGATCATATCTTAAAAAAATGAAGTTAAGCTGTGAGAGAGAAATGTATTGGGAGGAGAGAGGGAGAAGTGGAATGGGGCAAATTATCTCTCATAGAAGAGAAACTTTTTAGTGGAGGGAAAAAGAGGGGAGGTGAGAGAAAAACATGAAGTTTACCCTCATCACATTCGACTAAAGGAAGGAATAAAATGCACACTCATTTTGGTATGAAAACCTATCTTACAATACAGGAAAGTGGGGAAGAAGGGGATAAGTGGCAGGGGGGGATGATGGAAGGGAGAGCAATGGGAGAAGGGAGCAATTTGAAATCAACACTCTTGGGGAGGGACAGGATCAAAAGGGAGAATAGAAGAAATGGTGGGCAGGATAGGATGGAGGGAAATATAGTTAAGTCTTATACAACACGACTGTTATCGAAGTCATTTGCAAAACTACACAGATATGGCCTATATTGAATGGGCTGCCTTCCCAAAGGGAATGGGCGGGGAGGGAGAGATGGGGAGAATTTGGAACTCAAAGTTTTAGGAACAACTGTTGAGTATTGTTCTTGCTACTAGGAAATAAGAAATACAGGTAATGGGGTATAGAAAGTTATCTGACCCTACAGGACAAAAGAGAAGATGGGGACAAGGGAGGGGAGGGATGATAGAAGAGAGGGCAGATTGGTGACAGGGGAAATTAGAATGCTTGGTGTATTTGGGGTGGGGGGAGGGGACAGATGGGGAGAAAATTTGGAACCCAAAATTTCGTGAAAATGAATGTAAAAAGTTAAATAAATAAATTTGAATTAAAATGAATAAAGCAACATTAGAAGGAAAGCAGGAAACTTGGTGAAAAAATATGGTATTTCTTTAATGAAAGTCCCATTTCTCAAATATGTAGAAAAGTGAGCTAAACTTATAAAAGTAAGATCCATTCAACAATTTATAAATGGTCAGAGGCAGTTTTCAGAAGAAGAAATCAAAACTGCCAACAATCATATGAAAAATATTCTAAATCAATAATAATTAGAAAAATGTAAATTAAAACAGCTCTGAGGTACCAGTTGACACCCATCTGATAGGCTTAGATTGCACAAAAAGACAATAATAAGTGCTAGAGGGAATATGGGAAATTAGGTACACTGATGAACTGTTGGTGGAATTCTGAACTGGTCCAATAATTTTTTAGGATGACTTGGAAATATGCTGAAATGTCAATACCATTGTGCATACTTTTGGTGCAGTGATGCGATTACTCCAAAAGGATCAAAAAAGAAAAACAAAGAAAAAAGGTTATATGTACAAAAATATTTATAGTAGCTCTTTTTGTGCAATGGTAAATAATTGAAAACTAATGGAATGCCCATCAAATGAGAAACTGCTAAACAAGTTATGGTATATTAATCTAATTGAATACTACTGTGTTGTCAGAAAAAATAAAAGGAGTGCTTTCAGAAAGAAAAACTGAGAAGACTTATATGGACTGATGAAAAGTGAGGCGAATAGAACAAGGAGAACAATGTACATAGTAACTGCCATAATGTTAAAAATATCCAACTAAAAAAACTTACTTTCTCCAATAATACAATGATCCACCATGGTTTCAAAGGACTCAAGATGAAAATTTTATCTCAATAGAAAATGGATTGACTCAGAAGACAGAGGGAAGCATATTTTGTTTTTTAGAACAAGTCTAATGTGGAAATATAGAACAAGTTTAATGTGGAAATATATTTTGCATAATATCGTATGTAAAATGTTTATTATATTTTATGCTTTCTCGATTGGTAGGATAGGGGTGAATGAAAGGAGGGAATTTGAACTGAGAATTTAAAAAATTTAATAAAAAAATGAAAGAGTCAGCACAGAAAGAGTACTGGGCAGGATCTATAGAGGAAAAATAGAAATTGTTTAGAAGAGAGAATAAAAAATTGTCACTTAAGAATTTTAATTATGTGAAGAACGAAAAGACTAAAGGAGCAATCAAGCATAGGTATCATCAATCAAGAAAAAAGTTTAGAAAATACAGAAAAGGAGGGAGGATTAATGAAGAGAAAAACATTTGTTTTAGAAAAAAAGGCACAGAAATAACTAATAAAAAATAATAGTTGAAGAAGAAGGATTTTAATGAACTTCTTAACTGATAGAATAAAATTTGACAAAAAGGGTGACAAAAGAGAAAGAAGGGGTGCACTTAAGAATGAAATAAAGAGATCCTTTGGTACAGAATTGCCTTCGATTAAGTAAAAATAACTACAAAAATACTGTCTTTATGGAGGAAAGCTAACAAGAGCAGCAGCAACAACAACAAAAAAAACTTAATGAAAAAATGAGAAAAAAGGGCTCAAAATATAAACCAAAATTTCATAATTTTACATGTGGATGAATAAAACAAGCCAATAAAATAAGAGTAACAAATTGTACTCATCGATAATACTACAGGATCTGTTTTTTTAAACGAAAATGCCCCAAATAAAGAAAATACAAAACAGTGACTGGGACAGAGTTCACTGTGCATCAGGTGAATAAAAAAAAAAAGGCAAGAGTCATAATCATGGTATCAGATATAGAAAAATCAAACATTCATAATATAATTGAACAAGGTTATTAAACTGTGCTGAAAGGAATCATGGACAGCAAACATTCCAATATCGATCTTTTTTTTTTTTTTTTTGGTAAATAGTATTCCATTTTTTTGCAATTACCTGTAAAGATAATTTTCCAACATACATTTTTATAAGATTTTGAGCTTCAAATTTTTTTCTCTCCCTTCCCTCCCCCTTCCTCAAGATGGCAAACAATCTGATATACATTGTACATGTGCAATCATGTATACCCAACATTAATTTTATATGCCTAAAATACCATATCATCTAAATTCATAAAGGAAAAAAATGTTATAAGAATTACCTAAAAACATAGATTGCAAAATATAGGATACTTTAACGTGCCTCTCTTAGATGTGGACCAATCTAACAGAAAGATAAACCAAGGGAAAATATAGATTGAATAAATTCCTGCAGAAAGTAGAGCTGATGGACTTAAGATATTTTCTGAATAGGGGTCCAGGTATCACATGGAACTTTTACAAAAATTTACCACATATTTCAGCACAGAGATATTGATAATAAATGTAAAAATTTCAAAATAAGAAATATATCTATTATTGACAATTGCAAAATAAAAATAGTAATAAATAATAAATATTCATAGTAATCAATAATAAGATCACAAAAAAACTCACAACCAAATGGATGCTTACTACTAAAATCTGAAGTAATGATTAGGTTGAAGAACAAATTACAGAAGCAATAAATGTACGAAAGCAATGATAATGATGATAAAATACTAAAAACTTTTTTTTAATGAAACTCAGGAAATTCTGAGAGGGAAAATCATATCCCTACAAATATATACTAACAAAATAAAAAAGAGAGGATATACTGACTATGCATTTAAAAAAATATTAAAAGCTAGTGAATGAATTATCATCCTGGGAATGGCATGGATATGACTTGCCTTAAAATTGATACATGGAAATTTGTTCATATTCTCTTCTTCCTCCGCTTCTCTTCCCTTTTTCTGTCATTCCAGTAACACACAGGGCTATGGATTTGTAGATTCCTTGGCAAGGCACCTTGAGGGAATGCTACCCAGTCCCCTCGTTTCATAGATGAAGAAACCAATGCTCAAGGAGGTTATATGGCTTGTCTAAGTCGCACAGCCAATGTGTGTCAGGCAAAACTTGAATGCACATCTTGTTGATTCTGAGGTTAGCTCTCCAAGTCTATGTTGAGGGTCTATGAGAGAAAATACACATTAAAACACTATTGTTAGAGATGTGAAATAGTGCAAACATTCTGGAAAACTACTACGTATGAGATTATGGTAGAAAAGTCAAACTCTTCATTTTTGATCCATCGATTCTAGTTCTGGTTCGATAGTCCAGGGAGGTCACAGTCAGAAAGAAAAATCTTGTAAGTCCCAAAATACTAATAACAGTATCTTTGAAGAAGGAAAAAAAGGTAACAAATCTGTTAACTGAGGATTAAATGAACCAGTTGTGATATATGAATAGAATATTTTTACACTGTATGAAGTGGCAATTAAAAAATATCTAAGGGAAGCACAATATTTTTGGATTTCATGAAATGGCAAATACCAAGAATAAAAGGAAGCATGGCAAAACTTGAAGAGATTTGGCATAAAAAGCAGAAGTGGAGAACAACACGTATAATGACTACTATTAGACAAATTGCATATATTTTTAAAAATACTATAAAACACCTAAACTCAGATAAATTAAGTGACTAATCTTGAATCCAGAGAATAAATAATGAAAGACTTTCTCCTCAGTAGAGTAATGAGGGACTACAAGTACAAGTATATTGCCTACATGACATGATATGTGCAGTGTCAGTTGCCTTTGATTTATTGTTTCTTACGAGACAGGTATAATAACTTATTTAATCATGTTTTACTTTTTCTTTTTTTAAATATGTAATTTGTTTTCAGTTTACAACATTCACTTCTACAAGATTTTGAATTCCAAATTTTCTTTTTTTTTTAAATTTATTTATTTATTTAAATTTTTTACATTCATTTTCACAAATTTTTGGGTTCCAAATTTTCTCCCCTTTTATCCCCTCCCCCCACCCCAATACCCCAAGCAATCTAATTTTCCTTATCTCCAATCTGCCCTCTCTTCTGTCATCCCTCCCTTCTCTTGTCTCCATCCTCTCTTTTCTCCTGTAGGGCCAGATGACTTTCTATTCCTCCTTAACTGTATGTCTTCTTTCCTAGTTGCAACAACAATACTAAACATTTGTTCCTAAAACTTTGAGTTCCAAATTCTCCTCATCCCTCCCTCCCCACCCATTCCCTTTGGGACAGCAGGCAATTCAATATAGGCCATATCTGTGTAGTTTTGCCAATGACCTCCCTGATAGTCGTGTTGTGTAAGACTAACTGGATTACCATCCCTCCTAACCTGCCCCTCATTGTTTCTCTTCTGTCTTTTGATCCTGTCCCTCCCCAAGTGTTGACTTCAAATTGCTCCCTCCTCCCTTTGCCCTCCCTTCCATCATCCCCCCCTTGCAATATCTCTTTCTCCCCCACTTTCTTATACTGTAAGATAGGTTTTCATACCAAAATGAGTGTGCATTTCACTCCTTCGTTTAGTCAAATGTGATGAGGGTAAACTTCTTGTTTTTTTGTTTTTTTTTTTCTCAGCTCTCCTCTTTTTCCCTCCACTAAGAAAAACTACCTGCCTCTTAAACGACATATAGTTACCCCCTTCCCTTTCCCTCCCCCTACATTTCTCTCTCACCATTTACCCTAGTTTCTTTTAAGGTATGGTCCCATCCTATTCAGTTCAATCTGTGCTCTCTATCTCTGTATGTGTGTGCATGTGTGTATGTGTGTGCATGCGTGTACATGTGTATGTGTGGTCCCACCAACTACCCAGATACTGAAAAGTTTTAAGAGTTAGAAATATTGTCTTTCCATGTAGGAATGTAAACAGTTCACTCATGGTAAGTCCCTTAAGACTTCTCTTTGCTGTTTACTTTTTCATGCTTCTTCTCATTCTTGTGTTTGAAAGTCAAACCTTCTCCTCAGCTCTGGTTTTTTCATCAAGAATGATTGAAAGTCCTCTGTTTCATTGAAAGACCATATTTTCGCCTGAAGTATTATACTCAGTTTAGCTGGGTAGGTGATTCTTGGTTTGAGTCCTAGTTCCTTTGCCTTCTGGAATATCCTATTCCACACCCTTCGATCCCTTAATGTAGAAGCTGCTAGATCTTGGGTTATCCTGATTGTATTTCCACAGTACTGGAATTGTTTCTTTCTAGCTGCTTGTAAGATTTTTTCCTTGAGCTGGGAGTTCTGGAATTTGGCCACAATGTTCCTAGGAGTTTCTCTTTTTGGATCTCTTTCAGGTGGTGATCGATGGATTCTTTCAATACTTATTTTGCCCTCTGGTTCTAGAATGTCAGGGCAGTTTTCCTTGATAATTTCATGGAAGATGATGTCTAGGCTCTTTTTTTGATCATGACTTTCAGGTAGTCCCATAATTTTTAAATTGTCTCTCCTGGATCTATTTTCCAGGTCAGTTGTTTTTCCCATGAGATATTTCACATTCTCTTCCATTTTTTCGTTCTTTTGGTTTTGCTTGGTGATTTCTTGGTTTCTCGTAAAGTCATTAGACTCCATCTGTTCCATTCTAATTTTGAGAGAGCTATTAAATTCAGTGAGCTTTTGAGCCTCTTTTTCCATTTGGCTCATTCTGCTTTTGAAAGCATTCTTCTCCTCGTTGGCTTTTTGAACCTCCTTTGCCAATTGGGTGAGCCTATTTTTCAAGGTGTTAATTTCCTCAGCATTTTTTTGGGTCTCCTTTACCAAGGTATTGACCTGTTTTTCATACTTTTGTTGCATCTCTGACATTTCTCTTCCCAGTTTTTCCTCCACCTGTCTAACTTGCTTTTCAAAATCCTTTTTGAGCTCTTCCAGGGCCTGAGCCCACCCACCACCCCCCTGGGGTGTCTGGGGTACTGAGGCCCCGCCCTCCACGTCTTTCCCTGATGGCAAGAATACGTCCTCATCTTCGTCAGATCCGAAGGTCGGGCTCATTTGCATTTGTTGGAAAAAACTCTCTAAAGTCTTATTTTTCTTCCCTTTTCTAGGCATTTTCCCAGCCAGTTACTTGACTTCTGAGATTCCTTTCCACCCCCGCCTGGATCCACCCAGCTAGTGCTTGGCCTCTGAGATTTAAATGGGCTTTCCTCCTGCTGGCTGTCAATCAGTGAACTTTAGTTCAGGTGCTGGGGTGGGGCCCGGGCTGCCTCCGAGACTCTGATCCCTCGGGGGGCTTTATGCAGAGACTCTCAAGAATGGAGCGGGTGGGGGCGGGGTGGGGGGCCCCCGCCTCCCAATCTCAGCTCCCCTGGGGGTCCCGAGCAGAAGCCTTCAGCAACAGAGCGGGGTGGGGGCAGGGCCGTCTCCTAGGCTCAGCTCCGTCAGGTTTTATGCGGGAATCTTCCGTAATGAAGATCCTGCCTGCTGCTGGAGGATTCCTGAGTCCTGGGCCGCTGCCGCCTCAGCCCCAGCCCACGCCTCTGCCTCCGCCGCTTCCTGCCCCCGTCCCTGCCGTCGCCGCTTCCTCCCGAGGGGGCCCGAGTCACGGAGACGCCCCGCTTCCCCTCTCCTTCAGCCCGGCCTCTCTCACTGACCTGCTTCTGTGGGCGGAGGGACTTTCCCGGCTGCTTCAGCTTCCGTCTCTGTGATCCGCTTCTCTGAGGCCTCGGCCAGGGCAGCGCTGGGGGTGGGGTCCACTTTCCGGGGCACGCCGGACCCTGGGGACGGGTCTTCAGGGCTCCCTGGAACGGAAATCTCCTCCACTCTGCTTCTGCACACCTTGCACTCACCCAGAATCTATGGGGGACTCTTTCTACACCAATTCCATGGGCTTTGGTTTCGGAGCTCGTAAACGTGCGTCCTTCTACTCCGCCATCTTGGCTCCGCCTCTTGAATTCCAAATTTTCTCCCCACCCCTCACCCCAGGACAGAATGCATACCATCCACCCCTTCCCAATCTATCCTCCCTTCTATGACCCCCTTCCTTCTCCCAACCCCTTCCCCTCTATTTTCCCGCAGGGCAAGATAGATTTCTATACCCCATTGTCTGTATGTCTTATTTCCTAATTTCTTGCAAAAACAATTTTTGATATTCATTTTTAAAGCTTTGAGATCTACATTCTCTCCCTTCCTCCCTCCCCACCCACCCTCATTGAGAAAGTAGATGATTTGATGAAAGTCATACATGTGTAACCTTGCAAAACACTGCCCTCACAGTCGAGTTGTGAAAGACTAACCACATTGCCTTCTATCTTGTTCTGCCCTCCGTTTATTCCATTCTCTCCCTTGACCTATCTATCCACAATAGTATTTGCTTCTGATTACTCTTTCCCCCAATTTGCCTTCCTTTCTATTATCCTCCCTCTCTCATTCCCTTCCTCCCACCTTCCTGCAGGATAAGATAGATTTCCATTCCCAATTGTGTGTGTTATTCTCCTTTTAAGCCAAATCCAATGAGATTAAGGCTGATTTATTCCCTCTTACCTCTCACTTACCCCCTCTTTCCCTCCTTTGTAAAAGCTCTTTCTTGTCTCTTTTATGTGAGATGATTTATTACATTCTACCTCTCCCTTTCTCTTTCTCCCAATACATTCCTGTCAACAGTTAACTTTGAGGGCTTGGAATATGACAAGGAATATACATGAATATATGTTTTATATATACAAATGTTTTTTTTAGGTATTCTCCTTTCATATTCGGCTCTCCCTGTGCCCTCTGCCTATCCACAAACACACATACACACACATACACACATAAATGTGTGTGTGTGTGTATATATAAACACATGCATACATCCATATGAATAAATAAAAATGTATATTTTTATGTATTTATACATGTATATACACACATCTATACTTATATGTATATTTATATGTGTGTATAAATATGTATATATACACAGATCCATACAGATATACATATACACACCTATGCATATACATGCTCATGAATTATGTGCACATGCATATATATGTGTGTGTATATGTATAGATATGTTTTTGTGTATATGTATATATGAATATACTTGTATGTATATACACATATTCATACATATGTGTGTGAATGTGTGTATATCTATATCTATCTATCTATCTATCTATCTATCTATCTATCTATCTATCTATCTATCTATATCTTTTAACAACCCTAATACTGAAAAAGGTCTCATGAGTTACAAATATCATCTTTCCTCATAGGAATGTAAACAGTTCAACTTTAATGAGTCCCTTATGGCTTGTCTTTCCTGTTTACCTTTTCATGTTTGGTTTATTCTTGCATTTGAAAATTAAGTTTTATATTTAGCTCTGGTCATTTCAACAAGAATGCTTGGAAGTCCTCTGTTTCATTGAAATTATTTTCTTCCCTCTTAAGTATTTTACTCAGTTTTGCTGAATGGGTGATGTTTGGTTTTAATTCTACCTCCTTTGACCTCTGGAATATCATATTCCAAGCCCTCTGATCCCTTAGTGTAGAAGCTGCTAAACCCTGTGTTATTCTGATTGTGTTCTATAATGCTTGAATTGTTTCTTTCTGACTGCTTACAATGTTTTCTCCTTGACCTGGGAACTCTGAAATTTGGCTACAATATTCCTAGAAGTTTTCCATTCGGGGTCTCTTTCATGAGGTGATCAGTGGATTTTTTCCATTTGTATTTTATCTTCTGGATCTAGAATATCAGGGAAGTTTTCCTTTATAATTTCTTGAAAGATGGTGTCTAGGCTCATTTTTTGATCATGGTTTTCAGGTAGACAAATAATTTTAAAATTATCTTTCCTGGATCTATTTTCTGGGTCAGTTATTTTTCTGCCCTGGAACTGTGAATAGGATTTCCTCTCCACAGCTGCCAGTAGCTCTTCAATGTCAGTGCTCTTCCTCATCCCAGGATTGCCACTCAGGACAAGGACCCAGATCAGCTGCTCAATTCCCACCATGGTCTGTAGGCAAAAAGCTGTAGAAGCAGCCTCCTCTGAGGCAGTGGCTACTGCTGCCCTGAGGCTGAGGCTGTGGTGGGGGATGTGGCTGGACCACACTCCCCTCTCACCCAGGGGAGAGAGCCTTTTCAATGATCTTTGAATCTGTCTTTGTTGTTTGTGGGTTGAGATGTCTGGAAACTGCTACAGCTGCCAGTGATTCGGAGCCTTGAGGCCTGCTCTAGTCCCATCTGTGCCAGCTCAGTGTGGGTTGTGCTCTACTTTGAGCACAGTACAATAGACCCTTCCTGATATGCTTCCAGATTGTCTTAGGCTGGAAATCTGTTTCACTTTGTCCTTTTGTGGCTTCTGCTGCCCTAGAATTTGTTTAGAATCATTTTTATAGGTATTTTGAGGGATTTGGAGGGGAGCTCAGGCAGATCCCTGCTTCTACTGCACCATATTGGTTCTGCCCCTTCCATTCTTGTATTTTACTATTTTCTAAGCATATACCAATCATTGCCTCATTATATCATCATAGTATTCCTGTGATTTTGGCCAAAAACTTTGTATATGTAAAAAGTATATATTTCACATACAATGCTTAGAGAAATCATGTGATATAGTTAAGATCTAACATCTTAGGGTCTTGGGAGCTGGATTTAAACGCACGTCTTTCTCCAAGTACAGTACTTTTACTTTTTACCTTTGTCTCTGGGCAAAATAATGACCAATGTCACACTTAAAGTATTGAATATTCATGGGCTTTTTTTGTGTGTTTTTATATATGATTCTCCAAATTTCTGGACCACCTTAAGGAGGCTTAAACATGTTCTCCTCTTCTCAGTGACACTGTGAGCTCCTTGAGAGCAGGGATTCTTTCTTTTTATTTCTTTATGTTTACTACTGTGCCTTGCATAGGGGCTTGGCCATTGTAAGTACTCAGTTTATAAAATAGTTACTAACTTCTGACCTCCCCGCCATGTTGGCTCAGGGAAATTACTGCAGATGATAGGATTACTGAACATAAAAGGGGAATAATCCCATCCATCCTGGGATTCTAAGATCCTAGATTTGGAACTAGAAGACAACTAAGAGACCATCTGGTTCAATCTCCTCATTTTACAAATGAAGTTGTGGCCAAGAGATGTCTTGGACAGCAGAAGTTATTTCTAGGCACTCAGCAAGGGTGGGGAGACACCTATATTCGTGAGTAGATATATCCCAAATAAAGATCATCTTCTTGAAGGCTAGGATTCCCTATCTTGCCAGTGATACATGGAAAGAAGGTCAGCATAGAAAGGGGAGTTGGCCAGTATAGCCACAAAGACAATCTGACATTTATGAACATGCTGTGGTTGGGGTGGTTGAAGGTAGTGATCTTCTCTAGGTTAACAACCACTACATAGATACTCCTAAACAATAGGTTTGCACTGTCTTCAATGATGATCTTATAACTGTCAAAAGCTATTTACCTGGTGGTAAACCATAGATTAGTCCTTCTCCCTTTTTTCTTTCCTTCCTGTAGCTCTTTTTCTACTCTTCTCTAATTTTTATTATTTTCATATTTTCATTGTTCACATTTCAAAGTTATAGTTTTTCTATGATGATGATGATGATTCTATAGTTGCCCAAGAAACATTAAAAAAAAATTCTGAAAAGGAAAGGAACAGGAGACAAAAAGGACTGGGTTTCTACTGTATGACCAGATGATGGCACCATAATCCTACCAGCCAGACCTGTTCTTACATTTAGTAACTGGAATGATTGTTTAATCCTGTGTTGAATCTTCAAGTCAAATAGCAAATGTTCGTGGTTCCCTAATGATGTGGAAGCATATTTTCTTTCTTTTTCAGTAGCACTTATCCTCTTAGAACATATATAGCCTCAAAAAGAAGCAGGGATAACAACAAATGAGAAGTCAAATATAATAAAACAAATTCATCTTCACTTAAACCATACCTGTTCAGAATTTGTGATTGTTGGGATACCATTTGAATTGAAGTGTAACTTTGAATTGTCTATTTTTTAAAAGGTTGCAAGACTGGGTAAAGGGGCAAGTCACTTAACTTCTTAGTATTTCTCATATATAAATGGTGAGAATTGAACGAGAGTATGTTGTGCTTCCAGATTGTCTTGGGCTGGAAATATGTCTGATTCCAGCATCTTATGACTCTATATTCTGGGGGGGCATGATAAGGAAGATGTGTGTGTGTGTGTGTGTGTGTCTGTGCATACACTTAAAAACACTTTATCTATTCACTAAAGGGCCACTAGTCAAACACTTTGATAGGATAATCCCAACTGTTAAATGTACTTAAAAAGAAAACGTTGTGATTTTTAATAATCTATGATTTATCCTCACTTTCCCAATGCCCAGTTAGTCAGGAATTAATTATTCCTAATTACTAACTTAATAACTAATCTTCATTTAAAAAAAGAATTACTGTCTGTGAGTGCAGAATAAAATATATTAAGGCATAGAGAATTTAGAGAAGTATTTTTGTTTTGTTCTATTTTCTTTTTAGACATGAAAGTGCCCTAATTACTAAAATTAAGGTGGAGAGAACTTACTTTGGTGTCTTCAATTGTGCCAAATAGTATGAAGTGTTATAGTAAGTGATCTTTGGTGTACCTTGCACTGTCTTCTAACTGTGTATTTCACAGATCTAAGAATAAAAGTTCAAATACAGTGAGAAACAGCACTCCCATATGTATACCTTGGACCAACTCTGTGATTGCTGTCTTATCTCAAAAATGTGCCTAGCATTTTTTTCTAAGTAGGAGTCTGATAATGTTTTAGAAACATTTAGATAACATTAGTTAATGACATTTCCATAACACCACTGTTCTGGGGCTAGGCGATTTGCTTTCTAGGGTTAGAAGTGAGCCTGAAGTGCACTCTGGATTACCATTTTTGTTTCTGAAAGAAGGTGAGCTAGGAATAGTGAGTGAAGTGAAATCTGAATGATAAAGCCTGGAATGTTGGATGGAATAATCATAGAAAAAAAAGCCTATGTAAATATATGTTCAGTGGATGAGCTATTTTAAAATTTAGAGCAGCTGAGTAAGCTGGCAGTATATACTAAATAGATTAGAGTTTTAAAAAGTTGAAAGCTCAGAAAGATTATAATCAGTTAACATGTGTTTGATGAATTTGTGTAACAAATCCTGAAATGTTATAATTCAATTCAACACAACAAATATTTTAGTAAATTCTTACTTTGTGCCAAATATTGGGCAAAGACCTAGGAATAAAAATAAAAATTATTTTCCCCAAACTCAAAGAATTTATATGCTCTTTAAATTATAGATTACCTGCTGCAGTTTATGCCTAAAATTTCATCAGTATCAATAATCTTCTAGCACAGCAAATCTGCTATAACATCTGGTCTTAGAGATGTGCCAAAGATGCGGAAATGTTAAAAGACTTGACCGCAGTCAGACCATCAGGTTTGTTTGTCTGTGGTTGTTTTCTCCCCCAGGGGCAAGCCTTGAACCCAACCAAGTCTTCTTGAATAAGAATTTCTCTCTCTCTCTCTCTCTCTCTCTCTCTCTCTCTCTCTCTCTCTCTCTCTCTCTCTCTCTCTCTCTCTCTCCCTCTCTCTTTCTCTCCCTCCTTTTCTCTAATCAATGTGTCAAAGTAAAAAGCAGGCTATTTGCTTAAGGACTTAAAAAATGTTCTTAACTGAATGATTCTTCTCAGTTCTTCTGCATGGGACCTCAGTAAGGAACAATGATTCTAGATATCTGTCTATTTTTGCAAATGAAATCAAGGATGTTTTCTTGGGTTTGGGATAATGTTCCAAGAGAGGGCGATACACTTGATAAAAAAGAAAGGAACTGCTAGCAAGTCACTAGAAGAAGCCAAAAAAGGACTATTTCCAAGGATGCTATGTTTTCAAAGCTGTAAAGCTAGGTGTCACATCCCAAAACACTAAAGAGGTGGACACAGATTGTACTTATCTTAAAAAAAAAAAGAATATCCCCTAATATTTGTGTGAATATATGTGGGGGCCAAGATTTACTAGTTACTCTGTAGAAACATACCCTAGAGTGCTATTATATAGTTATCAAAAAAGAGATATTATTTGCTTCCAAGGAACTGATGTAGAGAGATCTACCGTAAGGTAGCACCTCCATTAAGAAAAGAAGCATCATCATATTTTCAAATGATAAGTGAACTGCTTGTAGAATTACATATTTAGAGGAAGAGACCTCAGAGAATGTATGTAGTCCAAATCCTTTATTTTTAAGATAAGGAGAATGAGAGCCAAAGATGAGATTTGATTTTCTCAGAATCTCACAGGTACAGAGTCCAGGTCCTCTGATCCTAAATCCAGGGTACATCTCATTGCATGATGGGACCTAAAAAACAAACATTTCCATCATCATTGATTTTATAATAAATTCTATAGGGCATGGATGTCCCTAATTTTATGTGACAAATGTGTGTATGAAACAAAGTACATGAAACAAATTTCACTATATTGAGTTGTACTTTAACTGGCAGGTGAGAAGTTCACTATTTAATTGAATTCTGTGTTAAACCTTTTAGCAAGGTGAAGAACATGAACAATCACTTCCTAATTGATTCCTTTTGTACATTTAGATTTTCAAATACATTTTCTTAAAATTGAGGGACTCATCTTCATATGAGAGAAGAGTTAGTAAATTATTTCGAAATTTTTAAGATTAAAAGTACCAGCATATTACTCAGATATGATTGATCTTGAGTGGAGAAATTTTGAAGTGGTCAAAAGCATGTGGGTCCATCAAATAACCCTGGAATGATGAAAGCTGGAAAAGTAGAAGATTCTGAGCACCTGAAATGAAACTGAATCGCTTCCATTATATATATATATATATATAATATTATATAAAATAATTATATACATACATATAATAAGCATACACCCAAATGTGTGTCTGTGTATGAGAATTCCACAGAGAAACTGGAACAATTTAAAAATGTGATCAAATCAATGTTCTTTATTTCATAGCAACTCCAAAGTTAAAACTGAAGATAACTTCAGGTACCTCTACTTTAGTTAAGATTCAGCCTAATTCCCACCTCTAGCCTTTGGGCCATCCCTACTCCCATAGACACATCCCTCCCCCAAACTGTAGCTAATTGGTCACTCAAGGTGTCAAGATGGGAAGAGCAATCCTTTCTTGGGAACTAAATTGCATCTCAGGACCCCTCCAAAAAGCCTCCCGTTGATGAAGGTTGGTGTAATCAATCATTTTTTGGTAGTTAAGTTCCGCTCTGAGATAACACTTTAAATTCCCAACCTCAGCATGCTAACCTCCAGCTAGGGTCTTTTAGTTACTTTCAGTTCCACCATTCAAGAAGGGGCTAGTTCAGTTTACCTGCCCAGGCATTAGCTTAATTCCATGGAAGACACTTAGCTGAGAAGCCTGAAAAGGCTACCTGAGGGGTCGCCTTTTTTTATTCCCTGCAGCCCAGCTCTTGCCAGCTAATGAGTGACTGCTTTTTAAAGCTTACAGGGGAATGGGACTAAACAAATGAAACAAGGAAAAATATAAGCCAAACAGCTTAGTTCCCCTGTATTGTTTATTTCTAATCCTCCCTTGTTGGGTGGGGACCAAAGGGGGTAGAATGTATAGAAGTCTTTGTAAGGGTCCTGAAATTGCTGAAAATCCCTTCAAAGCAAAGCCAGTTATGGAGACTTGTTTTTCCCCCCTTGCTCCCCACTCTCTGCATCATGTGATCAGGTAATGTACTTGATTCACACAAACAGGTAATCCACAGGGCTGCACTCCAGACAGTTAAGTGGCTTTAACGTAAACTCCCATTGCAAGGAGACTAGAATGCCAGATAAAAGCTTCATTTGTCTTCTGAGAACTTGCTGAAAATCTACCCATTATACAGTGCAGACCTGGATGAAGGCTGCCGGTGCCTTTTTGATGTGGGAGAATTCCCTGCTTTCTGTGAAGAGTCAATGACCCAGCTTTTCTTCTGCCTTGGCAGAATGTGGGTATTCACTCAGTGCACATTCCAGGGCTGTGATGGATGGCTGAGCTGAACTTGGCCTGCACTGAGGAGTGGAGGGGATGAAAACTGGGCTCGGACTGAGCCTTTGTTCTGTCCCACCGTGGCAGCCACTTGCAGTAGCTAGTCTGTGGACTCCAGGGCCTTTCAGTGAGAGGACAGATCATTTGGTTGGCAGATAGTGCAACAAAGGTTTGCTTATGATGCAAACCCTCACCAGAAAAATAGCTTTTTGTGTCAGGATATTTATCATTTGCTCATATCATCATTTCGGGGGCAAATGGAGCTTGGACAGTGCACTGGGGAGCCTTTTATCTGGGCATGTGAACATTGCTTTGAAGCTGGGGGCAAGCCATACATTACAACCTAGTGTAGCATTAGAGCAGCAGGAATGGTTGTGGAAGGAGTGGGAGAGACTGAAAAAAGATACTCAGCTGTTAACGGAAAATAAGAAAAGTTTAATCTTATCCTTTCAGCAAAATAAATCCTTTGTTCCCTCATCTAAAAGAAATCAAATATTTGATCTCTTTACAAGGAGTTCATATCTTATTTTTTCAGTCTGTCTCATGATTCTCAATAAAGAAAGCATTTCAAAAACACTGCCAAGAATTCTTGGTCCTCAAGGAATCACAGAAATTTGGAAAAGGAAGAAATTTGGTGGATCATTGAGCTCAAGGTCTTCAGTGTATAGAAGGAGAAGCTGAGGTCTGGAGATATTAAGTGACCTTCCCACAGTTATACAGGTTATGGTAGAAGCCAGGTTTTTGATTCAGTTTGAATTAGGGTGTTTTTTTAAAGTTATTGTCTTTCCTACAATAATAGAATAATAGGTCTTCCAGAAATCTCTGACCCATTAAAATTACTCTTCACTAAATTAGAGCTGTACTAGGGGAAGAAAGCCTGTATGTTGGGCTCTGGCTTATCTCATGATGCTAATTAGAGCAACAAAGTGCCTTAGATCTTCTTAAAGTGGGGAAGGAGATAACACTTATGTGAGAATGACAGCAGTATTTATATAAGTAAAGTTAGTTGATGACTTTGTGGGTAGTGATGGTAGGAGAAAAGAAAGATCAGTTTCAGGGTAGGCTGACTACTACTTGACTCAGTGGCAGAGATCTAAATTTTTAGAGCTCTTAGAATATTTTTTTGACTGTTGGTATGGGAAGAAGGTATTTACTTAAAAAGTTAGGTGGGCTATGATCTTGTCAATGTGGATAGTCCTCCCACAAGTACTAAGTATAACTCCTTCATGCCTGTTTCGTGCCGTGCAATTGTCCATTTCCCCCTTGTAAGATCTTTACTGAAGAGCCATATAATAGGAGGAAGGCTTATCTCTGCTTCTTTTAATGTCTTTGCAGCACCATTAATGAAATACTCTGGTTGTCCTTCTCTTGTCTCTCAATCAATAAAAGCTGAAACATACATTTAATAAGCTCCTACTATATTCTAATGTATTATATTCTACATTGGTAGTATACTTTCCAGGGATGTACATATTGACAGTGAGGTTGATGCACACATTGCCAGAGCTAGTTCAGTGTTTGGGAGACTTCAAAGAAAAATTTGGGAGAGAAAAGGTATTAGATTGTTTACCAAACTGAAGCCATTGTGCTGATCTCATTGTTGTATGCCAGGGAAACATGGACAGTCTACTAGTGCCCTGTCAGGAAACTGAATCGCTTCCATTTAAACTGTCCTAGGAAGATTCTGAGGATCACATGGCAGGATAAGGCACCAGACACTGCAGTCCTTGCTTGAGCTGAACTGCCAAGCTTTCAAACTATGCTTGAGAAAGTGCAACTCTCATAGGCTGGGCACGTTATTTGAATGCAAAATGTACATTTGCCAAAAAGACTATTTTACGGAGAACTCACATGGGGCAGGCAATCACGTGATGATCAGAAGAAGCTATACAAGGACTCTCTCAAAGTCTACCTCAAGAACTTTGGATTTGATTATGTGACATGGCACAGGACTGCTCAACATGGCGTGCCCACATCAGAAAGGGTGCTGTGCTCTATGAGCAAAGCAGAATTGAGACAGCACAAAGTAAATGTAGGATGCACAAATTTGGGGTATCCACCCCAAATGTTCACATGGACTATCTCTGACCAATCTGTGGTAGAGCATTTCAAGCTTGTATTAGCCTGCTCAGCCACAGTCGAACACACTGAAACTTTACTTTGTCATGGTGTGTCATTTTGGTCCTCTTCAAGAACAAAGGACAATAACCAACCAATCAGCTATATTCCCAGCAGTGCTCAAGATTTTGGGAATACCAAGACAGTAATGAAAGAGTATCTATTCTCAAGAAGTTTATATCCTATTGGACAAATTCTCTTTCTATAAGTGGTCCAACTCTTTTCCTGGTTATATTTTATATCCTTGATATGATTTACACTCACTTGCATGCACACTTCTTTGCTTAGAAAATGCTACGGATCACTGTGTATGTTTCCATTGTCCTTTAAGTAGTTTCATCAATCAATCAAAATTTATTAAGCACTTACAATATGCCAGGGACTGTGCTAAGTAATAAGATTCTTTTAAAATCATGGTATTCTATGATTTAAAGTATTCTAACATCAGTAAGAGACTATTGGTGTTAAAAAGGTAGCCTTTAATGATTAGTGAGATTTTTGAGAATGCTAAAAGTACAACTTTGAAATACAGTCTGATCTCGACCTCCAGTTCTATTCTGGACCCAGTTCATTGTATGAAAATTATGCCAAATTTGGCATTTACTTTGATTTTTCACTGTCCAATAAATAGTCCAACTATTTCCACTGAAAATCAGAAAATCAGGAGAGGCCATATTTGTCTGAGATGGTAAAATATGAAAATAAGTCTCACTATTAAACTATTAGAGTTTAAAATGGAACTAAGATTTTGGGGACATCTTGCATCTCTGTTTACATTTTTACATAGGCAACAGAAATAAATCTATGGTTTATTTTTGACTTAAAAGAGTAAAACTTTTGAATGAAATTGTTAAATCTGAAATTGTATTGCTACAAAAGAAATTAAGATTGATTGTTGGCAGCCACATTTTAGGAATGATAGAGATAATTTGGAAAGTATCCAGAGGAAGGGAAAAAAGATTGTGAAGTTCTTCTAGTTTATTCCATTTTAGGTAAAGGAACTGGAGATTTTCATCTCAGAGAAAAGAACTCTTAGTATGCACATAGGATCACTGCTGTAAAATATTTGAGGGGTTGTCATGTCAAAGAGGGATTAGAAATGTTCTGTTTGTCCCTAGAGGGCAGAACTAAGAGTACTGGGAGGAAATTGCAAAGAGGCACATTTAGACTTGAAATCATGAAAACACTTCCTAACAATTAGAGCTACTCCAAAGTGGAATGAGCTGCCTCAGGGACTAAGAAGTTCCCACCCATAGGAGGTCTTGAGACAAAGGCTGCATGAGCACTTAAGGCTTATGATGTAGAAAGGGCTCTTGTTCAGGTATGGTTTAGACTAGAACAAATGGCCTCTCTGGCTTCTGTCTCTCAGATTCTTGGATTCTGTAATTGTTCATTTGATGTTCATAAAAAAGCAATTACTGAGGGGTAAATAGGTGATGTAGTCAATAGAACATTGTATTTGTAATCAAGAAGACCTGATTTCAAATCCAGCCTTGAACACTTACTAGCTGTGTGACCTTGAGCAAGTCACTCAACTCCTGTTGCTTCCAAAAAAAGAAAAAAAAAGGAATTATCATTACAGAGGAATTCAGTAACCAGACAAGTGATAGAGACACAATGAACCTTTTGCTATCTCAAAAGACTATTGAAATCCATATTGTCCATTTATATTCTTCTCTTTCCAACCTAATTCTCATTTTCTACCACCCTCTTGGGTACTCTTTCACCTCCCTTGGTAACTTTCATACTTGGTTTAAGATTTTTCTCTAATCAATCATGTTTTGTTACTCTTAGGTAGTTCACATAAAAAAAAAATAAAATAATATTTATTGTGCCTTCTAAATGTAAGGCACTGTGCTAAGTATTTTACCAAATTTTCTCTCATTTTATCCTCATAACGAGCTTGGGAGTTAGGTACTATTATTATCTCCATCTTTCGAAATGAGAAAAGTGAGGCAAATACTGTAGAATCCGAGGTCAGGTTTGAATTTAGGTTTTACTGACTCCAAATCCATGGGTCTCCTCCACTGTACCACCTAGCTTCCTCTATCTTTGTTATCTCTTCCATGGGGCAGTTGTTATAACACTGTAACACTTGCACTATATAACTTGCAGTGCTGTTTGGAAAAAAATTCTTAGTAAGTTGCCAAAATGGACTTTGAATTCTTCAGTTGGATGTTTGATCCCATTTACGTGAGCTCTCCCTCCCATGGTGACAATTTACAATCAATCAATGTTTTCTCAGGCTACACAAAAATTGTGTACACACCCTTCTATAATTCCTCTGTACAGGGATCTGCCAAATATTCTGGAGACCTTTTTAATGCTTCACAGGTACCAGGAGAGTACTGATCCTTCTCTGACCTATTATTATTAATGTCATGAATTTTCAAAAACCCCTTCTTAATCATGATCTCCTTGTCTTCAATTTTTCTCGTTCTTTTACTGCTGATTAACCTATTCTTTATACTCATGTTCATCCACCTACATCTCCTTCTCTAGAAGAAGAATATCCTATCTTTGACCAAAAGCTTAATACTAGACAATAAAGACTGTATCTATGATTTGGTAAGGGTAGGGAACTCCTACATGTTCCTTCCTCTTCCAATGAGGGTTGACATTTTCTCTGAAATGCACAGTTATAAAAAGTTGTCTGGGGCAATGAAAGATTAAATTTATTTTCCCACAGCCACATAGCCAATATGTATCAGAGGCAGGACTTAAATTAGGTCTTCTTGGTTTGGAGGCCAACTCTCCATCTACTCACTATATCTTGGAGCCATTTCAATAAAGTGCTCATGAACAATCTAGATTCCCCCATCCCCATAAACTTTTTGTCATTCCTCTTTTATTAATTCCCTAGTCCTAGCCCTAGCCCTAGCCCTAGGAAACTCATACTATCCACTTAGTCTAATGAAGATAGTTTCCATATGCATCTCGGACAATCAGAAGGGATCCACTACAAAGATGTGAGATCCAATACCATTTAGGTACTTATTACTAATTAGTTATCACTTATTGAATCTCTATCCTATTCCCCATCCTGGATGTTCTAAACCTTTTCCAGGCTATTGAATCTTTCCCAATCTCCCCCTAAGATGAGCTACTTTTAATTGAGAAGTTTACATTATGGGCTACTTTTCCTTCCCTTCTCTAACTGATGTTCATAAAACATGCATACTGCTTCTCAACAAAAAAATATAAGGCAATAATTGTGAAATAACATTATGTTAATTTGTTTTATCTAAACGTATTTCTTAGTTACAGAGAATGGAACTGGTCCTATAATGAATCTTAGATGAGGAAACTATTTCTGCCAATGATGAAGCTTCCAAAGGACCTTGTCTACTTCTTATACTGCTACCTACCTCTTAACAACTTTGCAATTATTGGTTTTATTAGTGAGTAGGAGTCATTGGTAAGTGAATGAGGTTTTTTTTTTTAGAAAAGAATCAATAAAGCATTAAAAATCCTCTTCACAAAGCATATATGTGTATATAAGTGTACATATACTTGCATATGTATATATAAACATCCATATGCACACCTATATGCAGATATTTGAATGTTCACGGTTATTCTTTCTTCCTCCTATCCTGTCCATGGAGACAAAAAAAATGTATCTTCCCTTGATCCAGACCTGTCATTTCATCAGCAAAGGGAACATGTGGAGTAGGACCTTCCTCAAGCAAAACAGGTCAGCAACTCATTTATAACTATCTTAGAGAGTTTCCTAGGACATGAAGAAATTAAGTGATATGCCTGTAACCAAATAGCCAGTAAATAACAGAGGCAGGGATTAAACTTGTCTTCCCTGATTCCAACTGACACTACATCAAATGTCTCATAGTACCCCCTATCTCTTTCTCTCATTAAAATCCATTTTGTATCTATTTTTCTGATTCCACCACTGCCTATCCTGTCTGGGTCTCAGCTTTATCAACTAGTCCTCTCTAACTCTAGAACAGTTGATGTCTTCTTCTTTTTACTCTTTCCTTATTCAATAGATAGACACATTTATGTTTTCTTTCTGATAAAAATGTGAGGTCTGTGGGGGCAGAGACTGTGCTTATTCAATTTCATGGAATGAATTAATTTAACAAATAACTGTTTAGGTCAATAAATAGTATTGAATGAATTTTTTACACTTAATAATATTTTACTTTTTTCTAATTATATGTAAAGGTAGTTTTCAACATTTTTATTTGTAAGATTTTTAATTCTAATTTTTCTTCCTCCCTCCTTTCCTTCCCCCCTCCCCAAGATAGCAATAATCTGGTATAGGTTATAAATACACAATCATGTTAGAAGTATTTCCCCATTAGCTATGTTGTAAAGAATGAGAAGCAAAGGGGAAAATTATGAGAAAGAAAGAGAGAGAGAGAGAGAGAGAGAGAGAGAGAGAGAGAGAGAGAGTTCTTCAATTTGCATTCAGACTCATATTTCTTTCCCTGGATGAGGATAACATTTTCCAACACAAGTCTTTGGTATTGCTGAAAATAGCAAAGTCTGTCATAGTTGATCATTTCACTATGTTGCGGTGTCCAGGTTCTGCTCATTTTTATGAAATCTGCCTCCTCAGAATGAATTATTTTAAATGAGTGAAATGTTGTCCATCAGAAACTTAAAGCACTGAACCAACTGATAGACAATCTAGAAATATTTAAAGATTTTCATGAGGTAAAATCAAGTTTGATATAGTAGCTCCAAAAGACCACCAACAGTTTTGTCGTTGTATTTGGTACACAATTCCTAGGAAAGCAGTAGCTTTTCCATAACTGCATATGTTAAAGGGTATAGGGCAGAGACTTTAACTAAGATAGTCGTCTAAATTGTAAATTGCTCAACTCTCAAATACCTACTTCAGTAAACCCCTCATGTTTATGCCAGACTACCTACTGAACAAGAAATCCAATGAGAAAATACACCAACTTCTTCAGTCCCAGAGTTCTATAAGAGGCATCCAGAAACCCAAAGGAAATAGGGAAAGGGACACCAATGACACAAACTCTTGCACAGGGAAACCTGCCATTGGTACCAGACATGGTCAAAGACATGCGTAGCCTGAAAACTCTATGCCCAGACACATCAAGAACAAAGGACTCACCCAAGAAAGTGCAAGGTAGTCAGAAAAATCCCAGGGTGGGATTTTTTTGGAAGCCCCGTGGTATGGGATCAGATAGTGACTTAGAATGGCTTCACAGCACATTAAGCTCAGGGACTCTGAGGTTCTGAACACTGACTGTCTTTGGATGCCAGAGTGGTATTTAAAAATCCAGAGGTCTGGAGCTCAAAGATACAGTGGGAATAAAACCCAGGAGTCTGAGTTAAGTGCAACAACTCAGGTGACCCAGAGTAAGCCCAAAGCAAGGCCAAACCACTTCATCAAAAGTATAGCAGACAGAAGAGCCTGGTTCTGATACAAAGCCCCCAAATCATGAACTACAAAAGCAGAGATGAATGGAAGCAAATATTACCCAGTATTATCATAAACATAGAAATTCATTATAAATAGAGATTTATTATGAAACAATTGCAACCAGAAATTCAAAAAAAAATTGGTACAAGGAGTACATAAATACTTAGAAAAAATGAAATTAAAAAGTCAATACAAAGTTCTTGAGGTAAGAATTGGAAGGAAAATGATCACTCAAAAAGAGAAAATAGTAAGTCCTATCCAAAAAACCCCAAAGAAAACAAAAATAAATAACCTAATGTGCCAGCAAGGAATGTTAGCACAAAATCAAATACAATAATCAAAAGACTAGATCAAAAATAAAAAGTACAAAACAATGAAATAAATGTAAGCTATTTCACATATATTTTTTAAAATGACCGGGAAAACAGGTGAAGAAGAGATAACAATCACTGGACTCCCTGATAACGATCATTAAAAAATCAAAAAGCCTGGATACTATATTTCAAGAAATTATAAGTGAAAACTATCTCAATTTTTTAGAATCAGTGGACAAAGGGAAAATAGTAATAATTCAACAATGTCCTCCTGAAGGAATCCTCAAAAGCAAAAGTTCCGGGAAGGCTCCAAACAAAACCTAAATTTTCCAAATCAGAAAAAAATACAGGAAAGATAAAAGAGGGAACATTCATTCTATCTCAGTGCTGCCTCATCCTGCCCCATCATTGTTTAAGACATGGTATTTCTGCTTTTGCAGTGATTATATTTAAAACAGCTGCTACCATTAATACGGTACATGAAGTTGTCACCCTAGGACTTTAGTTCACCGTAAATATATATAATTTTCTACAAGTTGATACAAGGGGTTTCATTAGGCATGTGCTAATCTTTGAGATATTATTCTCATCAATAAAGTTCAAACATGGTTCATTTTTAAGTCTGGTGGAATGTATGAAGACTTACATGTTAATGGAGCTTTTAAGAAGGATGATGATTTCAATTAGGAAATAGCTGTATAAGTTGTGGTATATGATTGTGATGGAGTACAAGTATTATGTAAGAAATGATGAAGAGGATCATTTCAGAAAAACCTGGGAAGACTTATATGAATTGATTCAAAGTGTAATGAGTAGAATCAGGAGTATATTTTACCCGATAAGAGCAATGTTGTAACAATATTCAACTGTGAAAGACTTTAATATAATAATCTACAACAATTTCAAAAGATAGAAGAAGAAAAATGCTATTTCAACTCCAAGGAGAGAATGATGAACTCAGTGCAGACTGAAACATATTTTTTCACTTTCCAAAAAAAAAAAAAAATAGGATGATGCTTCTCTGAAGAAAAAAACACATCAATTTAATTTTTGCAAAAGGGGAAAAGGCCAACAACTTTAAAATTTTCAGGATAAAATTCTTCTAAATCATACTTTCTTGCCTTTTAAATTCTCATGCTAAGTATCTTTTTTCCTCCACTCAGAGAGAATCAAGGCAGTTATATTTAATCACTTTCCAGAGTTTTATGATTTTATTTTAAAATTGGGGTGGGGGGATATATGCACTTCTTTATCATGCACACACACACACACTCACACATACACACACACACACTCACACACACATCGCCCTTCACTCCAATAACCCACCTCTAGATATTTAGCATGTGACTCCCTCCCTCATTAAAATTTTGGAAGGAGAATCAGGTTATTCAAGCATGAGCCATGAGAGCAGTGTAGCGGGCACAGTGCGGGACTCTCAACAATAGAATTCTGCACCTGCAGAGGTTCCTGCCAAGACTGATCTCACACAACTGTTGCACTTGATTAAATGCATTAGGCAGGGGAAAAATGGATTTCTATACATCTCATTGTACATGTTTTATTGGTTATGCTCATGGGTAGAATATAAGGTGAAGTTGAACAGGAGACAGTAGGAAAATCATGCCAAGACTCAGACCTGTTTTAAAATTCTACAGATTCTGCGGGAAGTTCTTGCCAGAACTTCATTTGGACTTAAGTAGAATGGCATAATGGAGTTTCTGTGCGTTTAAAGGAATTGTCAGAGAATTTGTATGTAGAGATTTTTTATCTCATTTTTTACAAGTTTTCCCCAAAGTGAGCAATTAGAAACCATTTTTTTTTTAACCTACTGTGGTACATGTCATGGGACACCAACCTAGAGTCACATAATTAGAAATTTTCTTCCCCATACAAACTAAAGGAGTTTATTTGAAAAAGTTTTTTTTTCTCCCCTGTTCCTTCCTCAAGTTTCATGTTAAAGCACCTGCTGGTCATAGGCAAAAATGTGGAAAAAAGCGTGATAAGAAGACTCAGAAGTTTGCAGCGGACAGACCACTGAGAAGGTGATTTTTCTGAGACTATCATACAGAATCACAGTGATTCAGGACTAGGGAGGACATGAGAAGCCATTTGGCTGTTTCTTTCTTAAACGAAAGCATTCCAAAAATACGTTGTGGAATTTAATGCCATAGTTTTATGGAAGACAATTTAGGTAATCATGTGAAACATAATGAAAAAATCATATTGACAAAAAAAAAATCTTCTTCATTTCTTAGGTAGGAATTGGCTTAAGGGGAATATATTAATGACCTTGGTGCTTGTCTACCCAATAATGTCTTCACTATAGGACCACCATTTCCAAGGTGTAGCTTCTCCAGATTCATCAAAAGAGCTATGGATACAACTCTTTCTTCCATCTTATGTTGATCCTCTGGTACTATAGGTGCTCGTGATCCTACTGGATATTGGTTAACAACCTTGTTTGGACTGCAAGAAGGTCTTGCTTTTCTCTCTCTGCACTCCATTCCTCAAAGGCTAAGTAGAAACAATATTTACTTTTCCAATACTATCTCATGCAGGCACTTGCTAGAATATAAGCTCCTTGAGAATAGGGATTGGTTTACCCTTTTCATTTCATTCTTCAATAACCACAGTTTCTGGTGCATAGAAGTTGCTTAATATATCCTTTTGATTGACTGATTGCCATAGATACCACTAGCAAAGCAAAGAAAAAAACAAGCTAACAGGCTTTTCATTAATATTTTATCGTCCTCAGCATTGGCAGCCACAACAACTTTTGTTTAGCATCTTGTCTTTCACTCTAGGTGTGTCATTTTTCTTGTTACTACTTAATAGGATGTATTATATATATATATATATATATATATATATATATATATATATATATATATACTCAATTCAATGACTCACTGATATAATGAAATTACTAAGTTGTTATAATATCATATGATCATAGGTCCACTCCTAGAAAGGAGGTCCCAACCTCTCATTTTATAGATGAGGAAACTGAGGACCAGAGAGTTTAAGTGACTTCTTTAAGGTATCAAGGTAATAAGTAGCAGGAATGTGATTTGAATCCAGATCCTCAGACTCAAATCTAGTACACTTTCTGCACTGCCTCCTTGTAGGAATAATTTTTTTTTATTTCCTAATCCTAGCTGAGCCCTTACTACAGCAAAATAAACAGTCTTCTTCTTCCTAATTGATGTTATATCTCATTCTTTATGATAGATGTTCCAAATCCTTTTGTCTTTCCCTTAGTCTCCTACAGTATCTCCTCTATACTCTGTCAGCCAAGGACCTTGCTTCATGCTTTGAAAAAAATGGGAGCATTCATTGAGAGTTTCCCCTTATTCCCTCCTCATCACACATCATTCAAATATCACCCTCCACCATTTCTTTCTTCACTTTTATTTCAGATGAAGAGATGACCTTCCTTCTTGCCAAGTTAAATCCTTTTATATGTACTCTTTTATATGTACTATTGCAGTTGGGATCCTGCAGAAAATTGTCTCTACCATCGTCTACAACTTCTTGCCAATCTTTTCACATCTACTACATATTTCCCTTCTGTTTCATATTCATAAGGGATGCTTATTTAGGTCATACTTACCTGGTCTAATGGTTTTCCCCACTTTCTTCAATTTAAGTCTAAATTTTGCAATGAGAACCTCATCATCTGAACCGCAGTCAGCGTCAGGTTTTGTTTTAACTGTTGAGTTTCTCCATTTTTGGATGCAAAGTATATAATCAATCTGATTTCAACATTGATCATCTGGTGATGCCCAGGTGTAAAGTTGCCTTTTGAGTTGAAAAAGAATACTTGCTGTGACCAGAGCATTATCTTGATAAAATTCAGTAAGTCTTCCCTACTTCATTTTGCTTCCAACACCAAACTTAGCTGTTATTAGAATTATCTTTTGATTTCCTTACTTTACCTTTCCAATCCACTATGATGAATGTGACACCATTCATTTTTGTTTGTTTGTTTGGTGTTATTTGAGAAGATATTTTAAGTCTTCATAGAACTGATCACCCTTGGCTTCTTTGGTACCAGTGCTTGAAGCATAAACTTCCATTACTGTGACTTGGATTTAGGTAGATATTATTCTGTCATTTTTGAGATTATACCACAGTGCTGATTTTCTTACCCTGTTATTGATTATGAGAGCTGCTTCATTTCTTCTAAGGAATTCTTGTCTGTAGTGGCATATATAAGGATCATCTGAATGAAGTTCACCCATTCCCATCCATTTATATGAAGGGTGTATCATACAAAATTTCAGACTGGATGAATCAAAAGACAAAATTAAGGTTGCAGAGATGGATATCAGTAATCTCAGATTTGCAAATAATGCCACTTTGATAGTAGAAAGTGAAGAATAACTGCAGAGCCTCTTGATGAGGTGTATCTCCAAGGCGATATTCACAGCATGGGTGGTGACTATGAATACGCCAGAGTAGTTCTCAATCTCAAAATATAAAAGACTCTCCATGTAGAAGGCAGAAGAAAAACATTTATTTAAACACCAGAAAGCCAAATCTCAGAACCAGAAAGAAAATCCATCTGGGGACCACGGAGTTAATAAATGTGATCACAACAGAGGGCAAAAGCATTCTCAAACCTCCACTCCCTCAGCCAGGGCTTTCTCACTATCAACTGTCACAACGTGTCAGTTGGCCTGTGTTCTTTCCCCTCTGACCTGACCCCACTCCCTCACTTCCTCCTGGTTCTGCTCTATTCTTCCTGTTTCAGCTCTTCAGGAAGCTCCTCCCACCATATGTGACCCAGACTTCCAGGTGATGTAAGCAGATCATATGGGCCTATTAATTAATGAGGAAGAGCTTTCTATTTTAAATTACTATTACATGAGGGTGGAAAGAGAAGAGTATAAAAACTTACTTAAAGTTTAACATCGAAAGCACTGAGATCTGAGCAACTGTTCCTATCGCTTCCTGGCAATTAGAATGAGAGGGAATGGAAGCAGTGTCAGATTTTATATTCTTATGCTCAAAGGTCACTGAAGATGACTATACTAGCCTTGAAATTAAAAATAAAAAAATATTTGTTTCTTAGAAGGAAAGCTGCGGCAAATCTGTGCAGTATAGTGAAAAGCAGAAACATCGCTTTGTCAACAAAGGTCCTTACTCAAAGCTGTGGTTTTTCTGATAGCAACCTATGACTATGAGAGTTGGACTATAAACTCAGTGACACAAGACTGATGCTTTCAAATCATGGTGCTGAAGAAGACTTTTGAGAATCCCTTGGACATCAAGGAGATTAAATCAGTTGGTACTTAAAGAAATTAAGGCTATTCATTGGAAGATCAAATACTGCAGATAAAACTTAAATACTTTGACCATGTAGTGAGAAGATGGAACTCATTAGAAAAGATACCAATATCAGGAAAGATCAAAGGCAAAAGGAAAGGGGGATATCAAAGGATGAGATGGATAGTGTCATAGAAATAATAAGTGTGTACTTCATCAGACTTTGAGAGATAACAGACGATAGAAGGGCCTATGGTCTATGGGGTCATAAAGAGTCAAACATGACTAAACAACTGAACAACAGAAGATCTTTTCCTTCTGCCTACAGATTTGATTATGTTTTCTCATCCTTTACCAAACATAAAATAAAATGAAATGAAATCCTCACTTGATCTGACCACCACCCCTATGAACTTTTGTCCCATTTCTCTTGCACATTGTGGCCAAACTCCTTAAGAAAACCATATACAACTGCTGCCTCCACTTCTCTAATTTTCTCCTGACCTCCAACCTCATCATTGGATTGAAACTGCCTTTTCCAAAGTTACCAATGATATCTTAATTATCAAGTGTAATGGTTCATTTTGAATCTTAATCCATGACCTCTCTGTAGCATTTGATTCTACTGATCACAATTTCTGGGATATTTTTATTTGTTTATCAGAGTTCTGACCTGATTCTCCTTTTATTTGTCCAATTGCTCTTTTTTAAGGTTCTTCCATTGCATCTTCCTCCAGGTCATGTACTCTAACCATGGGTGTTTGTTCTACCAGGCCTTTATACAGACTCTGATTTTCTTTTTTATTTTATACTCCCTTGGGGATCTCATCAGTTTCCATTATTTCAATCAGTCAGTCAGTACCTCGATAAGCATTTATTAAGGGGCCACTTTGTGCCAGGCACTATGCTAAGAACTTGGCATACAAAGAAAGATAAAAGAAAGTCCTTGCTTTCAAGGATCCCATAGTCAAATAGAGGAGATAACATAAAGTGAGTATGGGCAAACAAGACATACACAGGATAACTTAGAAATAATCCATAGAAGGAAGTCACTGGCATTAATTAGGATCAGGAAGGGCTTCCTATAGGGATTTTAGTTGGGGCTTGAAGGAAGACAGGGGAACCAGGAGGTGAATATGAGGAAGGAAAGTATTCAAAGCATGAGGAATAGCTAATTAAAATTCCCAGAGCCTGGAAATGGAGTGTCTTTTGTGATGCTCAGCAAAGTGGCCAGTTTAATTGGATCTCAGAATACATGGAGAAGAATAGATGTAAGAATCCTGGGAGGTAGAAGGCAGTCAACTTATGAAATGAGAAATAGAATTTATCTTTTATCTTGGAGATAGTAGGGAGTCACTGGAGTTTATTGGATAGTGTGATATGATCAGATCTATGCTTTAGGAAGATTAATTTTATATGGAGGAATGGAGGATGTCTCTCCCCACACCAATCCATCCTTTATCACTAATATGATTTTCCTAAAGTACATATCCAATTGTGTCATGCCCCCCCTACTCAATAAATGAAGTCTAGTGGATTCCCATTGCCTCCAGGACCAAATACACAACGTTCTATTTGGTGTTCAAAGACCTTTCCGAGTTGATCTTTCCTACTTCTCCCCTCTTCTCAGCTGCTAATTCCTTCCCCTTTAAGATTAAATTTTTTGATCTTCCAGTCAATAGCTACCTACCTTTCTAGTATGCTTACACCTTATTCTCTGACACATACTCTTCAGTTCAGTTACATTGGCATTCTACCCCACAAACAAGACACTCGGGCTCTTGACTCTGGGTATTTTCACTGACAAGTATGACACTTAGGTTGTGAGCCTGGGTTGATGAAAGGATGGTGATCTGGTAACTTTGAAAGGAGGGAGAGATTGAGAGAAAAGATAATAAATTCAGTTTTGGATATTTTAAGTTTAACATATCCATGAAACACCCTGTTGAGTAATTAGTGTGGGATGTGATTTTAGAGGTTAGCAGAGACTTTATGGCTAAATAAGTACTTCTGAGAATCATCATCATAGGGAAAATTATTGAAACCATGGGAGTTGATGAGATCATCAAATGAAATAGTAGAGAAGGAAAAAGAGAATAAGGCTCAAAACAGAGACATAGGAGACACCTATTTTTCAGTTTGCCATACCTATTTAGATGATTCTCCACATCTCAGTATCTAGCCTTAGTCTCTCTTCTGAGCTCCAGTCACATTTCAGATGCCAGATATTTCAGTTATGTCTTGTAGGTGTCTCAAATATGACATGTTCTAAGCAAAACTCATTTCCTATCCCCCACACAAATCTTTTCCCAAACTTTTATGTTAGGTATCAACATCCTTCCACAACAAGCCAACATCCAAGCCTACCATCTTGGTGTCATTTTCAACTCCTTATTCTCACTCCCTCTGCCTCCACCTCCACATGCAATCAATTATCAATTCTTATTGATTTTACCTTCATAGAATATCATATATATGTATATGTGTATTATGTATATATTTACATACACATACACATTTTAGGCATGAGGAAACTGAGGCAAACAGTTTTTAAGTAACTTGTCCAGGATACACAACTTGTAAGTGTCTGAGGCCAGGTTTTTTTTAAAATTGTAAATAGCATTTTATTTTTTTCCAATTCGAAGTAAAAATAGTTTTAAACATTCACTTTTTATAAGATTTTGAGTTCCAGAGTTTTCCTCCCTCTCTCCTTCCCCTGCTTCATCCTTAAGAATAAAAGCAATCTGATACAGGTTATACATGTGCAATCATTTTATACATATTTCCACATTAGTCATGTTGTAAAAGATGAAAAAACAAAAGGGAAAAAAACATGAAAAAAAGTGAAAATAATTTTCTTTGATGTTCATTCAGATTCCGTAATTTTTCTCTGAATGTAGATTGCATTTTCTATCATCACTGCATTGCTGAGAAGAGTTAAGTCTATCATAATTGATCCTCCTATAGTTTTGCTGTTACTCTGTACAATAGTCTATTGGTTCTTCTGAGGTCAGATTTGAACTCAAGAAAAAGAGTCTTCCTGACTCCAGAACTGTTATTCTATCCACTATGACACTTAGCTGACCCCCAAAGTCTTAGTACTACTATAAATTATAAGGTGTTCTGTATATCTATATATACATACCTATATGTGTATACATATAGGTATGTATGTATGTATACGCATGTATCTTTCTCTCCTCTCATATAATCACATTCTTAGTTCAATCCGTGTTGTTTCTCGTTTGACTATTGCAAAAACCTTCTTAATTCTTTCTCTACTCATTCCCTCTTCCAAACCAATGAAAAGGCAAGAAAAAACAAAACCTATTATGCAAAGTCACACAAAAGAAATTTCTGCATTAGCCATGTTCCAACAAAAATAAGAGAAAGAAAAATAAGATGCTTCAGTTTGTACATTATGAGTCCATCAGTTCTACATCTGGATTTAGATAGAATATTTCTCATGAGTTCTTTGAAATTTTGATGAGTTATTGTGTTGATGAAACTAACAATTTTTTTTCCAAGTTGATCTTTCCTACTTCTCCCCTCTCCTCAGTTCCTAATTCTTTTCCGTTTCAGATTAATTTTTTCTATACTTTATATACAGTGTCCCCAACATGTTGCTCCTCAGTAATTTTCCATCATGTCAAACGCTTTGTGAAATAATTTAAGGTTTTCTTGGCAAAGACACCTGAGTGGTTTGCCATTTTCTTCTCCAGATTGTTTTATCAGTGAGGAAACTGAGGCAAATAGGGTTAATTGACTTTTCCAGTGTCACACAGCTAGCAAGTCTGAGGCCAGAGCTGATCTCTGGTCTCCCTGACTCCATGTCCAGCACTCTATGCACTACAATGCCTTGTTGTCTTACCATTTCATTTGTTCCCAACTCTTCATGACCCTATTTGGACTGTTCTTGGCAAAGGCATTGAAGCAGTTTGTCTTTCCCTTCTCCATCTAATTTTCTAAGTGAGGAAATGGAGTCAAAGTTAACCCAAGTTAAGTGAGTTGCCCAGGGTCACACAACGTCTGAATGTCTGAGGCAAGATTTGAACTCAGGAATATGAGTCTTCTTTATTTCAGGCTCAAATTGTGTCACTTACTTAGCTTCTCCCAGAAGTCATAGTGTTGTTTTAAACTATAGGATATTCCAAATATTTTAAGTGTTAAAATTCTTCTTCCATGTTGGAATGTGTCTTCTTCAAGAACAGACATAGTTCTTTGTGTGTCTTTGCCTCTGTAGTATTTAGCAGATTTCCTGGAACATAGTAGGCACTTAATAAATGCTTATTGACTAACTCAAAAGTATGATCCTTTTCTTATTACTTTAAGCTGTTCCTGAAAGACTTACTGTATATGTGCACTGATGAAGTTTGCTAGTTTCAGACAAGGGGCTTGCTGGTTGATTCTATCCTCCTGACTCCCCACAGTCATTTCAGCAAGCCAGAAATAGGGATCATGGTTGCTCCCACCCAATATCCAACCAAATTAGGCCCTGTAAAAGCCCATTTTACCATTATAAAATGGTAAGGGATACCTTACCTAAATAAAAATACATCTGAAGAACTAGTTTTGGTATCAAATCTACAAATTAAATCTCTAGCTTTTATTAGCACCAAATCCAAAGCAATTACAAAGCAGATGGAAAGCCCTATTTCATGCCCTCTAGAACATAAAACTGATGATTTAGATTACAGCTAATCTAAAGTGCTATGAGAGAGAGAGAGAGTGGAAAAAAGGAATAAATTAACTTGCATTTATTATAAGGTAGAACCATTGTATACACTTTAGTGTGGAATGATTTTCAGGATACTTGGACATTAAATTTTAGGAAACATTTCGACACTCATCTATTAGGACCATTTTCTTTTACTTGAAAAAAAAACAATAAAGGGATAATCTTCACTATTTAGACTTAGTGCTATGTATATCTATAGTCTCTCCAAAGGAAAGGCCTCCCACCTTTAAAATAAAATAGCTGGTTTTACACAGATCACAGGGTAAGAAGTAACACCCCTTGTTTTTGATCAAAAGGAGAGGTACAAATAGGTTAATTATCCATCTGAATAATATCACTGGATGGTTATGTTGAAAAATATAAAAAAATCTCCACAGCCACATTTCATCAGAAAGATTCCAAATCAATTCATATTAGAAAGAAAATAGAAAAAAATGACAATTTTAAGGTAAATCGAGGTTTGATGTTCTTAATGTCTAAAACTGTCTACACATGGAATATATCTCTGTAGGTGTCAAGTTCTATCTTATCAGAACTCTTGAAGCAAAGGATGACCATTTGCCAACTGTCTTGTAGATGTGATTCTTTGGCTCTCATTGGAACCAGATGGCTTTTGAAGTTCTTTACAACTTCTGAAATTCTGTGATTCCCTTACAAAAATCTCTGTCATTGGCCCTCACCATCTCTTGGCATACTGGGTAACCTAGTATGCTCATGTAGTAGCATGGAATCATAGATTGAAAGTGAGAATGGACTTTAGAGATCATCTACCCATCATCTAGTCCAACCTATTAATTTTATACATTTGAAAACTGAGGCCCAGAAAAATTAAATGACTTGCCCAAGGTTGCACTGGTAGTAACTTAACTCTGGATAAATACTATCAACTCCCTGCTACCTCCAGTACCAATTGAAGTTGATTTGTGTTTTACAGTAAGATTTCCTACACAAACAGGGAGCTCAGCAAAATGTGCGAGAAATATAAACTCCAGAAAGCCATAGCAAGGGTATAGTAAGACTGTGAGTTATTTAAATAAGTGTTCACTAAGAGAGAACTCCATCTCCCTGTAGCTTGTCCCATGAATCAGGTACTATTTCATTTTGCTATTCTTAGTTTTAAAATATTTGCGTTATGGGAAATTAGGGTAATTTCCACATCACTTTGATTTTCTTCCCAATAAATGAAGTGTAGTTTGACATAAAAAGACAATGCCCCCTTGTTGCCTTCCAGAGCTAGCTGCATTTTTCAGAGACCCTTAGACTGGAATGAGAACCTCTGTACTCTCCCATCACAACAGTCATTTGTTACTTTCTTTCAAGTAGTTCTATTGTATATTGTGTGATATCTTCTATGTTATAGCCTTTCATAGTCTGTGCATGTGTGTGTGTGTGTGTGTATGTGTGTATGTGTATGTGTGTGTGTGTGTTTGGGAGGGTCGGGGTGTTGAGGGGAATGAGGGAGGGAGAAAAATGTTGCCAAGATGCTAAGCTCCAAGCCTTCATAGAGTTAAATGAAATTAATAAATCAAAGCGGATGTAAGCAGTCTTGAATGGGGGATTGTTTCTCTTTGCCATCAACACTGGGGATGTGACTGAAAGGAGGAATATTTAAGGAATTTGACTACGACTCAGCGTCACTGCCTCTTTCTCACATAGGGCTTACTCTTAAACCAATTCTTGCTTCGGGAACAGAGGAGACATACACAGCTGTGGAAGAGAGGCATGAACAATCAGACATCTGAAGCAATGGGGCACGATGAACTGAGAACAAGACTTGTTTTCACAAAGTTGAAGTGTTAAGTCTGATTTTGCCTGCTTAGCTTGGGTCTGCTTTCTGGTGAAAACAATTAATCACTGTCTGCTCTTTGATGATCCTCATAGCTCTGACTCTAGTACAGTTTAAGAATTATGATAAAAATTCACATACATAGAGTGCTTTAAGTTTTACAAAATGTTATATATGTATATGTGCATGTATGTATATGTATGTATAAATACATACATACACACATACATGCATGTTTATATATACAAAATATATAGTATGTGTGTGCATATATATTTATGCACAGATACACACACATGTATGTGTATACATATATTTATACATATATATATAAATATATATATATATGTACTTGTTTGAGTCTTATAACAACCTTGAAAACTATTATCACCCCCATTTTATAGACAAGGAAACTGAGACTGAAAGAGGTTAAATGACTAGCCCATTTACTAACTGCATGACTAGTAAATGTCTGAATTGGGATCTGATTGGAGCCTATGACTGGAGTGCAGAGCCATGGGTTCTGGGGCTTCTGCGAAAAGGATCTAGCACAGTCTTCTTCCCATTTCCTACCAGCTACACTGCTTATAGATCTCTTTAGTCTTTTCAGTTATTCTAAGTACCTTTTGTTCCCCACTACCTTTCCCCTCTCCACTTCCACTTTTCAGCTTCATTTTGTGTATTACCCTTCCCTTTAGATGGTAGCCTCCTTCAGCATAGGGACTATTTTAATTTTCATTTGTATTAGTATCTCCATTAGTATTAGTATTTGTATCAGTATTGTATTAGTTTCATTTTGTATTAGTATTACTATTTGATTGTAACAGTGCCTGGAACATAGAAGGTGCTTAGTAAATGTTGACTGATTGATTATTGGAAATCAACCCTTCATGTACTATTATATTATGCTGCCTCTCACACATTGGAGAGAACATAATCTTGGATAAGTTATTTAATCTATAAATTACCACCTCCTCACCCACCAATCGGTTCACAAAAGGACTCCGAACTTAGGCCCAAAATTTGTCTAGGAACAATTCCAGTTGCACTATTATTCATTGTAGCATCATCACTCCTTGGAACACTTCAGGTTCTTCTCCAAAAATGAGGTAGTTACTTCCGCAACATCTATCTCAAAGAATTCTTGTGAGGATCAAATGCAATTATGTTTATGAAATTCTTTGCATCCTTCAAACATTATATAAATTCAAACTATTATTTTGATCATACCTAGTACTCAAATATTGTTTTTGTAACTAACTGTCCTATATAAACTTCATAACTTCTCAAATCCTACTTCATAGGAACTGAGAATAAAATATACATCTGGAAGATATTTTAGAGGCAATCTAGTCCAATCCTCTTATTTTAGAAATGAAGAAATTGAATTTCACTCAGAGAAGTGAAAAAGTGAAAAAGTCCTTTGTTTCTAACCTTGCAATACTTTCCAGTTTTCTGCATTGTATCTCCATCTGATCCAGAGGGCAACCAGCACCCCAAGGTCTAACTAACTAAGGGCATCCATTTGACTATCTTGCTTGATGCCACCTTCCTACATGTACTAGTCTCATTTTAGCTCTGGGGATAAGAATCAAATCAATATTATCATTTTTACTGAGAGGCCACAGCAATCTATTACTTTGTCGTTCTCCTTATCACCTTGGTGACTGCTTAGATAAAAAATACCTTCCTTGGCCACCACTACCCTATGAATCTTGTATTCCCCACCCTCCCCTGCACTTAGAACACAAGTTTTTCAAAAAAGAAGCACTTATACTTTCAGATTTGTATTCCTAGGCCTTAGTAAAATGCTTGACACAAGGCAGATACTAAATAATGACATGGCTGGTTGATTGGCTTTCTCATCACCCACTTTCAGAGTTGCTATGAAGATAAAATGAAATAATATTTGTAGTGTTTAGCACAGTGTCTGACACATAGCAGGTGATGTATAAATACTTATTTCCTTCTCCTCTCTTTCCTCTGAACCTAGCCAAACTGGTTCAGAGGCTACAATTCATCATAAGCCTGGTATAAATGTGTGTGTCAGAATGGAGGAACATAGTAGATGATTGTTGGTATTTATTAATTTTTTCAGTATCTAAGATATTTGCCCTAAATTGACTAAACCTGATCCTGCTTTAAATTTATAGTTCTTTTTTCTGGGATTGTTGCAAGGGATATAGAGGTGTATGTTTCTGTTTGATCAGGGAGTAGCATCTATTGAGCAGTGAAAGTCAAAGTGTCAAATCATTTCTCATAATTTCTGCTAATCTTTTACTTCTGTGATCCCTATAGTTTTACTATAGGCCACAATCCCACAAGCTCCCTGATGTGCTCCCAGCTGGTATAAGTAGTAATAACTCACTTTATTTGTTCCACAGTTCTGGTCCTTCCTTACTCTTCCAGCTTATTTTTAGTCTCTGCCTTTCATATGGCCTTCTGAGAAAACAAAACAAAACAAAACAAAAGAACAAAAAAAACAACAAGCCCTTGATTTGCAATCATGCTAGTCACTCTTACATTTCTATTGCTACCTCAATTTGCTCATTAGTGATAGACTATCCCTTGGCCAAATCCATAGTAGGATTTGACCAAGATCACACAACTGGTAAGGCTTGAAGCCAATATTTCAACTCATCTCTTCCTGACTCCAGATCCAATGCTCTGTCCATTGTGCTAGCTACCTCTAAGAGAAACTCATCGTCATAATAGCTCCAAAGTGTTATTTTTTTAAACATAGCAGCTCCCAAAGAGTACCTAACTGTAGAAAAGTTACAATCTCCATCAGAGGAGGATGAGGAGGTAAGCTCATGCCATCAAATCAACAGGTCCTTGAAATGGATGTGCAATACATACACACACATATATGCACACATACATATACAAACACATATGACTATATACATGTACATATATGAATGCATATGTGTTTATACATAAACACAAATATATATATGATACACACACACACACACATATATATATATATATATATGTTAGTTATCATTTATTGAGTGCATATCATGTGTTAGGCACTGTGCTAAGCACTAGGGATGCAAAGAAAGGTCCACAGATATTTCCATAAACACATATACATATTTCAGTGAATGTGTGTATATGTGTGTTTGTATGTATAGATATATGTGTGTTTTGTGGTGGTGGTTCAATTGTTTTAGTCACATCTGCCTCTTAGTGACCTCATTTGAGGTTTTGTTGGCAAAGATACTGGAGTGATTTGCCATTTCCTTCTCCAGCTCATCTTACAGGTGAGATACAAAGGCAAACAGGCTTAAGTGACTTAACCCAGAGTCACAAAACTAGTAAGTGTCTGAGGTCAGATTTGAACTCAGGAAGGTGAATCTTCATGATTCCAAGTCCACTGGTCTATCCACTGTGCCACTTAGTTGATTTGTTTTATAATATACAAAACACTTTTCCTATTTATCCCATTTGATTCTTTGAACAGTCCTGTAAGATTGGTAGTACATATATTTTCATCCTCACTTTATAGATGAATTAACTGAGGCACAAAGAACTCCAGGTTATGCAACTAGTTATGATTGGAGATGGGACTCAAACCTAGGCTTTCTGATTTTAAATACACTGCTCTCTTCACTACCCTACAGCTACTACTCTGGTCCAAGGAAGCTTTTTTCTCCTTTTTCTTCTCCATATATCTGCATTACAACAAGAAAACAGTGAGTGAAATGCATGCTCACAGAAAAAAGCAGTTTCAATGACTACTTAGTTAAAAGAGATTCCAAAGAATAAGGTTATGTTTTGCTAAAAAAAAAAAAAAAAAAAAAAATACTAATGACCCCAATAAAGTTAACCATTTGACAAGAAAATAAAGGTCTTGGTTTGCAGTTCCAAAATGATGTTACTTTCTAGACACCCTTCTTTTGCCCCCGCCTCAAATGACAATAACAATCTTCTTTTATCTCTTCTTCTTCTTTTAATTTTCTCATCTTTCCCATTTTCATTCTATTTAATCCCATGAAGATAGGAATGGGTTCAGATTTGGCTTTAAAAATAGGTAAAATAGTTGGTTATGTTACTATATGTGAGAAAGGGAGTGCTTAAAGGCTTTCTCAAGCACAACTGACCTTTCAATAGCTGCAAGAAACTGTTACTATTCCTTTGGGTTAACTTAAGATAACTTGCTGTGAAAAGATGAATATTACCTGAGAGGAATAAATCAATGAGTCATTATCAGCTAGTTAATGCCTGAGAGAAAAAAAAAGACTTCATGCATGCAGGATCAGATGAAAGAATAGCAAGGTCAAATGTCTGAGGGGCAATGGGAAGGGTGTTCAACTAGGGTACCTTGAGTATATGTGGGGTAAGCCATAAGAAGGGGAGTGATTACAAGACGTTGGAAGTAGGTTGAATATCAAACTTTGTTTACTGAGTATTTTTCTTCTTGTCCTAGTCATGAGTGGAATATCAAGAGAGTTACGTCTAACTTGAGAAATGGAATTTCAAAGAACAAGTCAGACTTTGTGTGAATACATGCAGACTATAGCATTGATTATCAACCAATGAATCAGTATTAAGTAACTGACTACAACACGCCAGGCACTGTGCAAGCACTAGGAATGCAAAAAGGGACAAAATATGATCTCTGCCCTCAAGGAACTTCTAATCTAATTGGGGAAACTGCATGCAAACATACACACACACACACACACACACATACACACACACATATACTAAGAGAGAGATGGAGAGAGCTATACATAGGATTAATAGGAAATAGAAATTTCAAGGTCAAATAATGACCTATAGTCCTTGAAAGTGGGAACATTAAGCAAATACTGGAGGTAATTCTTTGTCCTCTGTGATGAGGTACCTCCAGATATGCTAAAAGTCACCCCTCCCCTTGCACACAAGCATAAGTCTACCTCTAATCTCTATAGATAAAGAGGAAACTCAATAACTACCCTGGCAATTTGGGTGGGGAGGAAAGAGAGTAGAGAGGGATCATAGAGTAAAAGGAAAAATAAAAAAAAACAATTAGACATTTTAGATTATCAACTACCATATCCACAAATATTTCTTTTAGGAAAGTATGTAAATCCATTGATTTCCTGCTTTGTCACTGAACACAATGACCCAGAAGGCCATGAAAAAGTGACTATATTCCCTGGGTACAAATTAAGGGCAAGGACAAGTAATTATCTTTGTTAGGCACTACATCTAAAATGTTACAGTTTCTATATGAAATATCATAGCTTAAATTATATTATGTTATCACAATGCTAAATGCTTGTCAAATTGAACTCGGTGTAATGCCACAATCTATTCAAGTTGTTTTCAAATAGCTTTTATTCTCAACTGTTTTCTTAGCTTAAAAAAAAGCAATAGTGTACGTGCTTTTTTTCATCTCAAAATCACTGTTCCTTTAAGAAGACTAGATTTTACTGTTTCCAAATGCTGACTACTTGTCCATCCTCTGGGAATCAAACAAAAGCAGGATTTGACAAAGGGAAAAGGCAATATTAATGTAAGGGATGGCAACAAAGAGTTTGACTTTAGGGATAAATCCTGAGAAAAATGGAGGATTCAATTATCATTTCTAATTAACAAGAAATAGTTATTTGCCAACCTAGTATATCTACATTCAAAAAGATCACCTTGCACTAGTCTAATGTTCATTCTTTGATAAGATAAAAAATCAGATAGCTATGAAGAATGGGATAGATTGAAACCTTTCTAAAGAAGCATTTAGTATAAGGTTTTTATTGTGTTATGATATTGGAACAAAAGAAAAATATTTATTGTTTGTAATTAGGTCAGAGCAGAGTTATTTAGAAACTAATTTTCTTAACTAATAGAATAAAGGTATATGATGCTCAGGTACATTCAAAGGAATAACACTAACTTCCCTTCTTTGTTTACCTCTCCCATTATCCCTCCCACCCCAGACTCTGACTGACTTGATTCTTTATAAATTTTCTCTCATATGATCCAAAAGCAGTTGAATAAATCTGCTTTGGAATGTCATAAATTATAAAATTTATTTTAAAAATTCTTTAATAGAAGCAGATAGGTGCCACAGTGAATATGGTGTTAGACCTGGAGTCAGGAAGACTTTTACCCCTATAAAACATTTTAATTGATGCTCTGAGACAGGCAGGTGTAATTGAGGATAACCAAACATGATGGAAATACAAATTCTCCATTATCTTCTTTTCACAATGTGGCTCTTTGTGATACAGCTGACAGCTCCTTCAACCAGTACAGAATATTTCAGTTGTCACAAGATGCTGAAACCCAATCTCTGACACCTCTGGAGACAACCTGAAGATTAGATCAAACTGTTATAATGGTAACCCACCATGTGACGAGATTGCATCCTACAAAGAGATTCAATCATTGATGGATTGCAAAGTTCAGCGCTTCTTTGGTTTAAAAAAAGTCTTCAAAATATCAGGATATGTACAAATGCTCAGGTCCTGTGCTTCCTCAAGGGCCAGGAGTTTTCAGATTTCTTCATTTCCTATTGGTCTTGATTCAGATTTATAGTTATGGTCTCTGACATCAGATAGCTACTATTTGACTTTGATCAAGTCATTTAACCTCTTTCTGTCTTGGTTTTCTCATCTGTAACATAGTGATTACAGCACCTACCTCCCTTAGTTGTCATAAACATCCAATGAGATCATGTTTGCAAAGTGCTTTGCAAACTATAAAGTATGATTATTATCATTATTTAATCTCACCATGAAGCAAAATCCATTCTTCAATGGGGTAATTTCTCCTCTCAAATATCAAACTCTGAATTTATAGTCTTAAACAATTTCATTATTAATAATGGCCATTATCATGATCAGATGATAAACACAAGTAACTATAAGGATTCAGAAGTTTATTATGGAGATTTTAGCTAAGGTTACTTCATTAGGTGACAGAGGAATTGGTGAATGGAATCACCCTTGGTACTGTTGCCATGTCAGGGGGAATCCCTGATATCCCTGCATATTCGTAACCTTTTCATACGCACAAATGATTCTTCTCTGCTCTTACTTTCTGGTCCAAGTGCTTATCTGCTTTTATCTTGCTCTTGCTTATAGACCTTCCTTCTCTGCTTATCCAAAACTTGATTTAAAGTCTTTTCTGAAAGATAAATGGAATATTAAAACTAACATCTCTCCTTAGAATAAACTGAGATCTCCTAAGAATGTCTGTTAACAGCCTAGCTTAAGGATTCTCTGCCATCTATGACTGCCTGCAAAAGTTTCTATGGTTACTGTAAGGTACTGCATCATTACCCAATCCCAAGTCTATAATTTTGGGATTCAGCAACCTGAGGTGGCATTCAGAAAAGAGAATGAAGTCAAAACACTTTAGTGAAGAGGTTGGAGAGATATTCCATATCTAACTCTGTGAGATATATCTATTGGATAGAGGAAAGAACTAAGTAAAATGAGTTCATATTTCTTTTAAAATATATTTTATTTATTTAATAAAATATTTCCTAATTGCACATGAAATTTTTAAACATCCTTTTTAAAATTTTGAGTTCTGAATTCTCTCCTTCCTTTCACCATCCCTTGAGAAATCAAGCAATATTGATAATGATTATATATGAATTCATGCAAAGTGTATTTTCATATTGGCCAGGTTGAAAAGAACACACACACACACACACACACACACACAATAAAGAAAGAAGAAAAAAGCATGCTTCAGTCTGTCCTCAGTTCTCTCTCTGGAGTTGGATAGCATTTTTCATCATTTCCTCAATTGGAGTAATTAAGTCTTTCACAGTTTATCATCCTTTCAATATCACTGCTACTCTATGCAATGTTCTCATTCTACTCATTTCACTTTGCATGAGTTCAGAAAAGTCTTCTCAGGTTTTTCTGGAATCATCTTGGTGATTATTCATTATAGAATAACAGTATTCTGTCATAATTTTATACCACAGCTTGTTCAGCCATTCCTCAAATTGATGGGCATCCCCTCAATTTATAATTCTTTATAAAAAATGTGGTCCTATCTCTGAAAGATTCAAATATTATAGTTAGGAAAAAGGACAAAGAAGTCCAAGCTTAATATCAGGTAGGCAGAGATTTTAAAATACTACTGAAACAGAAAAATAAATGTTTTCAGAGTATTATAATCAAAAGCCAAAGTGAACTGTAACAGGTGCTATGATTTAGTCAGCATTCCCTCTACATCCATTGGTCTTCACATAGATGATATAAGTGATATAAAGGAATTTGAACCCAGGCATTCACAGGTTCAAGTGCATTATTCAATTAATTATTCTATATGACTTCCATAACTTAATAATATAATGGGAATCCCTAATATCCCAATATATTCCTAACCTTTCTACTGACCTCCAGTTGTGCATCTCCAACTGCCTTTCAGATGTCTCAAAATGAATGTCTAATAGATGTCTTGAATTCAAGATGTCCAAACTGAACTTGCTATCTTTTCCCCTAAACTATGTCAATTCTTTAAACTTAATTATTATTTTCAAGACCAATGCCATCCCCCTTATCCTCCACATTTACAAGCTAGATATCATACTCAATTCCTTGTTATTCTCTTCTTTCACATCCAGTCTGATGCCAAGACATGTATATTTGACCTTTGCGACATACCTTCTCTCCTCTGATACTGCCACTATCTGGGTGCAGGCCTCCTTCCCTCATGCCTCACTCTTGCAATAGCCTGTGGTTGGATCTAGCAACTCCAATTCTCTCTCCACTCCAATCTATCCTCCATTGTGCTGCCAAAGTTATTTTTTTCCAAGGTACTGATTCAACTATATTAACCTTCTACTGAACAAACTCTAGTGTCTCCCTACCACCTCTAGGATCAAATACAAAATCCTTTATTTCGTATTCAAAACATTTCATAACCTACTCCACCACCCACATGCCTTCCTGGATTTTTTTTTTTCATCTTAAGCTCCCTACCATGTATTCTTTGATCCAGTGAGTATGGAGTTCTAGCTATTCTAGGAATAAGATGCTCTATCCTTTGCCTCCAGGCATTTTTCTCTGGCTGTCCCTCATACTCAGAATACTTTTTCTCCTCATCACTGCCTTTTATCTTCCCTAGTTCCCTTCTGGGTCCAGCTAAAACCCCACCTTGTACTGGAAGCATTTCTCAATGCCTCTTAATTCTAGCATCTTCCCTCTTTATCCCATATTTAGCCTATTTGTACATATTTGCTTATTAGTTATCTCCCCCATTAGATCATTAGAAACTTGAGGGCAGAAACTGTCTTTGGCCTCTTTTTTATTTCTAACATTTAGTACACTACCTGGGACATAATAAGGGCTTAATAAATATTTGACTGACTAATTCACTTTATGCTGAAATGTATGGTGTAGAAATATTCTTTATCAATGAATCAATCATTAGGTATTTGTCAAGCCCTACTATGTGCCAGGCACTATGCTAGATACTAACAGTACTATAACAAGAATGAATTCCTGCTTCCATCAGTTGCTTCCATCAAGGAGTTTATATTAAATATGAAGGGTCAACATGTACAAATTCTGGCACAAAATGCATACAAGGTAAAGTTGGGGGACATTAGCAGCTACAGAATTCAGAAAACTTCATGTAGCAAGTTGTACTTGAGAGGAGTTTTGAAGCACAGAAAAATTCTAGGAGGCAGAAGTGAGGCATTTGTGCCTTCTCATAGTGGGGTGTAAACCAGTGCAACATGTAGAGATGGAGCATCTTGGACCAGTCTAGCTGCATTGTAGAGTGTGGGAAAGTGAGTATGGGTAGGTAGACTGAGAAGATCTTTAGATGTCAAACAAAGGAATTTATGATCCTGAAGGCAATAGGAAGTCATCAGAGTTTATCAAAGGAGGGAGTAACATGGTCAGATCTGCTTTGGGAAAATCACTTAATCAATTGTGTGAGAGGTAGATAAAAATGGGAAAAGACTTAAGGGGAGTACACCAATTATGAAGCTGTTGTAATAGATCAGTTGAGAAGTAATGATGGCTTGAACTATGGTGGTAGTCATGAAGGCATTGAAAAGATTTTGGAAAGATGTTATGGAGGTAGAAATGCCAAGTTCTGGTACTTGATTGAACAGATGGGATAAGGAAGAGTGAGGAACTAAGAGAAACAACAAAATTGTGAACTTGGTTGAAAAATGAAACAGGGAAGACCAGTAGAATAGTGGCTTTTAGGGAAAGGGAAAATATAATGATGTCTGTTCTAGATATGCTGAGTTTAAGTTTTTGTCTTTGAGTGTTATTAATAATAATAATAATTGTAGATTGGGTCTCCCTATTGGGTTGCCCAGGTTGAAAGTGCAGGTGCTACTTATGGACCCATTCTCACAAATTATAGGCATGGGAACTTTGGCTTGTTCCATTTCAAACTGGGACTGGTTTGTACCTATTTTAGGCAACCTAGTGGCCCTTTGCTCTTGAGGCCTGCTCCTACTGATGCAAAATTTAGTTCAAAAATCTGGTCAGGATACTCCACTACCGATCAGAATTCTTGAGGTCATGAGGTCCACCAGCCTCAGTCTCCTGGGTAGTTGGGATTGATTACAGGTGTGATCTACCCAGGTCAGCTAGAATACTCATTTTGAAATATCCATTAGGCAGATAATCATTTGAGATTAGCACTCAGGTGATAGGGCTAGATATATCCCAAGGGAGATGATCACATCAGCAAGTAAGAGACAAAAGAGAAAAAAATAGAAGAGTGTCCAAGACAGAGCCTTGGCTTCACTATATTTTAGTAACATAGCATATATGAACCCACAAAGAAGATGGGGAATGAGCAGTCATACAAGCGAAGGAGAAATATTGGACCATTGTTTAATGAAAGCACAGAGAAAAGAGAGTATCCAGGAAGAGAGGCTGGTCAAGAGTATCAGATACCATAGAAAGGTCAAGAAAGAAGAATACTGAAACTAGCCATCAGGTTTGGCAAATGAAAGGTCATTGATAACTTTAAGGGAAGTAATTTCAGCTAAATGGATTGTAAAAGGTTGGGAAGAGAGGGAGAAGAGAGGAAGTGGTATAAATTATATAATTTTTTTTTCCCTAGGAGTTTGATTGAAATAGGTGGGAGAGATTTAGGACAATAGCTTGAGGACATGACAAGGTCTAGTGAGGGTTTTTTAAGGATTAAGACACTTCTGTTTACAGGCAGTAGGGAAGAAACCAGTAGATAGAAGGGATTGAAGAGACAGGAAATACACCATTATAAGATTCATTATCATCAGTGTATTTTGCTCAGATAACCCTCTTTGCCTCAGGCAGTGGTGATCATAGGTGAAGCAGGTGAAATTATAGCTTGAGATAGCAGTTAGAAGGCTACTGTAATATTCCAGGTGAGTGAGCATGATGGCCTGCTTATAGTGGAACTAAAAAGACTGGTTGCACGAAAAAACAAAACAAAAACAGTGGGAATGTAAGAGAGATATCATAGAGGTAGAATCGGCAGCACATGGTGTAAAGACAAAAGCAATGACATCAGGTACAGGACACTGAAAATACGTTATCTGTTCCACCAGTATTATGTTACACAAAATATCTTTTGAGACCTCAATTTACTCACCTATAAAATGAGGAATTTAGGTAATTTCTAAAACTTCTTCCCATTCTATCACTGATTTCATGGAAGACAGAAAAAAGTCAACAATTACAAGACTGGAGTATGACTAAATATTAGCATCAATGATGAAAATAGTAAAACCAGATGCTGAATTGTTATCCTATGAAATCATGGGATTTAGACTGAAAGAGATTTTTATCTGTCACCTACTCCAAACTCCTGATTTAATAGATGAGAAAGTTTAAGTGTAGATGACTTGTCTGGAGTCAGACATAATAAGTACATTGCAGAGCTGGCATCTGACACCAAACTCCTCCTCCTCCCCCTACACTTATGTTGCTCCACTTGGAAATGTGAAGAGGCAGAAGGAGTTTCCTTATCAGAACTTCTCTCTTTCCAGAGGTTGAAGGATTGCCCTCTATCTATAAAGATTTGTAATGTGCAGTCTTAGAATATACCAAGCAATTAAGTGATTTGCCAAGGATCACATATGTAATATTTGTCAAAGGTGGGAGCTGAACCTGTCCTCAACTCTGAAGCCAGCTGTTTATTCACCATGCTAAGCTAAATCGCATACAAAATATTTAATGCATAAATTAGTGGGATAGTGCACTATGTTTCCAAAGGATTCTTTGCTTAAGAAAGTAATTTGCCAGACTTACATATCTTTAAATATCTAGTACACTTTTTTCATTGTTCAGCCATTTTTTCGGTCATGTCTGACTCTTTTGTGACCTCATTTGGGGTCTTTGTGGTAAAGATACTAGAATGCGGTTTGTCATTTCTTTCTCTGACTCATTTTACAGAAGAAGAAACTGAGGCAAACAGAGTTAAGTAACTTTCCTAGGATCACACAACTAGTAATTGGCTGAGGCTGGATTTGAACTCAGGGAGATGATTCTTCCAATTCTAAGTTCAGTGTTCTATTAACTGTGCCACTTAGCTTGCCCTGCCTCATTTTTATTTTGTTAACACAATTTTATATATGTATATATATATATACACATATATTATTATATATATACCTACATTATATATACATGCATACACACATATATGTAAATAGATATAGAAAGATATATACACAAATACTATATATGTATGTGTGTGTATATATGTATGTATATATATATATATAAAATCTACTGTTTAAAATAAGAGAGACTTGCACACATTTCAAGAAGAAAACAAATAATGTAAAACAAAAGCAAAAATAAAAGAAAATATTTCCTCCAAGGTCAAAGTCAGTTTTCACTTAATACATATAGAAGGTCCTTTTTTATCTCATGTACAAAGCTCCCTAACCTGAGAATAAACTGAAAGGATGTCAACTCCTGTGAACCAAATGAAGAAAAACAAAATCATAATTTATGGGAATTGGAAAACGGCCTTAAAAAGGCACTTAGCCACGTAATTTTTTGTTGTCTACCATCAATGTTGAAATTGCTTTCATTTGTAGTTAAATTGTAGATACTCATGATGCCAGGTGGTGGAGCTGGTGGATAATGGTTCATGATCAGTTTAAGGTTTCGATTGTTACCTCTGGTTGCTATCTGTGAGGTTTTATTTTTATTTTATATTTTTTTTACAGCATTCACTCTGCTGTTTAGTCTGGTAAACTTCCTATAAAACTTAATCTTTACTTGTTTTTCATTTCTGTCTAAAAGTTCCAATATACAGGGAAATCTTACTAACTTAGTTCTTAAAACAACAGCTGCCAAAAGTGGCTTTGGTCTTTCTATCCAGGTCAATAATAGCTACTAATCCTTTATTCAGTCAAAGAGCAATCTTTTCAAAGAAAGTGGGGGTGGGGAACTGTTTTGCTGCTGAATTGTCATCTGCAATGGATATTTCTGCTTGAAATTGTAAGAATATTTATAAAGTTAAGTGAAAAGTTTATATAAGGGAGGGCCAGATGACACAATAATGACATATGCTCTAAGTGAATAAGTATCTGTCTGGCAGAGACTCAAAGACTGTATTTTTTACTTTTTCCATGCATTATTTCCCTCCTAATGAGAATTAAATACAATGCATTGTAATGAGACTGTTAACATTTTTACTATTGACATTTTTCAGAATCTACATTATTGTAACAATAAAAACAACTTTTCCTTTTTTATCATTTGGAGCATATCCATTCTACCAATGAGTTAACACTAAATCAAAACATTTTCTTTATTTAAAACTCAATCACTAGGATTTTATTGAGCCCCTGTAAATGTGAATTTGCACAACTAGGCATGATTGCAGTTACAAATAGGGTGAAAAAATCAGCCCTTACCTTTAAGGAATTTATACTCGAGTTGGACCTGTGTATATAATCAGACACCTAAACATATGAAAAGTTAGATTTAAAATAAGGAATGTTTAGCATAACAACAGAGAAAAAATATGTTATGAGACATTTCACAAAGGAGACAGGTTACTGGAAAGATGGCTGGGTTTGGAATTAGAGGCCTTGGATTTAAATCCCACTGCTACTATTTTACTTAACTCTATGACCTTAGACAAGTCGTTTTCATTCTTGGAGCTTGTTTCCTTTTAAGTAAAAATGAGGTGATTGGATGAGATGACCTCTAAGATCTCTTCCAGTCCCAAATCTATGACTTTTTTATCCTATGTAAATTACCAAATGATTTACGATAGACAAATTTCCAGAACTGAAAGCAATCACTCCCAGTTGAAATATATGGATTTATACTAACCACTAGCCACCTCAAAGAGAGAGCACAACTCTGATATTTGTGGCTTTATAATTTTAAAACAAACAAATAGAAAATGCCCTTCTCAGTTAATTTAGGAACCCCCAGGCTGTGGATAACATGACATCAAATTTGGTTATATTGGAGGTTAATTAGATATATTAGGTAATTAGATTTAATTAATTAGATAATTAGATATATGCTATTTAACTATGTTAAAGGTAATCTGAGCTGATGCATATTTCAGTGTATCTGAAAAGTTCCAGATATCTTATCTTCCAGAGAAATGACACATTTTCACTTCAGATTGTTTTCAAATTAAGTAAGAGCAATAGCTCACATTTATATAGTAGTCAATGTTTGCAAACTGTAATAATGTTATGAAAAATATAATACAAATATTACTTTCCATATTTTAGAGATGAGGACAATGAGGTTCTGAATAACAGAGTGGTCTTCCAGGTGTTATCATGGCAAAGTTGTGACCCAAACTCATGTCTTCTGCTGCTGCTTATTCTACTATGCTTATAGTTATCTCCTAAGAAAAATGATGGGGAGGTTAGGTGGTGCAATACATAGAGAGCTGGGCTTGGAGTCAGGAAAACTCCTTTTACTGAGATCAGATTTGGCCCCACACACTTACCAGCTTTGTGACCCTGGACAAGTCACTTAATCAAGTTTACCTCAGTTCCTCATCTGTAAAATGAGATGAAGAAGGAAATGGTAAGCCACCTCAGTATCTTTACTAAGGAAACTCTGAATGGGGTCATGAAGAGTTAGACACAATTGAAACACCTGAAGAGCTACAATGAGAATATTAGAAAAATGTTCTCCATGATTAAGATTTGCTAGAAATATATTAAGCGTAATTAATAATCATGCGGGAAGGAAGGGAAGGAGGGGGAAAAGAAATAAGGAAGGATAGAATTAAATGAGAAAGAAAAGAACTCACTCTAGGCTGAAATTTTAATGTTTTTTCTCAAGCACCATCAGTCTCCTGAAGGATTTGTCTCCCATTATTTCCCAGAGGTGGAGAATATCCCTGCTACATTGCTTTGTACCTTGCACCTTTCCACAGTATAATGGCAATCACCAGATTAAAATGTAATTTGGAAATAGTTAACAAAATAAATAAAATATGATAGCCCATAGATAATGCTAACATGTCATTTTCAAATTCAATCTGCAGCTTGTAGGGATCCTTATGCACAGTTTAGCTGCCCATTTCTATTTGAGTTTCATGGTACTGGACTTCACTATGTTTAAAGGATAGAGGGTATTATGTAGCTTAAAATAAAACCATAAAGGAAAGTGCAAAACTGAGTTTCCATCATTCTTGTAATAGATCATAATACCAGGTCATAGAATGGATCTAATTTAATGAGAAGAGTGTGCATCAAACTGTTGCCAAGTCAGTTTCTGGAGATTGACAAGGGCCAAGTTGGGGAAGATGTTAATGAGAACTGTGGGATAGGTAACAAGACATATGATAGTCCTATTTCCCTTTACAACCCTCTACTCACTGATTTATTCACAAATAATCTTTAAGCACATGAGACTGTTCTATTAATTCAAAGAATTCCAACTATAAAATTCTATGGACTTTTATAAGGCAGGGTCTCTACTATCAAGAAACTTAAATTTTAATTGTCCAGATAAAACATCTTGAGGAGGGGAAAACAATGCAAAGCAAAAGCAAACAAAAAGTGCTGCTCCCTTGGTTATCTCCTCAGCAACCTTGGGTACAATTATCATGTCTCCGTAGATGATTGGTTTATCTATCTATTGGTTTATCTAATCTCCGCCTATCATCTTCCCCCTAACCTCCAAGATCCACATTACTAAGACTTCTGGACATCTCCACTTTTGTGTCCTGGAGATACCTTGAACTTATGATGTCAAAAACAAACCATTATCTTTTCCCCAAAACTCATTTCTTATCCTAACCTCCTTCATATTTCTAGTCACCTAGGTTTGAAAAATTAGTTTCATCTTGGACTCTTTTCTTTCTCTCACCATCCTGTCCATTCTTCCCAATCACTTACTAGATGTTGATTTTACTTTGATGCGATCTATTCCCTTCTCTCTAATCACATGTCTACTCAATTCAGTCTTTCATAACCTCTCAGGTAGACTATTGTAATAGTCTTTTAATTGATCTACTTATATACAGCTTCTCCCCTCTTTGATCCCTTCTTCATTCACTGACAAATATATTCCTAAAGCACAGGTCTTATCATGTTACTGTCCTGTACAAAAAGCTTCCATAGTTCCCTATTGCCTCAGGATAGAAGACAAATTCCAATTTAACACTTAAATCCCTCTACCATTTGGCTCAAACCTATCATTATACTTATTTCCCATCACTCTCCTTTATGCCCGCTACATTCTAGCTGGAATAGTCTACTTAATCTTCTTGATTCACAACATTCCTCAAATGCCCTCCTTCCTCACTTTTATCTCTTGAAACATTCAGCTCTCTTCAAGGATCAGGACAAGTGCTACCTTCTATCTGAAGGCTTTCCTCTTTCCCGTCTGCTTTCCTGTGTTCTTTGACTTCCTTAAAATACACATTTTTTAAAAATTTTAGTTTATAGACATATATACATATATATACATACATACATATATATTATATATATATATATATTTTATACCTATCTGTATATTTATTGACATCTTCTCAGCTCCTATATTCCCCTTCTCCCACAGAATGTGCATTCTTTGAAATTAGGGAATATTTCTTTTTTTTGTCACAATACCCGATACTGTGCCTGATACATAGTAGGCACTTTTTTGGAATTAAATTCAATATGTGTAGCATGACTTGATGATATCACAGGAAAAGTTAAGAAAATGTCAAAAAGGCTATCAGATAGAAGAGATATTACTCTTAAAATAGACCAAATAGATATTGCATGCCCTCTTGGGGAGAGGGAGATGAAGGAAGGGGAGAAAATTTAAAACTTATGGAAGTGAATTTTGAAAAGTAAAAATAAATTAGCTATAAAAAAATGAAATGGAATGTTAAAACTAAAAAAAATGCACCAATAGGAAAACAGTGTCCCTAATTATGGGAAATTATCATTTCGGTGTACTCATCACCAGTTAGAAAACATCTTAAGTATTTCCTAGTTGCTAATTTGGGAGAGATCTTATCATAGTAGGTTGGCTATAAGGAGAGGCAAATAATGTGAGGAGAGATTTTGTAATCAATTTCTGATAGAATGATTGAAGGAACTCTTAATGCTTAACCTGTTTAAGGGAGAGCTAATGGAGACCCAATAGCTGGTATATATTTGAGAAGCTGTCATTTAGAAGAGGTGGGAAATTTATGTTTCTTGAAAGCAGAATTTGATACGATGTAAGAAAGAACTTTTAATGGTCAAAGCTATCAGATAATGAGTGGCACAGGCTGCATCATGAATTTTTGAGAATCTCATTTCTAGAATAATTCAAAGAAAAAGCTGGATAGTAATCTATATGGAATCTTCTAGAATAGTGGTTCTTAGTCCTTTTCTTTGTTTTTTAGTCGTGGATCCTGTGACAGATCCATTATTTACTCATGCTCCTCTCCCTCTTCCTACAACAGGGATTCATTTTCCCTAAATTGACAAAGTCAACTTTGCCTCCCTTGAGACAACTTCTGAACCATCTAAGGGCATAAAAAGTCTATGCGGAGTCAAAACCCCTCCAACTTGGTGGCTGTCTGAAGATCACTCAAGTAGCCATACTGACCAGTTATTTTCATATGGAGATGAAAGGGTAGGTGTTTTATATTCTTGTTGCAGAACATTGCTGTATTGGTGCAAATAAACCTTGTCTTAATTGTTCAATGATTTACTAGTTTCTCATTTTCTCCTAAAATCAAAACTGAACTTACAGGGTATCAGCATCAGGCAAGTCTACTCCTGACAGACCCATTTGACTGTCTGATGGACTCTTTGGATGATTTTGTTTCAGAATGATGCTGTGTTTTGTTTTAATATTTAATTGGAGGTGATGTTAAATTTCAGTCAGAAGTTAGTGAGAATAAAAATGTAACTGAAATTCATGAATCCCCCGTAAGAGCTCATGGACTTTAGGTTGAAAATTCCTGCTACAGATCCATTAGCTGGAATATGGACTAGAAACAGTCCCACGTTACTCTTACTTTCTACAATTGTGAGAAAAATGATCAAGGAAGACTTCATGGTGGACAAGGCTTTGAAGCATAGATGGGATTTTAGTAGGCAGAGATATATGAAGAGAAGGAGAAAAGGTACAAAGGCATAAATGATGATAGTAGAGTCCAGGAAGACAGCAAGTAACATCTCAGCAGAGTTTTGTAATTTCATAAATTTAGGGTTGACCCACAGAGGTCATCCAGTCCAACTTCCTTATTTTACTGTGTTCAGAAAGGTCACATGACTTGCCAAAGTGACATAGATAGAATGTAACAGACTCAGGACTTGAACCCACATCTTCTTACTACAGATCCACAGCTCTTTCCCTGTATATCTTGATGCCTCACAAGAATAGGACATATGATAATTACTGCCTGTGTGACCTTAGACAAGTTACTTGACCTTCATGAGCCTTGGTTTTCTCAGCTGCAAAATAAGAGGATTAGACTAGATGGCCTCTTAGGTTCCTTCTTGGTCTAGATCTACAATCCTTTAATCTTATACTGGAAAGGCAAGACTCGATTTGTAGATTCAACTTCTAGATGAAGGAATTTGAAAATAATTCTGTAAAAACCAGGAAGCCACTATTGTATTTAGAGTGTTGCCAAAGTCTTCATGATTTACCAAACTTTAATAGCTTTAATTTTTTATGTAAAAAGGTCTTGGTTCACATACAAAAATAGTCAGAGACTGGATTTGATCCTTGAAACATTGTTTACCAATTCCTCACTTTAAAACTTCACTAAGACTTTTGCAATATCCTGTAACATCTGTATGTGTACATGTGTATATCTATATATCTATCTATATATTACATATATACATAACACACATAGACATACATACATATGCACTTGTATGCATGTACATATGTGCATATATGTGTATAAATATATTATACAGAGGAGTAAGTGATGAAAGTAGTTTTTCTGGAAGATTAATATGATGACCAAGAAGCAGCATGGCATAATAAACAGGCAGCTAGCCTCAGGTCCTTTGGAAGTTGTCCCTCGTCTTCGAAGAGGACCCAAATGACACCACCATGATAAAGTGAAATTTCAGTGTGTCAGACTGTGGTTGATCACACCAGTATGAGTTCAGAATGCTCTACCACAGGTTGGGCACAGATTGTCCATGTGAATATTTGGAGTGGATATTCCAAATTTGTGCATCTTGTGTTTACTTTGTGCCGACAAACACTGACAATATGACCCTGGACAAGCCACTAGACAATTATCAAAGACCACTATTTGCAGAACAAGTGATGGCACTGGTAAAGACAGTTTCTGATTCAGAGTTCCTTGTACCAATGAAATTATATTTAGTTAAAACAAAAATCTTTTGATACTCAGTGTACATTACAAGAAAGAGGGATGAGTAGGGAGGCTACTATGTATAGATAGGACTAAATAAAAGCCTGAATATGATTGGTGATATTGTCTAGAAAGGAAGAGATTGATGCTAGCGGCATTGTGAAGGAAAACACAGAAACCATTTGGCTGATTCTGGGAGGTCAGGGAGACCTGAGGTTTTTTTCAAAATAGCTATAGGGTTTGAAATGAGTTAAACAGAAGAGTAGCAGTGGCTTTAATAGCAATAAAGAAGTCAGGGTAGGGCAATTATGAATTTGAGCTTTTGAGGTGATTCCTCATAGATTGTCTTAAATAAGAACCTTAGCATTCATTTAATTCAATCCTCACATTTTACAAGAGAAAACTGAGGCATATATATGTAATGAAAGTATGGAATTCTTATAAATTTCAGCAAACACAGACATTTATGTGTAGAACTGCATCTTGACTTCTCCAATAATCTATGAGATAGTTAAAAGAGTGTTAGATTCTTGGTACCAAAACTGACTCCCCCATGCTATATGAGAGATCATAGGCAAGTCATTTAATCAATTAATCGATAAGCCTTAATTAAGCACCTTACCTTCTTAGGTTTCATATTTATACAATACGAATAACTATACTTGGATTGTCATAAGACGGGCATATGGTAATTAAAAAGTTATTTTAGAATTATATAATCACTGAATTATCACTGATTTCTAAGGTACTCCTAAGGTCATATAGCAGCAAGCATTGGGGATAATATAATCGGTCCTATTGACCTGATAGATTTGTTGTGAGGAAGATGTTAAAGTGTTATCAAAAATGTTTAATTGTTATCTATTCATACCATGCCTTGCAAGTTGAGGTTTTCCTATTGGTTTCCACACTAATACCCAAATTCAATTTAATTCAACTCAATAGTCTTCTATAAAGCTATGTTCCAAGAATGCAATGATATGAAAATAAAACAAAACAAAACAAAAAAACCCGCAAAACTTTCTAACCCTCAAGGACCTTACTTTGTAATGGAAGAACACATACCAACAGATGGAGATATCAAATACTTTGAGGAGGATGAGAAAATTAACATCTGGAAGGATCATGAAAGATACCATAGAGGAGATGATATCTGAATTGAGCTTTGAAGACAGATTTGGAAATAGGATGTACTTAAGATTTCATTTGTAGATGTAACTTCTTTCTGAGGAAATTTCCTCTCCCAAAGATAGACTGATACCTTCTCTGTAATTGACACTCTTAGAGAGTTGCCTAGACTTGCAGGGGTGGGGAAATTATGGCCTTGAGACCACATGTGGCCCTACAAGTACTCAAGTGTGGCCCTTTGAATTCACAGTTTGAAGTTCGGATTCATTCAAAGGGCTGCACTTGAGTTCCTAAAGGGCCACATGTGGCCTTGAGAGCAATGAAGTGAAACTCAAAGAGAAACAGAATCACTAAACCATACATAAAGATCTCTACTGTCAGCATGTTGACTTAGAAAACTACAAATTAACATTATCTGTTGTATTGTCCTTTAATTTATTTTAGTAATATTTCCCAATTACATTTTAATCTGATTCAGGTTACATTTAGGTATATTGCCAGTCTCTGGGTTGCATATTTGATATTTTCCCTAGAGTACAGAGAAGTTAAATGAATTGCATAAGTTCACACATTCAATATGTGAAACCTGGCAGGAATTGAACCCAATTATTCCTGATCTTGAGACTAGAAGAAAGAGAAATATCTTGAAAGGCAGAAATGAAGGTTAAGTACATTCCAGTCATGGGGGATAACCTACACAAAGGTACAGAGATGACAGATGGAATCTCAATATGAAAAGCTTATTATATAACTCCTTTTTGTTTATTCATAAATAATAAGTTAGGATTAGATTTACTTTAGACTGATACAAAAATCTATCCATATATTCACTGTAATCTATTTGCTTCTATCTCCATTTGACTCAGAACCTTAGATTATAAAAAGTAATTTCACAAAGTGCTCAACCAATTTGTATCCACTGTGAAACTTCAAGGTATATTTAAGCATCTATAAAACAATCCTTCAGGTGCTGAAGAAAGGTTGTTCTTTTTCTGAGATGTGAAAATTTCCATTGTTTTGTTCTCCACACATGCAGTGAACTTTTCTTTTTGAAAAAAAGTGTTCAGCTGTCAGATCGCTAAGCAAGTCCCATGGGATACCAATGGACTATGGGTCCTTGCATTAGAAATGGCAATACTCAGTAACTAAATTGTACTCTCTGCTGGGTTTCCAGCAATTTACAAGATGTAGTCTTAGTTTTCTCACCTCAATCTATTTGCATATCTTCAAAGTTTTTCAGTTTTAAATCCTAACAATCAACATTACTTTTTAAAAATGATGACAATGCTGGGATCCACTTTTTCCCCATCATTTTCCCCCTAAGCAAACTATACCTCCTTGTTCTATTATTTTCCCTTTACCAAAAGTAGACATGTATATGATGGGTGACTAGGTTTAGAGGCATAATTTTATATAGATAATTTGATATGGGCAAAAATTGACTAATTTTTTATGAAACAACGAATTAAGTATTTGTTGCTTTTCATGTTCCAGTAGTATGTCTGACTAGGAAACCTATACCTGGGACAGGTCTGACCTTATAGGTAAACACAGGAAACTGCTAGACAAATGATGTGACTTTAAGGATGCTTGCAGTCCACCTTGCTATCAAAATACCTTCCTCAGGAACCTCTGATTTTATAATTAGAGTTTTTTTGTAAACAGTCCTCTTTCAAGTGCAAATAATCTTAAAGAGAGGTAGCACCTGGACTTTTTATCAGTCATTTACACTTTAACATGAATTAATATCTAAAGCATTTTGATGAAAAGAAATTTTAATTAAAGAAAAGGAAAAAAAGAGATTTCTCCTATTGAGGATGATGGGAGACTAGCAGAGAGGTGGCTGGTATTACCTGAAGGTATAATGGTGAAAGAAAGAGAAGAATGGGAACTGTCAAGACAATTTTGCCTAGAACAGTGCTGATGTAGAATTTCAGATTTGCTCCACAACAGTAGCTAAATTTGACTTATTGTATTTTTCAGTGTGACAGTCAGAGAAGTTATATAAAATTTATCCTTTATACCCTCCCATTCCCCAGGACAGCTAAATATGAGTGGAGTTACCACCATTGTACAAGAGATCAATCCAGATATACCACTCAAATTGGGTCTTTTCATGGGACCAGCAGACCTCATTAATTCAAAGCTACTACAAGTTGCTCTCAATCTCAGCTTGATTTTCCCTTAAGCAAAATAAAAGTCCCCTATTTGTCTCTTCAGTCTATGTTCCCTGTGATGATATTAATGCTCTGCAATATTATGATCCTGAAAAGAATTTGAGGTAAATAATACTAGTGTCAGCCCCATCCAACAATATAAAGGTTGGTTTGGCTTTAACCTTGATTTTGATATCTATCTTGGTAGACCACTATATGGCTTTTGAAATGGTACTACGCAATACTAACCATGCTGACGTAGAGTGTAAAGGAGATACACAGTATCTTGAGCAGAGATCCAACATACTATAGTATCTCAAGATCAAAGGATTTAGAGATGGAGAGACTTTAGAAATTCAATCAATCTCTTCTTTTTAAAGAGGAGAAATGGAGAAAAAAGGGAGCTACCTGATTTACCCAGTGCCACACCCTGATTTACCCTAAGTAAACCCAAACCCACTTGTTCTGCTAACCAGAAATGTCTTTGAGCCCTTTGGCTACTTTCACTACCAAGAGAACAGAACAAAACCAAACAGCAGCAGAAAAGAAAACTTCAAAACCAGGCCATTGAGGAGCTCAAGCATGGGATTGTACTATTGGTGTCGTGTTCATCCTTCATTGCTAAAGAAGACCCTGCCATCAGAAAAATGATGATGTGACTTGCACTTGACTTTGTTTTGAGTGAGGGAGGGCTGTGCAGATCACCAGCCTCACTTCTCCTCCAGAGCCATCCAGTGACCAGATATTTATCAAGATGACTGGAGATGACCCAGGACGTACTGGGAGACCTTGCAGGAACTCACTTAGGGTGAGGTAATGCCTATTCATTGAATAGGCCTGTTTAAGAAGTAGCCAGGGCATAGCCCCTTTAATGAGGCCAAGAAAAAGAAAGACATCAGGCTGGAGGGAAACAGCAACAGCTACTATTGATAATCACTCTGAAGCCAGGGGGGTCCAGAAGAGCCCTTAGGAGCCCATTGGCTTCCCAGCTTCAGAGTGTAGTAGGTTTAATGTTTTGGGAAAAGGAAGAGAAGGGATGGGAAGGGAAGGGAAGGGAAGGGAAGGGAAGGGAAGGGAAGGGAAGGGAAGAGAAGGGAAGAAAACTGACCAGTTTTTAGGGATGACAAGAGTAGGGATAGAGTATAGGGACTGGATTGTGATTTCGTTAATCTAGGGAACTCCTGAGTCGGGAAACTCTGTCATTGCAGGTCAGCATCATTTTTTCATTTTACAATCTTAGAGACTGACCTAGAATATTACTAACTTTCTCTGCTTGCCCAAAGTCACAAGATGTGCCCAGTATGTGCTAGCAGAAGGACTTGAACTCATGGTTTCCTGACTGGTTTTCTGTCCTCTATGACCCACTGCCTCTCAGGAGCAGCAAAAAGTATAACAGCAACAACAATAGAGTTGACATTTAAAAGCGCTTTAAAGATTACAAACCACTTCTCATGAATTATTTCATTCGGGTTACTTTGTAACTTTGACAGCAAAGAATACTCTTGCTAGGATATTCCTGTAGATCTAAAATTTGGTATCATTTAAGATGTACAACCATCTAAGAAGAGTTGGAAGATGAGAGCCATCAAGCACATAAGTCCATTTCAAAAATCCACTACTTCCAACACCGACCCAGACAGACTGAAAAGAGCTATTTTTCTCTAAAGGAGTCACGGTATCAAGGGAGCCATCAGCTGGAGTCACAAAAACAAAACATACCAAGGAGAAATTAATCCAGTTCAGCTTCTTCATGTTTGAGTCACCCCCTGAATATCAGTCCCAAGTCACACCCAGGGCAGGCCTCTAAACAGACATTTAAGAGTGGGGATTTTTGCACTGTGACATAAGGCCAGGGAGAGATAGTCATCTTTGTCCACTAACTGTCTAGACATGGCAAACATCTGGGAACCATACCAGTGAATTTCTTGGGAATTTCATTCTTTTCCGGTCTTATGACATCACTCTGGGTACTAGATCCTCCCAATTCCCTCAGATCTAAATCTTTGGAATTTTCTTCTGCCCTTTTTCACCCCTTTTCTTTTTTGGCTCCTGAAATTCAGTGTGGCACCAACTTCTATCACTTCTTCCTCTGTCATTTTTTTGTTTTGTTTTGTTTTGGTTGTTTTTATTTATCTGACTCTGATGACCTTAAAAATGGGTTGTTGTTATGCTGCCCTTTGTTATCCTTCCTGCTTCCCATTCTTGTCTTTGCCTCCTACCTATGTTTGATATGATGGAATAATTTAGTGAATGAATGAGCTAAAAACATTTAGTAAACATTTATTATGTACCAAGCTCCAGGCTGAGTTCTTTGGATAGAAAAAAGAAAATACAAAAAGTAGATAGTGCCTTCTCTCAAGGATCTCCCATTCCAATGGTGAAGGGAAAAGGGAATAAGCAGTATGGTAACTAGTATGTGTCAGCCTCTGTGCTAAGTGATTTATGAATTCATCTCATTTGACCTCACAATAACTCTGTGAGGTAGATGCTTTATTATCCCAGTTTTGCATGAAAGGAAACTGAGCTTAAATGACTCTCCTAGGATCACACCAGTAAGTGTCCAGGGCTACATCTGAACTCTTTTCTTTCTTATTCTTGGCCCAGTACTCAGTACACTGAGCCTCTTAAATGTCAGCTGGGTAACTTAACTTTTAATATTACTCTCCATTGGATGATTCCTTTAGGAAATTTAGATTTCTAAGCTACAAGGTCTACCATGACTGCATTCTTCCTTATCTCACTATCCTACTTCCTTGCTTTCAGGATTGCATACTTTAATGTTGATGGGATTTAAGATCTTTCCTGACCATTAATATGCATAATGCGGAGCCCATTAAGGGAAGCTTGCTTAGGGGAGGCTTGCTTGTGGGAAGGCTTCACACTTTTTGCTAATTTCTAATTAGGCACTGAGTCAGGAAGGTTTTGATGCCTTCTGATCCTGAGAAGTGTATATATACTCTGAGTTGGTATGTTGCTTTGGGGAGTTCACTTATGAGAAAAATTTTGTGATTCCCTGGTGGAGACTCCAAGTAGTTGTATGTTCAGACCCCCATACTGCTCAGATGTAAAGGTTATCTTTATCTATGGATGTATGTAAAGTGTATAGCAATATTGCTTTGATTCAGGCAGTCCAAGACCTGTCAGTCTTTATTTCTCTGCTTGAATTTTCTCTGTTCGTATTTTCTCTGAATTTCACAATGCTGATTTTTCCACTGAACTAGTGAATGTAATTAAAAAGATTGTTGATCCCTTAAACAGCTATCTTTCCTAGTAAAGCTGATCTAAGAACCTGTGCTAGCAGTCATCCTGGTATGCCAGTGTGGTTTCCTTTACACATACCTACTGCATGGCACAGGGATCAGAGACCTGGATTCAATTTCTAATTTTGTGATTAATTAGCTGTGTTGGAAGTCAGTGAGTTTTCCTGGACCTCAGTTTCCTCATCCGAAAATTGAGCTGGATTGAGTAGAAGATGATCTTCAAAACCTACTTCATATCTATATATAACATAAATGCTAACCATATAATATCTGTTTTTTATTCTCCCATAAAAAAATTGTTACACCAGAGCAAATGCTGCCTGTAAAACCAACTAATTCTTTACACTGAAAGGTAACTGATTTGCCTAAGATCATACAATTTGCAAACTCAAACCAGAGGTATATTGAACTCAGCCAATTTTTAAATTTTCAATATGAGCACTTACACAATAAAAGTCTATAAAGGCTACAGAATCAGGGCTTGATTTATTTTTCTGTTGATTATCTAGAATTAAAGTGATAAAGAAAATAATAATGAAAATTAAATTTAAGTGTGTAATTTTGGAAAACTACTTGTTAAATATTTAACAACATTGCCCTGGTTCAAACCTGGGTTCTGACTCCTGATTCAGTGTTAATTTATTTCTTCTTTTTTATATCTCTATAACAATATGCATGCCTCACTTCCCTACCATAGCCTTGATCTATCCATTTAATATACCTCCACTGAATCTAATAAGTCATCTCTTGTTCCCTTCTTTATTTTGCTCAGTTCCCTGAAATGACTGATATTAAATATATGCCTACTATGGCACATCCATGGCCACTTGTGTTTGTTTAAATAACAAGACTGAAAATAAAAATAAAACCATAGTACGAACAAAATAATATATATCATATAATAATATATTATACAATATATCATATAACAATATATAATATTATCATATATAATATATGTGATATAATAATATATAATTAATAATATATTATATAATATATTATATATAATATATATTTTAAAATTGCAATCATCACACTTTATATTTGAGTTACATATTTCTTCTCTTTTACCTTTTAAACTCTTCAAATGAGAGGTTCTAGTTTCTACCTTTGTAAAGCCTAAAGTTCTCAATCTGTTCCTGGGCACACAATGAATACTCAATGAAGGTTGCCTACTGATTGACCATGCATCATTTTTCAAATTCAACAGACTTCTATTAAGCACATGCTGTGTGTAAGATATTGCTTACTTGCAATGGGGATATAAAGATGGAAAACAACACAAGAATTTTCCTGATGGAAATCATTTATTGAGAACTAAAATTCATATTGTTATAATTAGGACCTTAAAGATATCTAGCTCTAGTCCAACATCTTTATTTTAAAAATGAGAAAATTGTGACCCAGAAGGTAAAGCAACTCACCCAATATTAATTACCCTGTTAATAAATGGCACAGCTTACTAAAACTGAAATCTACTCACATCATTTGTCTTTCTCCATTCATTGCCATGTACTACGATTTTGAGTAGTTAACATCTCTCCAATTCCACTGTAAAATCTTTGAAAAATAGGTTTCCTGGTCTCAGGTCTAGAGTGCTGCTGTCGTACCTAGTGCCATGCCTGGCATAGCACCCTAAAAATTGGAGTTACATGATCAAGATTTCATGATTTGTTGACTTTTAGTCTAATGTTCTCTACAGCAAAAAGCATAGAGGGTTCTTCTGGGAGCAGATTTGGTTCTTCTTGCTAAGCTTTAACAAAATAATATCACAAGTACATTCCTGAACAGAGTAAAATGCTTTTGAACAGAAGTTCGCTTTTATGTGGGACTTTGTTCTCAAAAGATTTTACTTCAAAATGTGATTAAAATATGAAGACACAGTGGTGCTTTACCACAGTGGTTCTAAAACTTTCTTCTCTAAAAATGATCTTAGGAACGAGACAAGCATGTAGTAGTCCGGAAAGTTTGAGGTGAGCCATTCTTTTAAGCAGGGGCGTAGCTTTAGGGAGCACTTTTAGCACAAAAATTAATTTGACACAATGAATATAGTACTGAATCTGGAATCAAGAAGTCTTCCATTCAGATTCTAATGCAGATGCTTACTATCTTTGTGACTTTTGGTAAATCTTTGGTAAAAACAGACAAAAAAACCCATCTGTCTGCCTCATTTTATGGATGAAGATAAAAGCACCTGTCAAGGTTTTTGTAAGAATAAAAAGAGATAACAATTGTAAAGTGCTTTGCAAAAGTTATGATGCCATAGAAATGCTAATTATTATTATTATTGAACATTATGACTGTCAATAATACATACCTACTTAAAGTATGACTTTTAGCAAACAATGTTCTGCGGCATGTATAGTAACAGCTACCATGGCAATCGTTTTATCCTTTTAATACTATGTAGGGAAAGGAATTTTGTTGGCAAATTTTATGGGAATTATTAGTTCAGAAAGGTTTTGTTGCCAAGCAACTTTATTTTGAAGGAATAATAATGTACTAACCATAATTAATAGATATGATATATGATATGATACATATTATTTATGTTTTTATATATTATTCTAATTATTATAATAATATATTATTATTATTTATATGTATTTATATATTATTTATATATAAATGATATGATATAATAAGATATATGGTTTTGCTACATATTAGGGCTATGTGGAATCCCTAGTATCCATTATGTTATTTATAATACAGAGCCATTGCTATGTATTAGGGCTTGGTTGGAGCCATGGACAACATGGGAAGTGAGTCTGTCTTAATGCAGTCCTCAGTGAGATTTGATATTCCAAGGTACAGTACAAGCAAAGAAAACAATGTCAATAACGTTCCACTTATGTTTCCAGGGAGAAAGTCCATAGAGTACAGGGTTCAGGGCAGGGCTCTAGATTCAGCCCTAGGGTCAGGAAGAGGGGAGGAGATCTTACCATTAAGACAAGGGATTCTGGTCCAGCTCTTCCTTTCTACATTCTGTAAAACAGTGCTTTTAAAATAGGCATGGGGTTAGGATTGTCAGTCCTAGTCCTGGATGCGAGGTGATACTTTTAAAGGAGAAAAGTGGCATGGGGTGAAGGGGGAAGTATGTCGAGGAAAGCAGAACACCACATGACAGGAATAAGAAGAAAGTAAAAGACGCATGCTTATTTAGGGGAAATATAATTCACAGGGAAAGTCAGAGCTAATGGTTATATGTAACATCTTAGGTGGCATTAGATTTCCCAAGACCATAAAACTGGGTGGATTTTTCTTGAGGTTCTTATTTGAGGCCATCAAAACCTGGCATTGAGGGAAAGAGGTGGGGAGACAGGATTGTTCAGATCAATGTATTGGATCTTGCTGGTGGAAAAACCTGGAGAATCAGGGGGCTAGTTGATATTCAAACTCCTTTCTAGAGAGGAAAGGGACTATGATATTTAACATGCTCAAGAGACATAGCTTCTGGGTAATTAATGATTTTATTAATAAGGTTATTTTATTAATACAATAAATAGTCATTTAGCCATTTTTCTCAGATCAAAAATGTATCATGGGCATAGTTGATATGCCCTTAGAAGGGTGGTTTTTCCTGAGGTTGGCAATCAACTGTAATTGGTTAACAATTAATGAAAAGAATGAATATTACAATGAGAGGTGGAAAAATTCTAATGAAGGACTGTGGGATATAATTCTGAATTGTCCAGCCTTGTGCAATGTAATCAAAGAATTCATCCCCATACAATCCTGTATAGAATACAATGGGTTTTCCCACATTAGATTAAATTCCCTGTAAGGTTAAGTGGGGTAGCAAAACCTAGATTGAGAAGAATGTTAATTTGTCTGTTATCATCAGTCAATTCTTGGTGAGCCTTGAAATGAGGACTTTATTATTTTTAAGATTTTTTTATTTAATTTATTTTAGCTTTCAGCATTCACTTCCATAAGATTGAGTTCCAAATTTTCTCCCCTCCCACACCCCAAGATTTCATGTAACTTGATATAGGCTCTACACCTATATTCCATGTTGAATCCATTTTCACATTGGTTATGCTGTAAAGAATTAGAACCAATGGGAGAAACCATGAGAAAAAAGAAACAAAGAGAGAGAAGAGCACAAATAATATGCTTCTATGCACGTTTAGACTATAGTTCTTTTTCTAGATGTGGATTGCATTTTCCATCATGAGTCTTTTGTAGTCTTAGATCCTCATACATATTGCTAAGAAGAGACAAGTCTATCAAAGTTAGTCATCACACAATGTGGCTGTTACTGTGCACAGGGTTCTCCTGATTCTGCTCACTTCACTCAGCCTTAGTTCATATAAGTCTTTCCAGGTTTTTCTGAAATCCACCAGCTCATCCTTTCTTATAGGACAATAGTATTCCATTACATTCATATACTACAACTTGTTCACCTATTCTCCAACTGATGGGCATCCCCTCAATTTACAAGTCTTTGCCACCACCAAAAGAGCTGCTATAATATTTTTGTACATGTGGGTTCTTTATCCATTTGTATGACCTCTTTGAGATATGGAACTAGAAGTGGTATTGCTGGATCAAGGAGTATAATGGTTCCAAATTGTTCTCCAGAATGGTTGGATCAACTCACAACTCCACTAACAAAGCATTAGTGTTCCAATTTTCCCACATCTTCTTCAACATTTGTCATTTTGCTATTTTGTCATGTTAGCCAACCTGATACGTGTGATGTGATACTTTAGAGTTGTTTTGCTTTGCATTTTTCTAATCAATAGTGATTTAGACTATTTTTTCATATAACTATAGATAGCTTTAGTTTCTTCCTCTGAGAACTGCCTGTTCATATCCCTTGACCATTTGTCAATATCTCATAACTTTGATTCAGTTCTCTATATATTTTACAAATGAGGCTTTTATCAGAGACACTGGTTATAAAAAATATTTCCCAGTTTTTTGCTTCCCTTCTAATCTTGGTTGCATTGACTTTGTGCAAAAACTTTTCAGTTTAATGTAATGAAAATTATCCATTTTACATTTCATAATGTTCTTTATCTCTTGGAAGAATATAAATTCTTCCCCTCTCAATAAATCTGATGGGTAAACTATTTCTTGCTCTCCCAGTTTGCTTATACTATCAGCCTTTATATCAAAATTGTGTACCCATTTTGGTTTTATTTCATATACAGTGTGAGATGTTGGTGAAATGAGGACTTTAGAAAGAGAGTGAGAACTTTGGATCTTTCCAAATCATCGATTATTAATGATCATTTCTTTTAGGGCTTTTGACCGTTACTACCTGCCTTATTGGCAGTTACTCAGGGGATTGGAACCTCCCTAGTGGCTTCTTTATTTAGAGATATAGGTATTGTGGGAGAAGGGAGGACTCCTGAAGTCCTAAAATAACTCTTCATAAGGGGATAGTAAAATCATATTGTCACATACTTGTACATGGAAAGGATCTTAGAGAATCTTAAAGTCTTATTCTCTTCTTTTACAAAGAAGATGGCAAAGGCCCAGAGAAGTAGATTGATTTGCCCAAAGTGACCCAGAGAGTCAGTAGCATATCAACTTATTTAATATCTCTACTCTCTAAGGAAAGGGACTATTCTGGTTTTGTCTTTGTATAACAAAGATCTATCAAATGATTACCATATTCCTAGTGCTGGTTAAAAGGCCTTGTGGAGGATAGGTTTTAAATAAATGTTTGCTGGATTTAATGACATATCAGATGAATTGCAAAGCATGGTAAATTAAAAGGAAAAATAAAACATATCCTACTTTTCCCCTTCTAATTTCTTTAGAAGAATGATCATGAATCATATGTACAATGTGATATTCTTCTGGAAAGTAATCATTTTTATTGAGTTCTGGAGGACAGAATGTGGGATGATGACTTACGCTGACTTTCTGAGATGAATTCTCATGAAGTAAGTAGATTAGTTTCAAGCAAAATTGAAAATAAATTTCAGAATTAATTTCTTAGTTAATAACTAATATCTTTTTAATGAGTAGCGCGACTTAGAATATTCTTTCATACAGCAAAGAAGAAAAATTGAGTTCACGTGTAGAGGGGAGAATACTTTTTTATCCCATTTGTCTGATTTCCTATTTAAATCTGAGTATCTTGAAGGTAGGTAATACACAATGAATATCAAATTAATTTTATCTTTACTATGAAGTATTCAAATCTGCATGATTTTTTAAAATTATTTTCAAAAGAGAAAAAAAGATATCAAAGTCAAAGAAAACATCTGTCAAAATTAAACTGTTATAGAAATTTTCCATATCTTCAAGGTGAGCATAAGCAATAATTATCAAATTAACATTTGTCCTTTCCCTGAAATAGCAAAATTTGCATGATTTTTCATTATTCTTAAAAGAAGAGGAGAAAAGAACACCATCAAAGAAACTCATCTGTTAGTTTTACTTTTCCTTATTTTGGTCCAGACCTATGATTTTATCTATTTTGGGAACTCCTTTGGGAGATCAAAGACATTTTTTTTATAAATTATAATCTTAGACTTAAGGCCTAAGACCTAAGGCACAGAGAGGTTAAGTAACTTGCCTATGATCACATAGCCAGTGTATACCAGAGGGACCCCTCTAATGAATCCAGATCTTCCCTAAGTCACAGCTAGCCCTCTAATAATTTCACACTGCTTTTTTATACCATCTCTTTTTAAAAGTTGAGTATATGTTAATTTCGTCAAAGAAAATTTTGTTTAAAAACTGAAAAAATAATTCATCAGCATGAAATATTCTGATCACTCTTCCAAAAGTAAAGAATAAGTAAAGGAAATAAGCATTTATTAAATGCCAACTATACCCTGGGTGCTATTCTAAGCAGTCTGGAAATTTAGTAATAAAATAAGTTCCAGATTGATATTGAGTGTATGGGGAATACACACACGCACACACACACACACACACACACACACACACACTATATGTATACAAGATCCTTTTGTTCTTATAGTTCTCGGGTATTTTTTATTGTTCCCAAACAAAAAAAAAATGGAGCAGAGGCAAAAGATTATTGTTTTAATTGTGACTTCTAATTAAATTAATAGTAACTTTCAGCTTCTAACTTTGACAATTAGTCAGCATTTAGTGGATCTTTGGTGTTGGGACAGCTCTGTGACTTTGGACAAGTCAGTTCTCTTCTTCTCTGGGCAATGCTGAACTCATGTGAAATCAGAGAGTTGGACTAAGCCTTTACTCTGTGTGCTAAGCACCAGGCAAAGTGCTAGGGACACATGAAAGAAAATACAAAAAGTAGACCGTATCTTCTCTCAATAATCTCACATTGTAATTGAGAAGGGGGGGGGGGGGGAATAAACATTTATCGAGGGCTTACTATGAGCCAACCACTATGCTAAGTGTTTTCCCAGGGGAACCCATTACCTCTTAAAGAAGCCCAATCTGCTTTAGGTGGTTCTAATTGTTAGGCAGTTTTCCTTATATTAAGCCTAAATTTAGCTTTCTTCACTCTTATCCACTATTTCTACTTCTTCCTTCTTCAGAAGCCAAATGGAAGACATTCTCTATCTAGCCCTAATGTTAATTATACAGATATTTAAAGAAAAGTTCCAGGTGTCCTCTCCACATTAAACTGCCCCAATTCCTTTCATCACTCTCCAGATAGCATAGTCCCAAGGTTCTTTAACTCCCCTAATTACCTGCTTCCAGTCCAAAGGTTATTAACCTTTTTATTGTGATGGATTTTTTTTTTGCAGTCAGGTGTAGCTAATGAACCCTTCTCTGAATAATGTTTATAAACACATAAAATTAAATACATAGAATTACAAAGAAAAGCAATTATAGGAGAGTGATATATAGGAGATTGATAGGCCCATTGAATTTTGTGCTGGTGAAAACACAACTGGAGTACTCTGTTCGGTTTGAAAGACCTCATTTTAGGATGAACATTGAAAAGCTGGGAAGAAGAGCAGGGGTATACACACACACACACTTTATTTATAAATTATTTAGAATATTTATCTCTATATGTTAAATACTAGATACACAGATCTTAGGATAAGAATCCCTGCTAACTTGTACCCAGTTTAATCAATGTTTATCCTAATATCTGACATCTCAAACTGAACAGAGCACTCCAATTGTGTCCCAAGACAGTATTTGATGCAACTATCATTCTCTTACTCCTGGACACCAAGCTTCTTTTGGCTTTAGCAGCTTATGAGGGGAACTTGCTCTTTCCACACAGCTGAATTATCACAACTAATTTTGGATCTCTGAGACAAAGTAATAAATTAGATCTTACAAAATTCTTTTTAAGACGTCCCTTATGACTTAGTCAATTCCCAATTATCTGTGATAATGACAAAAAAGATAACAGACAAAAATGAAAGTCAGATAATACATAAACCTGAAATGAAATATGATTACAATGTTTCTCCCCACTGTTATATCACAATTGCCCATTTTTAGCAACAATCACAAAAATTTGAATTTTCATCTCTTTTCCCAACATTCCCCCTCATTATAAATACTAATAAGCAATGAAATAACCCTAAACTGTGAAGAACAGGATGAAACATGCTCATGGGCCTAGATGAAGCAGCTAATGTAAATCCCTTGAAAGACAGTTGACTGTAAGATATATTGGATTAGAGCTTGCATTTAAAAATCATATACACATATATATATAATATTATATCTTTAATACATATAAAATATGTAATACACATATAAATATGTATAATATTACATTAAATCTAGATATAGATAGAAAATCAGGATTAATAATAGATAGCTATCAATAATAATAGCATGGCATGCTTAGCTTTGCAAAGCTATACATCCATTACCTTATTGATCCTCTCGATAATCTTTTAAGGTAGCCATTTTTATGATCTTCATTTTATAGTTGAGAAAAAAGAGATATCGAGAAATTGAGGGACTTCTTAAGTAAAGTCATAGAGCTAGTAAGTGTGTGAGTTAGAATTTGAACTTGTCTTGCTGACTTCAAGTGTAATACTCTATCCAGCAACCACATGGCTTCCTTTGGCAATGAGATCCCAATGACTTATAATGCTTTGGGAACGAAATAATAATTAAATTTTCATTGAAAAGCCTCCTAAAATATAATAAAGGGAAGCTAATAAGGATTTGTAGAGTGCCTACTATGTGTCAGATACTATACTTTTTACAAATATTTTTTCATTTGTTCCTCACGAGAAACCCTGGGAGGTAGGTGCTATGATCTCCATTTCACAGTTGAAGAAGAAGACATAGACTTGCCCAGGTCACACAGCAAGTGTCGGTGGTTCAATCTGAACTCAGATCTTCTTGATTCTAAGCCCAGGGCTCTATACACTGTACCACTTCACTGCCTCATTGGTATTGTGACATAATCATTTTTTCCCAATCACTCAAAATTCGGAAGTATCTCAAAGCTGGGACATTTGCATCATTGCACAATGTTATAAAAGTGGAAACCATAGAAGATGGGAGTGGAATGATCTGTTTCCAAAGACTTCATTGGAAAATTTAAAACAAGTTACACTGTTGTTAGCTTTTTACTTGTAACATTTTTCGCCTTTAAAAAGGTGCAGAAGTTGTCATTGTGACTTGCGATACAGAAATAATACTAACGTTTGTATAGCCCTTTCACCTCAACAATTCAGCAAAGCAGATAGTGTAAATATTAGTGTATCCATTTTACAGAAGAGAAATAGAAATACCAATAAAAGCTGACATTTTTGTACTGCTTGAAGGTTTATTAAGTGATTTACTAGTTCAGTTCATTCTCGCAGGAAACCTGTAAAATAGCAACTACCAATATTCTTACCTCTATCTCATAGAGAAGAAACAATGGAGACTTTGGGAGATTAAGTGCCCAGTATCATACTGGTAATAAATAGAGGATATGAAGTTTAATAATAGAACTACCTGACTTCAGTTCCCATGTCATGCTCACTATTCTGTCTTGAAATAATTATCTTGTTCAGTACTTTCAGTCACGTCTGAATCTTCAGGACCCCATTTGAGGTTTTCTTGCCAAAGACACCAGAGTGATTTGCCATTTCTTTCTTTTGCTCAATTTACAGGTGAGGATCCTGAGCCAAACAGGGTTAAATGACTTACCCAGGGTCACACAACTGGTGTCTGAGGCCAGATTTGAACCCACGAAGGTGAGTCTTCCTGACTGCAGGTGCCATGCTCTATCCATTATGCCACCCAGTTGCATTGAAATAGCTATTTCTTGGTTAATGACAGACTCCAAAACATATTTTGTGGCTTCAAATGACAGAATTTCTACAAATATCTTAAACTGCCAGCTTATTGTCAAATATTTATTAATGTTTTCATATGTGTGTGTATATATATACATATAATACACATACACACATATATGTAAATTCTGTTCAGAATATAAAATTTCCTCCCTACAGCTAATCTTAACTGATTTGGAAATATCAGCATTATCTACGTGAAGCAACAGTGATTTCCTTCATTCCCATCTGAACCTTATTTTGCCTACAATCTTGCTTGTTATCTATGGGAAAAATAAAGCTGTGTCTTCTTCCAAATAATGTTTTTGCTCAGTTGGCATAATATTCAATGTATTAAATAACTAAGTCAGACAATCTTCTTCCTAGTAAATGAATTTAAAGGGAGCTAATAGCTCTTTAATAATAATAATAGCAATTCACATTTATATAGCACCTATTTGCTAGGCATTGTGCCACGAGTTACAGATATTTATTAAACACTAAATATTCATTTAATGTTCATGACAACTCTAGGGGGTAGGTGCTATTATTTTTTTCCCTTTTCACAGATGGGGGAATTGAGGCAAATGGGGGTTAGATAATTTGTCCAAGGGCATGCAGATAATAAGTATCCGAGATCAGATTTGATCTTGGCTCTTCCTGACTCCAAGTCCAACACTCTATCTATTATGCCAATTGTCTTTAGCCTTTTAGAAATAATAGAGCTTACCACTTTTTAAGGATTTTTTTTATCTGGACCCTGAGATTTCATCAGTGCAGTGATCTCCTGGTAAGGAAAATCCTAATGACAGTTATCAACTTCTCTGTAACTTAGTCTTGGAAAATTGACTCTAATGAGAGATTAAGTGACATACTGAAGATCACATAGACAGAACATATCTGAGGTGGTACTTAAGTCCAACTATTTTTGAATCTAAGGCTGCTCTCTACTCGCTGTGATATGTTGCCTCTGAAGAAAATAATTAGTTAAAAGATACTAGACAGGAGTAAGCTTCTCTCCATCCTCTTCAACTGAAGGCAAGGTTTGAGTTTGCGGTATTTTTGCTATTGGAAAAAAAATCCTTATCATGGCTTTTCCTTAGGGTCAAATAACTTATTCTTTATCAAGTATTTGGATTTGCAGTAATTCTAATTGATGCTACGTGGCTAGAGCCACACCTTCCCAACCATGAAGCCAAAAAGGAAAATTCTACTCATAATGAAGATGCATTTGTACTCCAGATCAAATCATACACCCAATAGACCTTGTGATGTATGGCATGCTCTCCTTCTGCTCCTACTGTTATGTGACTATAGTCCTTGTCCACTTACAACAGCATCATACAAAAAAGCATAGAGAACTCTTCTGGGCCAACCCTTCTAAGTAGTGTTTTTCCCCCATTGCAGTCAGGAGGTTAATTGTTTGGGTCTTGATTTCTATAGGTTTGATTTCTATGCCTTAGTATCTTTATATGAAAGACTCAGTTTCCTGAAGTAAATGATACAAACAAAGCCCTGGACAAATCACTGAATTTTGGGAGTTCAAGAGGATGGGTGAATATAATCCATTCACTGAATGCAAAATTACTTACAGACTCCTAAGATGTTCCTGGCTTTGTAATAACTGACTGTGACTATTTTTACACGGTAGTTGCCCATTCTGGAAAAATGAGAAATTGACAACTCTCTGTGGCCAGGTCTATGCAGCCAAAAAAAAGCAGATGGCTGTACAGTTATCCAATGAATTCCATCTCATCTAGCTCATTTTTGCCTGAATAATCTGATTTGGCTTTTGAGATGGCCCCAAGCTTGCCAGAGAATTGTGTGCTTTCACCTTTACTTAGGCATTATGGACTTGGCTCTATAGACTGTGAAGAGAACCTGGTAGGAACACCAGTTCTTCTCTGGCTTTCCTTTGCCCTCGGTCAGACCTCTCTAGAATGATAACAAAGCCAACTCTTTTGGCTGAAAACATGAACATTTCCCCATATCATTAAGGCAGATTCGTGGCCAGGTTTAATCAATCATTTATTTACTATCAGTCTATCAAGCCCACAAGATTGGGTTCAGAAATATAAGATTTAATTCCTCACCTCTGAAAGTTGCTAATATGTCTGAACTATGGCACACTAAACCTTGGAGCCAAGATATGCCTTAGGCATCTGTGGAGATAAAATACGTAAAAGGATGGCAGATGAGTGTATTTGACAAACATTTATTTAGAGCTAGATGAGAGCTCTCTAGAGCTCTAGATGAGGCCAGTCAGCTAAAGTCCTCATTTTACAGATGAGTAAACAGGTCCAGAAAAATTAAGTGATGTGTCCAAGGTGGACAGTAATCCAGGTTGACTGGAAAGAGTAATGTGACATATTGCTAAAAAGACAACAGTGATCCAAGTTATGAAGAGCCTTGCATACCTAGACTAAGGTCTGTAGATTTCATGATAGAGTTAACAGAAGCCATTACAGATTTTTGAGTTGGTGAGTAATCGGTCAAACCTGTGCCTCAGAAAGCCCTAAGTCTACAGGAATGTTTGTCTCCTATTTTTCACCATTCCAGCCCACAAGACAAATGATCAGGCCTTGATGTCTCTGGATTAATTGAAAATGAAAGACTCGCTTAGAAATGGGAAGCAGATAGAATAATAATTGGGGTTCAAGGAAGGGAGTAGAGAACTAAGAGCTCATTTGAAAAAGAGAAACACATTTTATTGGTACAAAAAGAATATTAAGAAAAACCTCAGCAGCAGTATTAAGTATTCCAGAATAGGAGAGAACAGCACTAGAAGAATGGAAAAGAGACCGAAAAGGAATGAAGGAAATGAGTAAGAAAATATTTATCAAGGCTAGATTAAGTGGAATATATGTACTTGTGTTGGTTAATAGAAAACCAATTATGTTATCAATTCTGAAGCTCTTTGGAAAACATTTATTTTTTTTAAGCATCAGAGGCATTCCTAATTTATTATAAGATGACAGCTATATAATCCTCACTGTCTTCATTGAAGGAGGCACTCAAATAACTGTCAATAAGAACCGCTTACTAGAAGAATTTGGGGGAGCCATGCTCCTGGGGCTAACCAAGAACCTTCCTAGCAATTGCCCTAGTTAAAGTGGAAAGGTCAGGCAATTATCTAGATGATATAAGCCCTCAAGTCTGCTAAGGAGAAAGGGGAGTTGGGGGGAGAAATAATTTAGATGGCCTCTTCTCCTTCAAATGAGCAAATTAACTAGAAATTGCTCAATCCTTCATTTCACTTAGCCTTAATTAACAGAGATTTGGGAGGTGGAAGGCATTAATTTTTATGTTTTGTTTTGTATTCTTTCTTGATGAAAGATATGAAATAGTTTGTACCAGAAGCAATTTTTTTAATGGACCTTGCTTTGGAGAAAATCTGATAGATGAAAATACAACTTCCAAAGCCGGTATGGGAGAGAGGAAATTAATTGTATCCAAAGTGTTAGTTATTTTTTAAAAAAAGAATTTATCCAGACTTGCTTTGTATGTCAGCCCCTCAAGATTCACCTTCCACTGGAATTCTTTCTTCATCCCCCTCCACTAACATTAGTATGTTCCCTCTCTCAATAACCTTGTATTTATTTGATATTTGTTTATATATACCCATGCATGTAAGTCAGGAACCATTTCATTTTTGGCTTATCTCCATCAATTGCCCCAGTGACTAGCACATGATGAGAATTCAATAAATGCTTATTGTATGGTGGATTGGCCATGCTTTTAAAGCACGATCTATCTATCTATCTATCTATCTATCTATCTATCTATCTATCTATCTATCTACCTCTCTATCTATATCTATATACATACATATATGTTATTTTTCAGAAATCTATTTGCTGTGTAAATAGAGTTACACCTGTCCATTGAACATCTGTAAATTCAGGGAGAGAAAACTTTCCATTTGTGGAAATCACAACTTAGTTGAGAGACTGAGTTAATTGATTGTACTTTTAAACCATGCTTAATCTACATATTACTTAACAGAAATCCATGTACTGCATAAAGAGAGATACACCCTCCATCACAGATCTATAAATTCAGGACGATAAAACTCTCTTTTTGGGAAAATCATGACTCATAAGTTGAGAGATTGAGCTAGAGTGCATTAAACACGAGAGAACAGGCTTTCATAATAAAACAAATCCTAAACTACTCTGCCTTCACTTGAAGGTATTAACCTTATTGAATGATTTTCTTTATGGTGAATCATACTGACCAAAGAAATAAGGCCCCTTTTAAATCTCCCCTCCTATCAATTGAGACAACACTCATCATTTCTCCTCACATTGCAGTTTAAAACTAGAACAAAGAGCACATCCAGAGAGAAGAGCTCCGTGAAGTATGTGCTAATTTATTAACTACTTGAAGCAAGAGGCTATTCTGGCTGACAGTAGCTTCAAAACAAAACAAAACAAAAAACCCTTGTCTCCCTTAAATTAAAGTAAGGGAACTGATCACTGAAGGTAAACAGGTGATGAAATGCTTCATTAGTACCTCATTTGTAATTTATGTCTGCTGAAGTAGTTGACAAAGAATCAAAACTTAAGTCATGGATTTCTCAGAAGTGCAGTCTTTGAGGTCACTGAAGTGGATTAATTACAACCCAGTGTAAAGCACAGCCTGTCTCTGTGTCAATTACTAGCATTTGATAACTGAACATTATGTCAAGCTCTGTTCTTTTTCAAGATGCAGGCACACATTTTAAAATCATTATGAATGCAGACATGAGCTATATACATCCTAAGTGAATTCAGTTTATTTATCAAAGCCCACTGTAGCTTAACAGATCTAGGTTTGGTTTCTGAGGAGGGCACATAGATTGGAGTGGGGGTGGGTTTTGGGATAGTGGTTGAGGGGAGGGCGTTAAGGGTAGGGAAAGAAGAAGCTTTCATTGTGACGTAAAATGGAGTTCATTTGCTCGAAGTATCATGGGGAGGTGAATTATACATTGTTATTAAATATGTGTGGTATCTAACAGATATGGATGTTGCTAATTACTAAAGAAGACTATAGGGCTTAATGGATTCTTGGAGCTGTGGTTGTCATTAAAAAAAAAAAAAAAAGAAATAGTTCCCTGTTGGAGTTTGTTTCTTCTGGGGCATGGAAATTTTCTGCCTCTTCCCCTTTCTTTTAAAAAACCATATGTGTGCTTTCCAATAGTCTTTTAACATTTGGGCCCTTCCAAGAGCACTTTGTATTGCAAATTGGCATGGATTTGATACACGTAACCAGTTATTTTAGAGGCAGACTCTCTACTTCAGAGAAAACCTGGTTTCTAGACTGACAAATAAAAGCTATAAATAGTAAGTTTGGGGGAGAAATATGGGGCATCCTTATTTACTTTTATTGCAGTCAAATTGGACAATAGGATATAATAGTTTGTAAATCTTTGAAATAATCTTTAAAAAAAAATAAAACAGAACAAGAGACAGACAACAAGTGTTTTCCTGATGCATAGGGAGAGATTTGTTGTATAGAAGTGTGTCTTGGGCTTTGTGTGAAATGCCACTGAGCTGAACCCAGTTTTTCTCCTCTTGGAGTTTCTATTGACTATCCCATATTCCTTTCATATTCAGAAGCTGTTTTGCTTTTAATTCAGCAGAAGTTTTATCTCTGGAACAAGTTCAGAATATGTAATAGCTTTTTCTATCCTGTAAATGTCTCAAAAGGAAAATGTCATCTTTTATTTTTTTCCAAAGAATCTAAGTTGTGAATAAGTAGTAGCCCAAGTGTGGTTGGCTCCAGTGAAAGCTTTCTCTTCCAACAGAAACCCACCAAACGTCACTTCTGATTGAGTTTGCCCTGCACTTTCAATTTATCACAGTTGCATTGCTATTTTTCAAGTGACCCCTACTGAAATCCAGCTTGTCATAAATCTTTTCGAGGAGCCACACATGAGAATGAAGCTAGGAATCTACTCTTCCCACAGGTTTTCTCTGAGGAAAAGGTTCATTTGAAGATTGATAACATGTACTAATGGCTTGAATTAAGTATAAATTTGACCCATAAGCCCAGTTCATCATGTCCTTTCTGAAGTCATCTCCAAAGCCACTTTTTACATCTATGGGCAAAGACGAGATTGAATTGCAATTCACCTTCGCTCTACAAGACACCAGAAAGCCAAACAATGCAAAAATGATAACCTAGCTCTGCAGGGTGAAAATACAACATTTTTTTCTTTGATTTATTCTTTCTGACAATAGTATTTTTCCCCCTGACAGATCAGATGATTCTGCTTTGTGACCTGCTTGGGAAAAAAAAAAAAGACACACACACACACACACACACAAATGTCAATGAGAATGCATAAAAAACAACTTCTAAGTAACGTAGAAAAAGGTCAGGTTCCCTTCTTCTGAAAGTCAGGAGGAAGAAGGACTGCTTCTTTATTGCACTCACCAATTTGTCACTTGTTAAAATTATAGACCTCCAAATCCATTTTCCTCTTCAATGTTCAGATCCATACAATTCATTTGAAACGAGATAGAGGTAAGTCTGTCACAATAATTGCACCAGGAAAGACCAAGGCTTGGACTAGGCTTTCTGGACTCCTGCAATTACCAGTGGTAGTACATCTCTGCATGCTGTATGGAAGATACTCAGATGGCAGGAGACAATCTTGCAAAGAGGAAAACCCCCTGGGTGCTTTTCTTTTGTTCCATTCTCAGCTCCTCCAGTTTTCTGCTTTTATGGTCTCTAGAATGTCATTTAACCTTTTTCTATCCTGGTTTCTTCAGATGTAAAGCAGTGATTTTGCTGTTGGTCACCTCCTTTATACGAAGAGATGTTTGGAGGAGTAATGCTATGTTTCTACATCTCTTGAAAGATACTCACCTGTGTTTACAAAATTGAATTTAAAAAAAAAATTTTTCCACTAAGCGTCTATGTATACTTATTTGAGGAATCTTTAGTGTTCCTGTGGCTATACTTTGGCATAAAAATAAGAGATATGATTGGCCAGTGACTTGAGTAATCTTGAAGCGACTAAGTGACAGAGAAGTATCTGAAAAAATAAAGTCCAAGAAAACTTTAAGGAGTAAGGAGTGTACTGCTTTTTAATTGTTGAGATCTAGTGTAAAAGAAAATTTGAAATTAATTATGGAAGAGACATTTAGACATTTATAATTACTTCATCATCAGAATAGTCAAGCAGAAATGGTAATACATGCCTATTTATGTATGTATATATGTGCATACATGTACACACTTTACATATGCGGATATTAGTCATAGTCATCCCTTTATATTATCAAGCTTTATTTATAGATATTGAATTTAGAGCAACAGGTAGAGGGAATTAATAGTTTTCGTTATTGAGGCACTTAATGGGTTTGTCCAACTTCTTTAAGGTTTACAATTTATCAATATCCTTTAGAAAACAAAATAACGTCAGAAGATAATTTAAATTTTGAATTTGCAAACAAGCACACTTGTTGATATTTCAAGAAAAGACTGAATAATTTCTAAATAACTCACAACACAGAATACATTACCAGTAATGCTGAAGAAAATGCAAATTTGTCTATTTTGATCTCTTTTTAATGCTGTATGTTTTACATCAAGCATTTTTCTACCTGGTAAAAATGAATAAAAGGAACATGTCCATATTTACTAAATGATCAGTATTTAGTTGTTTGAAAAGTGAAGGCATCAAGGGAATTTGTATCACAAATTTTATTTAATTAAATGGCCAATGTCATCCAGAGACATCTAGCTCAATATTGCTCATGTTTTATTACTAGAAGTATTACTATTCCCAGGCCTCTGCAACTTAGGTTTCCAAACTTATTTGGTCTATTGCCCTCTTTTCAAAAAAATATTCAGGAGTCCCCTAGAAATCTATATTCTTTAACCCTTTAACTTTTTTTTTTATTTGAAATTTGCATCATTTCCAACTACTACTACTGCCTGAATCACAGTAATCCTCCCAGAGGCAGTGTCACCCACTTTGGCAACCTAAAATAAGTAATGCTGTTTGATAAATAAGCCTTATTAAAGTGGCTTTGTGTTTATTTACACATTTGAATCATCGAAAATTATACATAGGGCTTAATCAAAATAGTGATATTAGTTCATCAGACTTTTTTTCTCTCTTCATCTCGTCATCTTGAATGTCTAATATTAAGTAAATACACTTTTCTGATAGGTAAACTTTGCTGAAAGTAGATGATTAAAATTTTTTCATATTTTTTCATAGATTTGCCTGATAAAATGCTAAAAAATATTGTAGTGTATTATTCTCTCTGCACATAATAGGAACTTAGGAAAGGTTGGCAAATGAATGAATGAATAAATAAAATTCTTTCTCTTTAAATTACCTTCCTTTCTAAACATAAAAAAAAAAAAACAATTCGACAAAGTGCAAGAAATTCTATATTCCAATTATATTATGGATTATTATTAGATTTCACCGAAGCAAAAAGTTTACTTTTCACTCTAGATGAAGAACCTATGATAAATAACTAGGATTTTTACAGTATTTTAATAGGTGCAAAGCACTTTATATGTTATCTCATTAGATCCTCACCAATACCTCCATGAGATAGGTTGTATTGTTATTCCCATTTTACAGATGAGGAAAGAGATTGAGAGGTTGTGACTTGCTAAAAGGTCACAAAATGTCTGAGACAGGTATCAAACTCAAGTCTTCCTTAGCATCATTCTGGAAATCTAACCAGTGAGGCTTTTGGCTGTCTCTTAAAGTTATATGTAGTTGATTTAATGCACTGCTTCAAGAACCACATTTATCATGTGATAAGCCTGGTTGCAGTGGAAATTTGGGACTGGTAAGTTCATGAGCAAGCTCAGTGACTTGCCAAGGAGGCAGCATTCATGGGCCTCTCTTTGTTCACTGAATTGGATATTTTAGAAAAATACTTAGCTGAAACTGTAGGACATAGTATTACCAAAAGCTGGAACATATTCCTGGATATAAAAGAACCACCATATAGTTCAAATTCATTTCAGTTGTACTATCAAATCCAACTTTACAATTATAGGAACAATATTTAGGAATTTTTATGAGATATAGAAATAAGACTTCTGAAGAGCTTATAAAATCTTGACCTCTTTCATTTCTTAATTTCAGATTACATTTTTGATATGTTTTCTTCCATCTTCCTTCAGATCAAGACAGTAAGGTATGGCTTCTGGGATTAAATGGCACCTCATATTTAATAAACACTTTAGGATATAGAGTGGACCTGGGATTTCAAAGATATAGGGAAATACTGGGAGAAGAAAATCCCTCCCCAGATGCAACTTAGTAACTTCTTTGTAATACAGTCTGGCACTGTCTGGAACACTGAGAAGTTACATGAGTTGTCTAGAGTTCCAATGGCAGTACATGTTGGAGAAAAGACTTGAACCTGGACTATTCTTGCTTTGTGGTCAACTTTCTATCCACTATGGCAGTGTTGCCTCTTTAAGCATTTTAACATTTGCAAAGTGATTTCTATGCAATCTCTCATTTGAACCTAACCAGTGATATGGTAATTATAATAGTATCACCAGTATTAGCCTTGTATGATAGTTGAAAAAAATTAGACTAGAGAAATTTAATACCTTGCCTATGGTCACACAACAAGAAAGTATTTGAATTTGTCTTCTGGATTCCAAGTCCTGTATTCTATCTACTACTCCAAGTGTCTTTTCATCAATTAAGCCATAAATGGTTATTGAGGATCTATTATATAAGTAGCACCATAGAATACTGCCATACTTTGGGGAGATATAATTAAAAAGTGACTATAGGCACTAATTATAACACCATTGTCCCTCACCTGAAAAAACCCATAATATGAAAAATACACACAAAAAATAATTAAGAGTAATGAATGATATTTTGATATGTTTTTAAATGGAGATTTCATAGTGTTGAAATAAGTGCCTTGCACAATAGTGAACTTCATGCCATTGTGAACATTCAGGTCAAGAATGAATGACCTTTCCTTATCATGTTAACTTCTGTTATATGGAACTGGAAGTTAAACTGGGAGTGACGGAATGGACAGAGGCATTACTGGTGTAGACACAACTGTATGTAATCAATGAAACTGGGTTTTGAATGCAGATTGTTTCTGATGTCTTGTGGGACCTTAGATAAGTTATTTAATCTTTTTATACTTTAGTTTCTTCATCTATAAAATGAAAGACTTGGACTAGATAATGTCTAAGCTCTTTCTTTTGTTGAAAAAATTGGTCTTATTAAACAAAATGGGTAAAATCAATAGGATTTGACAAGTCTTTGGAAAAGGGGAGGCAGGAAGAGGATGGGGTCAAACATGATGGTTGCTGCTTAGAAGCTACCAGTGTGTTCAACTTGAAGCATGAACACATGCTTTTCCTAGATGAGAAAGAAAGGGTACAAGGCACAAGGAGGAACTGTTATACTTTTTGCACACACAATGATTTCACAGTAAGAACTCATTTTGAAACCATGCTCCATTATTTCTGTTGCATTTTCTTTTCAGGAATTTTGTTTTTCCTACAGTTGACTCAAGAAGTCTTACCAGGGTTCTGATTCATTCAGAGTCTTATGTACATACTGTTTATGCTAAAAGCATCTAATTTTTTTTCTCTGAATCTTTCAATACTGGTATTAGTTCTGTCCTATGAGGTCAGCCAGAACAATTAAAATTTTTCTTCTAAATGACAGTCCTTCAAATATATGAAGATTACTCTTATGTTTCTAGTAAGTTTCTGTTGCTTTTGTTTGTTTGTTTTGGGTTACACTTTTATATTCCTAGACTTCCAAAGAACCCATGTCCTTTAATTAATCTTGTATGACTGAGAGGTCTGTAGTTCAATCTTCTTCCACTATCACTTTCTTCTGTGTATGCTAATTTTTATATAATATTTTATAAAATTTTTAATTATTTGCTAATACCAATCTTAAAAATGGAATCTATAAGTAAACACAATATGTCAGATGAAACCTAAAGAAGGTATCTAAACTATCACCATCCTTATCTGGACAATTTGTATCTACTCATGCTTTTTTGAGTTTTTTTGAGTACTGTTCTCCACCTTATGCAAAATTTGGCTTTAACTCTTTTCTGACCTATCCCCATTAAATAGCTCAGACTCTGTGGATGGTCACATATACCAAACAGAATTGCAGTTGCTCACTTCTAAAGAGGACATAAATGGTCTCCATTAGGAACAAAAAGTATGTGCCTATAATTTGTCATTTCAGTACTCAAGATGCTGATTATTTCCATTTGTATTCTCTGCATCTACTATATGCTGCCCCAGCTGATCAGTGGTTCTTTGACTGGAACTTTGTGTTCTGGAAAGTTAAAATTTCTATAACCCTTGCTAATTGAGACAAATTAAAAGACTTCTCTATAAATCTTTTTAATTTCAAAATAAAACTTTTTATTAAAATAATTAGTCAAACTGTAATAAAGATCAAGTTTTTAAAATAATCTAAACTGAAAAAAATCACAGAATTATTAAAAATGGCAAAGGATCTCATAGATTAGCCAGTCCATTGGGTAATTAAATTATAATTTGATAATTTCCTCATTTAGCTTCAATTAGCAAATGCTAGCTTACTTAAGTTCTATTTTCTATCCTCAGACTTGGGTAAAATGATTTTGTTTGAATTTATGCCCAATGATTTTCTTAGAATTACTTACTCCTAAGGACTTATCTATAGAGTTCTAAACAAGTTTTTTTTTTTTTTAAATATACCTCTAGACTCTGCTTTGAACAGAGTAGTAGTCAAATATTTGCTTATTGATGGATAATATCCAGAAAAAGCTCCACTCCTAATAGTTGCCAGTATTTCATTTGTGGTTTTTGTTAATGTTTTTCTACTCTGCCTAACTTGTATAACTAATTAAAGGTACAATCCTATATTCCCCATAATTCTTTCTTCTACTTTCTCCTCCCCTATACAACTCCTACCCTGCCCCCCCAACTATGTGACTGGAGAGAATTTAGGATTGCATAGAGTATTCTCTGTGAGCAGTGTAAATGGCTGTAACTGTCCTTTCCAGCCAGTTTTCTTTTTTTCCACCATACTTTCAAAGGAAAGAGGAGACTTCCCTACTAAGAACACATATTACTAGAAAGACTTATATGAACTGATACAAAGTGAAGTAGGCAGAACCAGGAAGACATTGAACACAGGATCAGCAACATTTTGTGATGATCAATGATGAGTGACTTAGTTCTTCTCAGCAATACAATGATCCAAGGCAAGTTCAAAAGACGCATATGGAAAATGCTATCCACACGCAGAGAAAGAACTGATGGAGTATGATTACATACCAAAATAAACTATTTTCACTTTTTTATTCATAATAATTTTCTTTGGCCTGTTTCTTTCACAGTGTGACTCTCTGCCTTCTTTCCTTCCTCCCTCTCTTCCTTCCTTTCTTCCTCCCTCCCTCTTTTCCTCCCTTCCTTCCTTCCTCCCTTCCAACCTCCCTTCCTTCCTTCCTTCCTTCCTTCCTTCCTTCCTTCCTTCCTCCCTTCCTTTCTTCCTTCCTCCTTTACTTCGCTCCTTCCTTCCTTCTTCCCTTCCTCCCTCTCTTCCTTCCTTTCTTCCTCCCTCCCTCTTTTCATCCCTTCCTTCCTTCCTCCCTCCCTTCCTCCCTTCCTTCCTTCCTTCCTTCCTTCCTTCCTTCCTTCCTTCCTTCCTTCCTTCCTTCCTTCCTTCCTTCCTCCCTTCCTTCCTTCCTTCCTCCCTTCCTTTCTTCCTTCCTCCCTTCCTTTCTTCCTTCCTCCCTTCCTTCCCTCCTTCCTTCCTTCTTTCCTTCCTTCCTTCCTTCCATACAATTTTCATAGAATGTTGCATAATTATAATGATCCTGCTTGTCCCCGCAGAAAGAGATGAGACACGTACTTTTCTTGCTCTATTTAAAAGTGGTAGACAAAAGTTATAGAAAGTGGTATATATAGTATTTTAGACTCAGTTAATATCTTGATTAGCTTCCTGAACTGCTTCTACTTTTACCTTCTTCTTTATTACAAGAGATAACTATCTGGATAAGAGAGTGGGAAGAGAGAGTTTTGGAAATAAAATAATGTTAACAATAACTTAAGTATCAAAAAGTCTACTATATCAAAAGAATTTCTTGAATCACATAAGAATGATTACAGAATTGAAAAGTATAAAAAACCTCATTTGACAAGAAAACCATTTGTGTCCTCTATAGTAATTGATATTTTTAAACTAATGTTGGTCATATTTACAAAGCAGCTTCAAATGATTCTGCATGCAAATAATATGGGAGGTGGGTAATGAAAAGTGTCCATTTGTCTGATGACCATTGACTTAGTTATTGGAGAAACAAAAGTCATCTTTTAATTGGAAATAAATGAAGTAAACTATGTAGCTAAAAATACTCATTTTGGAGGGTATGCTTATGTTTTCTAGACAGAATTTTAGATTTCTTGGTTTTAGAGACTCTACAGAGAGGAACATTCTCTACTTATGCTAACAGGCACATTCTCTGCAACTTGGAGTCTTAGAGAGTTGCTGCAGTTGGGAGGTGCTAAGAAGTTGTGATTTGGCCAGTACCTCGCAGCCAATATGTCTTAGAAAGGAGAACTTAAACACAGATCTTCATGACATGGAGGACATACTACATGCCATGCTGTCCTATTTTTGAACAGATATCTAATGATATGATATTGAAATTAATAGTGGAGAGCTTTTTCTACTGCTCCATCAAGAGAAAATTTCAATATGGTTGCTGTATATGTTTCAATGAAAATTAGGTAATGTGGAAGAATAGTATTTGAATCTCTGCTGATAAAGTTCAGTTGAAGTAAGTAAGAAAAATAACTCTAATACAAGGTCTAGGGAAAGACATAACTCTTTTACAGTTTTGGATAACATATAATTCAGAGAAAAATGTTTGCATTGTGAAATATGCATAAGGAGCATTATGCAGTTTTCCAAGGTTTTGTAAGAGTAATCAGATTTAGAGGGGGTGGAGTCAAGATGGTGGAGTTGAAGCAGGGATGTACTAGAGCTCTTCCCCCTGCCCCACTCTCAAAAAACCTGTAAAAAATGATCCTGAACAAATTCTGGAGCAGTAGAAGTCACAGAATGACAGAATGAAGCAGATTTCCAGCCCAAGGCTGGAAGGTTGACAGAAAGGCTCAACCAGGATGGGAGAAGAGTACAATCCAGTGTGGATTGTGCTGGGTGTGGACAGAGTTACAGTAGACTTTAGGGGACTAAATCTCTGGTGGCTGCTGTGGTTTCCAGACATCTCAACCTACAAACACTAAAGACAACTTTAAAGTCAGTGGGAAGGACCCCTCACCTGTCTGAAAGAGGAGCATGGTCCAGCCCCAGGCCAGCCCTGGACCAAAATCCAAGGTGGCAGCACTGAAACAGAGGCTTCTTCTAGAGCCCTCCACTTAACAAAGAGCTCAAAAATGAAGAAATTAACTGGAAAATGAGCAATGGGAAAAAGAAACAGATAATAGATTCTTACTTTCTCAGTGAAGGGGTATTTTCTTACATCATTAGTGATGAGGAAGATCAAAACATAAAAGCAGAAGAAGATAACAATGCCAAACCTCCTGCTTCTGAAGCCTCCAAGAAAAATATGAATTGGTCTCAGACCATGGAAGAGCTCAAAAAGGATTTTGAAAATACAGTCAGAGTAGTCTAAAAATTGGGAAAAGAAATGAGAATGATAAGAAATCATGAAAAATGAGTCAACAGCTTGCTAAAGGAATCCCCCAAAAATGCTGAAGAAAATAACAGTTTTAAAATGAGACTAAGTCAAATGGCAAAAGAGGCCCAAAAATTCAATGAGGAGAAGATTGCCTAAAAGAAGCAGAATGGGACAAGTGGAAAAAGAGGTCCAAAACCTCACCGAGGAAAATAATTCCTTAAAATGAGAACAGAGCAAATAGAAGCTAATGACTTTGTGTGAAATCAAGAAATTATAAAACAAAGCCAAAAGAACGAAAAAATAGAACACAATGTGAAGTATTTCACTGGACAAACAATTGACTTGGAAAATGTATCCAGGAGAGATAATTTAAAAATTATTGGACTGCCTGAAAGCCATGATTGAAAAAAGAACCTTAGACATCATCTTTCAAGAAATTATCAAGGCAAACTGCCCTGGTATTCTGCAACCAGAGGGTAAAATAAAAATGGAAAGAATCCACTGATCATCTCCTGCAAGAGATCCCAAGGATAGGAATATTGTAGCCAAATACCAGACTCTCCAGGTCAAGTAGAAAATATTACAAAAAGTCAGAAAGAAATAAATCAAGTATTATGGAAATACAGTCAGGATAACACAAGATTTAGCAGCTTCTACACTAAAGAATCAGAAGACTTGGAATATGATATTCCAGAAGTCAAAGGAGACAAGATTAAAACAAAGAATCACCTACTAGAAAAACTGAGTATCATATTTCAGGGGGAAAAAATGGAACTTCAATGAAAAAGAAGACTTCCAAGCATTTTTGTTGAAAAGACCAGAGCTGAATAGCAATTTTGGCTTTCAGATATAATAATCAAGAGAGTCTTGAAAAGGTAAACAGGGTAGAAAAAACACAAGGTACTTAATTAAAGTTGAAACGTTGATATTCCAACATGGAAAGATAATATTTGTAACTCATGGAACCTTTCTTAGTATTAGAATAATTGAAGGGAAGATATATATATATATATACACACATATATATGTATATATATATATATATACACACATATATATATGTATCTATCTATATATATATATATATGAAATATGTATGTGTGTGTTTTGGAGAGAGACAGAGAGAGAGCACAGAGTGAGCTGAATATGAAGGGGTGATGTCTAAAAAAAGAAAAGTAAGTGTTGAGAGAAATGTAGTGGGAGACAGAGATAGGGAGAGCTAGAATGTAGTAAGTCATCTTACATAAAAGAGTCAAAAAAGATCTTTCACAATGGAGGGGAAGAAAGGGAAGGTGAGAGGGAATAAGTGAGCCTTCCTTCATTGGATTTGACTTCAGGAGGAAATAGAAGGGGCAGCAAATTGGGTGAAGGGGCAATCAGAAGCAAACACCTTGGTAGAGGGACAGGTCAAAGTAGAGAATAGAATAATAGAATAAGTGGAGGGTGGGGCAGGATAGAGTGAAATATAGTTAGTATCTCATATCATGACTCTTATGGAAATGTTTCGCATCACTGCATACCTAAAACTTATATGAATTACTTGCCTTCTCAAAAAGGGTGGGTGGGGAGGGAGGAAGGGAGAGAATATGGAACTGAAAGCTTTAAAAATGAATGTTAAAATTGTTTTTACATGCAACTAGGATATAAGATATATAGGCAATGTAATATAGAAATCTATCTTGCTCTACAGGAAAATAGAAGGGAAGGGAAGAGGAGGGGGTGGTGTTGGTAGAATGGAGGGCAGATTGTAGAAAGGGGTAATCAGAATACACACTGTCCAGGGGTGGAGGGAGGGAGGAGATGGGTAAAAAATGTGAAATTCAAAATTTTGTGGAAGTGAATGTTTAAAATTGAAAATAAATAATTTTTTTAAAAAAAGTAATCAAATTTAATTTTTGAGAATCTATTAAAAATAATTTTGTTTACAAATTTGTATAACATGCAATTTTGAATTGTAGCTTTTGGTGGTCAAAGTACTTTAAGGCATGCTATAACTAAAGGCATTGATTGACATTTTTTCTTACAAATGATAGATGATTCAAATTAATTTTTAAATAAAAATCTCTTCCTGAATCTTTCATATTTGATGAAAAGTTTTGAATCCATGAATAATTTAAATAAATTAATGCAAACTCCTTAAATCCATGCTCTGATCCAGAGATATAATTTATTCATTGAAGAAGTTAGAGCCATGGTCCCAATATTTTATGAAACATATGACTGAATAAAATAATATGTAGATGATACTCTACTTTAAATATTTTATACAAATAAATAAGAATAACATAGCAATGTATTTATTAGTAATAACTGTTACATAGGAACAATCTCATTTTACTTTAAAGATTTTGATATTTATAAATGTGGATAAGGGATATTTTTTTTAATATAAATTTATTTATTTAACTTTTTGCACATATTTTCATAAAATTTTGGGTTCGAAATTTTCTCACCATTTATCCCCTCCACCCACCCCAATACACCAAGCACTCTAATTTCCCCTATCACCAATCTGCCCTCTCTTCTATCATCCCTCCCTTACCTTGTCCCCATCTTCTCTTTTGTCCTGGAGGGCCAGATAACGTTCTATTCCCCATTACCTGGATTTCTTATTTCCTAGTAGCAAGAACAATACTCAACAGTTGTTCCTAAAACTTTGAGTTCCAAATTCTCCCCATCCCTCCCTCCCCACCCATTCCCTTTGGGAAGGCAGGCAATTCAATATAGGCCATATCTGTGTAGTTTTGCAAATGACTTCCATAATAGTCGTGATGTGTAAGACTAACTATATTTCCCTCCATCCTATCCTGCCCCCCATTGTTTCTGTTCTCTCTTTTGATCCTGTCTGTCCCCAAGTGTTAACTTCACATTGCTCCCTCCTCCCATTGCCCTCCCTTCCATCATCCTCCCCACCCTGCTTATCTCCTTCTCCCCCACTTTCCTGTATTGTAAGATAGGTTTTCATAACAAAATGAGTGTGCATTTTATTCCTTCCTTTAGTCGAATGTGATGAGAGTAAACTTCATGTTTTTCTCTCACCTCCCCTCTTTTTCCCTCCACTAAAAAGTCTCCTGCCTGCCTCTTCTATGAGAGATAATATACCCCATTCCATTTCACCCTCTTTCCTCCCAATACATTTCTCTCTCACCACTTCATTTTTTTTAGATATGATCCCATCCTATTCAATTCACTCTGTGCTCTCTGTCTCTGTGTGTGCATGTGTGTGTATGTGTGTGTGTAATCCCACCCACTACCCAGATACTGAAAAGTTTCAAGAGTTACAAATATTGTCTTTCCATGTAGGAATGTAAACAGTTCAACTTTAGTAAGTCCCTTATGACTTCTCATTGCTGTTTACTTTTTCATGTTTCTTCTCATTCTTGTGTTTGAAAGTCAAATTTTATTTTCAGCTCTGCTCTTTTCATCAAGAATGTTTGGAAGTCCTCTATTTTATTGAATGATCATATTTCCCCTGAAGTATTATACTCAGTTTTGCTGGGTAGGTGATTCTTGGTTTGAGTCCTAGTTCCTTTGACTTCTGGAATGTTATATTCCACACCCTTCGATCCCTTAATGTAGAAGCTGCTAGATCTTGCGTTATCCTGATTGTATTTCCACAATACTGGAATTGTTTCTTTCTAGCTGCTTGCAATATTTTCTCCTTGACCTGGGAATTCTGGAATTTGGCCACAATGTTCCTAGGAGTTTCTCTTTTTGGATCTCTTTCAGGTGGTGATCAGTGGATTCCTTGAATACTTATTTTGCCCTCTGGTTCTAGAATCTCAGGGCAGTTTTCCTCGATAATTTCATGGAAGATGATGTCTAGGCTCTTTTTTTGATCATGGCTTTCAGGTAGTCCCATAATTTTTAAATTATCTCTCCTGGATCTATTTTCCAGGTCAGTTGTTTTTCCAATGAGATATTTCACATTCTCTTCAATTTTTTCATTCTTTTGGTTTTGTTTTGTGATTTCTTGGTTTCTCAGAAAGTCATTAGCCTCCATCTGTTCCATTCTAATTCTCAGAGAAGTCTTTTCTTCAGTGAGCTTTTGAACCTCTTTTTCCATTTGGCTAATTCTGCTTTTGAAAGCATTCTTCACCTCATTAGCTTTTTGAACCTCTTTTGCCAATTGAGTTAGCCTATTTTTCAAGGTGTTATTTTCTTCAGCATTTTTTTGTGTCTCGTTTAGCAAGGTATTGACCTGCTTTTCATGCTTTTCTTTAATCTCTCTCATTTCTCTTCCCAGTTTTTCCTCCACCTGTCTAACTTGATTTTCAAAATCCTTTTTGAGGTCTTCCATGGCCAGAGCCCATTGGATATCTATTTCGGATATGTGGGATACAGAGGCCTTGACTTCCATGTCTTTCTCTGATTGTAAGCATTGCTCTTCCTCATCAGAAAAGAAAGGAGGAAACATCTGTTCACCAAGAAAGTAACCTTCTATGGTCTTATTTTTTTTACCTTTTCTGGGCATTTTCCCAGCCAGTTACTTGACTTCTAAGGTTCTTCTCTACCCCTGCCTCACCTCTTGATCTGCCCAGCTAGTGCTTGGGGTCTGATATTCAAATGCTGCTCCCCAGCCTCAGGACTTTCAGCGGTGGGAGTGGCTGCTATTCAGGGTAAGATCAAATTCAGGTTCTCAGGTGGGGGAAGGGCCACCTCCCAGGCTCAGTTCCCTCAGGGGCTTTATGCAGAGGCCTTCAGTAATGGAGCAGAGCTCCTTTCTGCTCCGGGAGACCCTGGCCGCCATTCCCTCTGCTTCTGCCTCCTGAGGGGGCCTGAGTTATGGAGACACCCTGCTCCCCTCTCAGTCAGCCCAGAAGGCTCTCTCACTGACCTGGAGTGCCTATGGGTGGAGGGACCTTTGCGGCCACCAGAGAATCCATCCCCGAAGCCAGCTGGGATCTGCTTCCCTCTGTGCCACGGAGCCAAGGCAGGGCTGGGCTCTGCTCTGGGTCTGGTGTGAGAGGGACCCTTGGTGTCCATTTTTCAGGGCTCTCTGGAACAGAAATCTCCTCCACTGCTCCAGAACCTGTTGGGAGTTCCTCTTTACAGGTGATTTATAGACTGTGGGTTTGGAGCTAGCATATGTGAATCTTTCTACTCCGCCATCTTGGCTCCTCCCCCGGTGCTTGCTTCTACAGATATGTCGATAAGGGATATTCCTGACAAAGACAAAAGTGACACATTTGGTCTTGTGACAGTGCAAATTATTGCAGCTAGCAAATTATTGTATTTTGTCTGTGGGTGCCTAAAGAGTTCTCTGGCTTATTAGACAAAGAGATACTGATTATTTCTGACATTTTACTTGTGAAATGAGGATTTTGCTATAGCTGTTAAAACGTCAGTATATTGATCTTGAATTATAGGTAGCAATATCATAAATATCATCACATTTGGGAAAACTGTTTATGGAACAAAAGGACATTCATCACTTTTATATGATTATTATGGAAATAATTTTATGTAACTGTATAAAATTATAAACGATTAAATGCTTAAGATTAATGCCTTATAAAACTGTGATGAATTCTTAATTTTATTTGGATAAAATGTACATACACAAAGAAATTTAATTGTGTAGATAAATTAATGAAGAGTTGGAAAATGTGAACATATGTCATTCTAAGAAAAGCATCCTTACATTCAGTTCAAAAATCCCTGCCCTAAGGAATGAGCAAGCTGGTGTGCCCAATTGCCACCATTAAAGTCCTTGAAAAGTCTGTAGTATATAGGCTGATATATGAATATGATGAAGTTTTTAAAATGTATCCTTCCTATCTTCTCTGTCAGTCTTCCCTACTCTAAACTATTATGGCCCTGTTCACAAGAGTTTATGTCTTATTTACTCTGTATGGCATTCTTATTAACCTCTGTTAAAGTATTAGCTAATAATACTTTGGAGTGCCTTCTCCTAGAGGTCATGATTTTTTAACAGGAGATCCCAATAAGGGAAGAAATCTACATAATAAAGAAATGTTTATATACCTTGGCATAGGCTTTGTTTTTTAAAAAGATGTGACCAGTTAATTCTATATACACTTAATAGCATTATTATTAAAAAACAAATGTAAGCCCTCAAAATAAATATAGCTATATGCACCATCAACCACATGTCCCTTTTATGTTCATAAGAGTTCTAGTAATGGTCAAAAGGCATTGTGAGCTTTCCCTGGATCCCAGCCCTGACAATAGTTCCTGGCTCTGCTCCATCATTCCCACCACAGATCCTGATACTTTCTGAATTCCCTACACTCTATTTCTTTTTTCCAGCTCAGTGACTTCTAGGTCAATGTTGTTTCTCTTCAGACTCCAAAACTCAAGCTGTCAGGCCAAATCTTGACACCTGCCTAGTGTGTGCAAAGGGTAATGGGAATTACTATGTCCTGTCCTGCTTCATCTTGACACTAATTTCCTCCCTCCTGGAAGAAGCAGGCTGCAGAAAATACAAACTGTGTTTGGATTTGTGTATTCTTCTATTGTATTGGGGTCTTTTGTCCCTGCTAAATATGTGCCTAGATTCAACATGCTTTTGAAAATTCATTTTCTTTAACAAAAGATCATAAAATTCATGAAAATTTGTTTTTTTAAAGAGGATTATTGTTAATTGTTAAAATCTTTACAAGACAATGATAATCCTCTCAGGTCAAAAATGAAGGCAAAAAATGACAAAAATGGAAAGTATAATAACTTTCCCAAACATTCAGAAGGTAAAAACTAATAACGTTTTCATGACAAAGCACAATACATTAGATTTTATTTTATCTGGAAAAAAATAGGGTAAGAGAAATCCTAGTTTTCTTTCCAACTAGTGCATCCAAATATATGGATAAAAACTTTTTGCACATAAAACCTTGTAGAGAAAATAAGGGAAGTTAACTTCAACATGGATTATAAGGAAACATTGAAAGAGGGGCTTATAATTAAGTGAAACCAGTTTCCTGGCTTTCAGACATGCTCCTCCTTTGATGATTACTACTGGTGTGAACTTTGGCAAGTAATTTCACCTTCTGGGATTTGGTTTCCTTGCCTTTATAATGAAAGGGTTACAATAGATACCTTTTGAGGTCCCATTCAACTCTAAACCTATGCTCCTGTTTTCCCATGGATTGAAATGGGAGCTACTATATTCAAGTACTACATACTTGAAATGAGCTACTATATTTAGACATTCTAGCTACCATATGGGACCATTAGGAATTGATGTTATAGGTTCAAAATAACAACCTGAATTTCTAATTGAACACTGTTGTTTTTTAACTTAATGATATTCTAAATGAGTTCTGTAAATTAAATCAATTCTGCATTTTTCTCTACACTCAAATTTGTTACCCTCTTCTTCAGTTGTGAATCATATCATGCCAAATCTGGCCTTAAATGTTTCTCATCATCCATCACCTTTGTTGCTATTGACAATTTGCAAATGAAGTTGGAAAAAATCGCAAAACTGTATGATCTATTCCCACTCCATATGTTACATAATCTGAACTGGATGCTTTATGTATCAAAGCAACACTTTTAAATCATTTAAATCAGTCCATTCTCTCAATCAAGAGAGTAACTATCCCAAACTTTTTCATCCCTCCTTGGGTCTTTCCCTGACCCCTTTCCTTAAACATAATCAATTGAGGACAATGCTTTGTATTTCAGTAAAAAAAAAACTGGGGTCATTTTTATAGAGAGCTTTCCCTCCTCTCCACCTACTCATCAGACATCACTCGTGACTTTTCTTACTGTCTCCATCACTCCTGCCTCACATAAATTAATTAATAACTAATGATTATAAGCATTTATTAAATGCCAACTCTGCCTCAGGCACACAGTACTTTGCAAATATTTTCTCTTTTGATCCTCAAAACAACCCTGGGAAGTAAATGATACTAACAATTCCATTGTACATTTGAGAAAACTGATGCAAACAGTGGTTAAATGACTACTTTTTATTCCCTCCTGTCTAGGCTTCCTCAACAGATTGTCCCTTTTCAGCATCTTCACTCTTTAATCTTCCTTCTTTCTTTTTCTAATAATTCTTTCCCTGTAGTCCAGAAGCATGCCCATGTCTTACCCATACTTTAAATACTATCACTTGATCCTACCCATTAGCCATGCTTGCTCTCATTCTATATCTCTTCTCTCTAGGATAACTTCTTTGAGAAAGCCATCTACACTCACTGCTTTCACTTCCTTTCTTCTATTCATTCATCCCTAAATCCTATGCAATATGACTTGAAATGTTACTATCCAACTGAAGTTTCTTTCTGCAGACACCAGTGATCTCTTAATTTCCAAATTGCCTTTTCTCAATCCTCATCTTTTTTTATCTCTCTTCAGTTTTTGACACCATCAATCAGCCTGTTCTCCCACGTACTGTTCTCTGTAGGTTCTTGTCATACTACTCTCTATTGGGTCTTACTACTTGTCTGACTATGCCTTCTCAGTGCTCTTTGCTGCCTCTTCATGTAGGACATATCTACTAATGATAGGTATCTTGCTCTCTTCTCTTATCCCTTTATCCTATCTCATTTTGTGATATTATCAACTTCACTAGGTTCACTTATCAACTCTGTGAAGATAGATTCCAGATCTGAAAGTCCAGGCCCAACCTCTTTCCTTAACCATGGTCTCACATCAACAAATATATCTTAGACATTGACCTGGATGTTCCATAGCCACTTTAAACTCAATATGTTCCATACATAATTCATCTCTCCCCTCCAAATTTTCTGCTTTTACCAGCATCCCTAGCACTATAATACTGGTTACCCTGGATTAAGCTCGTCATACTCAATTCTTTTTGTACACATTCCATAGATATAATCTATTCATCTATTTATATATATATACACACACATATATATGTATATATCTCTACACATACACACATATATACATGTACATATATATATATATACATACATATATCAAAAAGGTATACAGATGAAAGTAAGAGAAACAGATATTTATAGCATTTTGAAATAATTGAGATTCTATCTTGACCAGATAGTAGATATATGAGAGAATATCAGTAATTATATTTGATAAAATTCTCAAAAGTACAGAAGCATCAGGATAAGATATGCCAACTCCCCTTAATCCTGGGTTAAAACCATAGGCTTAAAAAAGCATAGTTATATGGGGGGGACATATATGACAGCCTCTTTCCCACTGTTTCCTCCATATGTTCCCAGAGGAATCCAGCTGTAGCAGTGGAACTGGGTAAGGTAATGATGGAGTAGACCATATTTAGTAGGAGGAAAAGGGCAATGCCTGACCAGGACTGGTAAATTTTGAATTCTAAGGGATGAACCCAGAAGAAAGTAAGTATTCTCTCCTACAGCAGCTCAAAAATCATTGTTTTCCATCACTAAATAAATCTCAACATTCCCCTAAACATTTGTATATGTTAAATGAAAGAATGAGATTAGGGATCTCTGAAATACCTTCTAATTTTAAAATCTTATGATTCTAATTTTAGAAAACACTAGAAAATATCCTCTCCCAGTCTTCTTCAAAATTGTGTTTTCTAGAATTATCCAGACACTCAAATAGACAAAAGGTCACATAGATCCTAGTTATTTTAACACCCTTTAACAAGGTTTATATTAGTTACTTTATTTAATGGGTTGCCACGGCGAAAAAATTCATTGTCCAGTGACCTCAGACATTTGTGGCAATGAAACTTTTTACACTTAGATTCTTTTCAAACAGCAGATACACTTTCAGCAACATCAATACTATTTTCTGTAAAAATTTAACTGATGTAAAGCAGTTGCCACAAGAAGGAGGCTTAACAAGTTCAGAAACAACTATAGATGACAGACTCTTGATCTCCTTGCCAAACAGAAATGCATAGCCAAGCACAACATCAATTGACAGAAGAAAATCATTTGTAGAACATTACAGAGGATGATGACAGAAGATTATGATCAGCAGCACCTCATAAAACAGTAAAAAGCAATAGAGACAAAAATAAGTCTACTGAAAGCTTGGTGTGAATGAGAGTCGTATAAAGAACACTATCCCAATAACATTCGTAGGCAAAACTGGCAGTAGAACAAGAAACAGAAAATGGAACAGTTTGTCATATTTCTACACTGATCTATTTTCATCATCAAGGCTGGTGTTCGCATCACATTTGGACTCTAATGCATAGGACCTGATGTGCTTTATGAGGATGAATGAAAGAGCACGTAAAAGATGAAGTCAGGAAGAGTGTCTGGCCCTTAAGAAGTACAGACAGGAAATTTGGACGGATGCTATGCCATGTTGAAAGCAAACACTGAAGGATTGTTTTACAAGACATATTTAACAGGGAGGATACCAAAGGAATGAGGGGTGTGGTAATCAAAGAAAATATTGCTACCATAATACAGGACATTAGGAGAACATAAAAAACAACCTATTTGCTTATTTTTTCCTTATAAGATCATTATGAGAATAATATAACCATGTATTGAAGAATATATGAAATGAGAACAGGTGACCAAATAGCTTTTAATAGGAGAAACAATTTTTATACTCAGACAATTAATTAAAATTTTTAGATAATGCACGATCCTTCTCTTTATTGTTTGTTGGTTATAAACAAAACTTATGATTTGCTTCATCCTCAAATGTATTTCTCCAGTGGATTCATTGGTTTAAATCATAAAAGATACTTAGAAAAATTTGGTCACAGAGATACCTCTGTTCCATAACTATCTGATTATTAATGACAAGTGAAACATAAAATAACGGTAAATAGGCTCATCAAAGATTTTCATTATGGTCATGGAGGATGTCCCAATCAAGAATATACCACTCATTTGCAGGTGACACTGCAAAGTGTATCAAGTCCCCTGCCTCCTGGAATCCTTTATTTCTTCAAAGTCAGCTCAAGTACCACCTTCTATAGGAAACCTTTCCTGATCCCCTTCCCTCCTCAACCTCTAATGCTGTCCTTCCATGATTAACTTATTGCAGAATACCTTGCATATTTTTGTTCCTTTTTAGTACACATTTCTTCTGTGTATACTTATAAATATAGCTTTTGTCTTCCCAATATAACATAAATTCTTTTAGAGTAGAGAGTGTTCTATTTTAAAACATTTGTATCCTTAGTGGTTAGCACAGTGCTTCACATATAGTATCACTTCATAGATGATTACTTGAGTCTGTAGAATTTTATAAGGTCTTCTGACAACTCAAAGGAGACCAGCCTAACAATTCACGCAAGAAAATTCAAAGAAATGAAAGATAGCTATAGACTAGATAATAACATGTAAATGGAGAGTGCATTGAATAGGTACACAGAAGCATCTAACTGAAAAAGCAATGCAGATGGAAAATGAACTGGGCATAGATCTGAATAGTCTAGAGAGTATAGAAACTATTGGTTTTCCATAATTTTATGTATCCTTTAATAATCCCAAGCTGTTCTCAGGGATGAAAACTTGTTTTTCAGCATATTTTTCCTATGATTTTGTATTTTTGCATATCTTGGAAAGCCAAAATCTATGAAAATGGATAATTAGAAAAGGAGATTGTACCATACATGTGATGACAATAAAAGGTAATAAATAGGTAGCCCCTTGTGCTGCCCTTGTATCCACAAAAAAATATAAAAAGTAGCAAAAGGCAGTCCTCCTCCAGGTTAGTTAGATGCTCTGTCGAAGATCTTTGGGAGAAAACAAATAAGAATCCTATAGGCTAAGAATGTAGAGCAGGATTGTTATCACCATCAGCAAAATATTGATATATACTAAAGTTCAAGTCATGTATCATTTTCTTTATGAAACCCTCTCTGATCTCTACTAGTTCAAATCCATTTTACCTATCTTTTTTACATAATAATTTTATATGGCATTATAATTATTTGTGTATATGCTTCTCCTGTACTTGGTTGTAAGTTCCTTGAAGGTAAAGACTGTGGTATTTTTTGATATTTCTACTTTGCATAGGGCTGAAACTTAATAGATATTTCATGAATTAAATTTATTCCATTGTCTATTGAAGCTATAAGCAAAAGTGAAATAAAAGAAAAGAAACAAAAAAATAATCCCTGAAGATTAATCTGGAAAACAAATTGAGCTAATGTCAGAAAAGAATCAAAAAGTATTATAAAGAATTATACTTATCTAGATTGGCCATAAATGTACATAAAATTACAGCTTGAGAATGCGAACTGCAAAAATATGAATTGTTCTGTTTGTCAAATACTCAGAAAGGCAGAGATCTCTGCAATTTCCTAATGTTTTCTTTTGAAAAAAGAAATTAAGCCATTATCTTAGAAACTTGGCTAAATGTTAATCAAACTTCTTTAAAATGTTTTTTTTTAATTCTTACCAGATATCTGAAAGTCATTTCTTTTTCAGTATTTACTCCATAGTTATAAATATTTTTTAGTTTTTCTTTAAAAAAGAAATTGATATCCTTTCACCGCTAATTTACTGGGAACTGACTCTTGTTCTTATATATTTATTATGTCCCTATATATTTTGACCCTCAGATTCTTAGCAGAAATATTAAATGTAACTATCTTTACGTATCAATTTCTCATCTCCTTAAAAGCATAATTAAACCTGTTCCTGGAAAAGTCCCTTCATTTTATGAATTTAACATGTCTATTTTTTATTTTATGATTACCTCTATCTCCTGTTTGGTTAAGAATATTGAACATCCCTCTTATCCTTCTCCAATTTTCATACTGTATCCTTTTATAATTAGGATATTCATCCATTTGGAACTTAAGGTATATGATGCAGGATGCAGGCATAAGCATAATTTCCCCAAAATACACTTCCAGTTTTCCCTGAGGTTTTTTTGAAATCAGACTTATTTTCCCCTCATGGTTTGTGTTGAGTATATTGAATCTCACACCACTGAATTCAGTCATTTTGGAGCTTTGTTTATGTAGTTTGTTTTACTGATTAACATTTTCATATTTTCTACTAGCACCAAATACTTTTGGTAATTACTGTTTTATAACTTTTTTTTCATATTTATTAATGTTATGGCCACTTCACTCTGTCAGTTTTAATAATTTATCTTAGTATTCTAGAACTATTATTCATTTTTATTATACTGGGTTCAGGTAATTGGGAAAAGTGAATCTCCAATTAGACTATCTTTTTTCTAAAATTATTTTGTATTCTATTAAATTATTGAAACTATTATCCTTCTTGATTAGTTTCTTCACTGATTCTCTGAAATTTTTATAAGTACTTCAGTGTCATTTGAAAAGAGGAGAAGTTTTATCTCCTCTTTGTCATTTTTTAAACCTTCAATTTCTCTCTTTATTATTATAGCTAAATATTTCTAGAATTAGGTCAAATGGTGGTGGGTCAAGACTGGATCTTTATTTTACCACAATGTTTATTGGAAAAATATATTTTTTTTCTAAATCATGCTTTACTATTTCAGGTAATACTCTTACTTTTAGTAAGAGTTGGGTAACTCAATTGATCCTCTCCCTTCTGTCTGCCCGTCCTGTTCCTTCTTCTCTCCAAAGGAAGGTAAATTTGGATGGCCAGAGGATGCCCAGTTAACTTGGGATTTACTGCTTAGATTCTTTCCTTCCTTCCTTCCTTCCTTCCTTCCTTCCTTCCTTCCTTCCTTCCTGCCTTCCTTCCTTCCTTCCTTCCTTCCTTCCTTCCTTCCTTCCTTCCTTCCTTCCTCCCTTCCTCCCTTCCTTCCTTCCTTCCTTCCTTCCTTCCTTCCTTCCTTCCTTCCTTCCTTCCTTCCTTCCTCCTTCCTCCCTTCCTCCCTTCCTCCCTTCCTCCCTTCCTCCCTTCCTCCCTTCCTCCCTTCCTTCCTTCCTTCCTTCCTTCCTTCCTTCCTTCCTTCCTTCCTTCCTTCCTTCCTTCCTTCCTTTCCTTCCTTCCTTTCCCAAAATCTTAAACCCAGTGCACTCTGAAGACCGTATATTGGACAACAATAGGTCCCTGCCCAAATTCCACTTGATAGCTGCTTTCTGGACCCTCCTGGCTTAAGAGTGACTATCAATAGTAACTGTTGCTCTTTTCCTCCCATTTTGATTTAATCATATTTTTTCTTTTGCTCATTAAAGAAGTCATTCTCAGATTATTCCTTAAAGAAGCCTATTCACTGAATGGGTGTCACCTCACTCCAAATGAGTATCTGAATAGACCTTAGCTGAAAAAGGCCAAGATCTCCCATTCCATCTTGGGCCACCTCCAGTCATCCTGATGAATATCTGATCACTGGATCCAGATGGCTCAGGAGGAGAAAGTGAGGCTGGTGACCTTGCACAGCTCTCCTGCACTCAAAACAAAGTCAAGTGCAAGTCATGTCATCATTTCTCTGATGTCATGGTCTTTGAAAATGAAGGATGAACGTAATCTGTAAGTAGACTGAGCTGCCTGGATAACTCAGCTCATTCTCTTCCCTCTGTCACTGCCCCTCCTTTCCTTTTCCTCTCCAGAGGAAGGTAAATTTGGATGGCCAGAGGATGTCAGGTTAACTTCAGATTTGCTGGCTACATTTCTTTCTTTCTTCTTTCCTTTCTTTCCTACCTTCCTTCCTTTTCTTCCTTTCCTTCCCTTTCTATCTTTTTTCTTTCCTTCCTTCCTTCCTTCCTTCCTTCCTTCCTTCCTTCCTTCCTTCCTTCCTTCCTTCCTTCCTTCCTTCCTTCCTTCCTTCCTTCCTTCCTTCCTTCCTTCCTTCCTTTCCTACCTTCCTTCTTTTTCTTCCTTTCCTTCATTTTCTTTCTTTCTTTCCCTCTTTCTTTCAAACCTTAAACCCAGTGCCCTCTGAAGCCCATAGCTTGGACAACAATAGGTCCCTGCCCAAACTCCACTTAATGGATGTTTTCTGAACCCTCCTGGCTTAAGAGTGATTATCAACAGTAACAGTTTCTCTTTCCCTCCTAGTTTGATTTAGTTATATTTTTCTTTTACTCATTAAGGGGGCCATTCCCTGACTGATTCTTAAAGATGCTTATTCACTGAATGGGTGATACCTCTCTCTAAGTGATTACCTGCATAGGCCTTCGTTGAAAAAGGTCAAGGTCTCCCATTGCATACTGGGCCATCTCTAGTCATCCTGTTGAATATCTGGTCACTGCATTCGGATAGCTCAGGGGGAGACAGTGAGGTTGGTGACCTTGCACAGCCCTCCCTCACTCAAAACAAAGTCAAGTGCCAATCATGTCATCATTTCTCTGATGTCATGGTCTTCTTCTAAAACGAAGGATGAACACAACAACAACCTTATTTTTAGTAGACATATACTTTTGACCATATTGTGACTTATTCCTGATAAAACCATATTGGGTGCCTAATGACTATGTTTTTCTTTTCTATATATTCATTAAATGTCCTCAGTACATATTTGAATTTTGCTAGAAGTAAGAATCAAACTCATTGGACTAAAGGATGAAGACTCATCTTCCTTTTTTGTTTCTTTTTAAAATTGGGACTATAGATGCCATTTTTCCCCAGCTTTTTCATGCCCTTCTCATATTGTCTTATGTTTCAAAAGTCACATACAATTAATTGCAGAATAATGACGTTTGGTAACGTTTGTAATATTGTAGTATATAATCAGTCCATGACTGCTGGCTTGAATTAGTTAAGTACTACTAGGTACTGATCTAATAATATCTCTTCACTTCTGTTGAGTTTCCAATTATTCCTAATCATTTTATGTTTTATTCTTCTTGTTAAGATTATTCTTTTTGAAAGAGAAAAGATAAGAAAAATAAGATTTTTGTAGTTCTGCTGTCTCATTTCTGTTATTGACATCGTGCCATTCAACCCAATATATGGTCCTATCTCTTCTTGTCCCCCCTTTTATTCAAAACCCAGCTATTCCTTTCCGAAAACAAAGAAACTGATCCTTTTTCTTACCCTTGGAAGTAAGTCATAATAGATTCTGCACTCTACCACTCCTGACATTACTCTTAAAAGTTCTTCCTAGTTTTGTGTATAAATTTGATGTGCCTTACCTTCTGAGTTCATAGATATAACCATATTATTTCCTTTAATTAGTGTCCCAGTCTCTTCCCATGAAAATCATTTTTTTGCCTGAGTATCTTCAGAATTTTATTCTTGAGAATTTTCCATCATCATAAGTCATTGGAGCTCATCCTTCCTTTTTTTGAGTGCTGTGATATCTAGTTTTCCAAAAATCTAAGGTTCACCTCAGAATATGCTTGGATTTCTCTTCTATATTTTATATAACACCTGGGAATCATTTGACTCCTCTCTCTTGATGATTGACTTATCCATTTAACTAATTGATAACTCGGTCTTCTTGACTCAAATTCCATAATATCTCTTATATCTGTTTCATTCTTAATACTCATGGCATCACTATCATAGTTGAGACCCTTGTTACTTCTCAGATGAACGGTTAAAAATGTCTTTGCTTTCAGTAGCTGTCCTCTCTAGTGCATCTTTAACATGCAAATATGAAAAGTAACAAAACAGACCATATCCACTGTACATTAAATTGATGTCCCTTAAGCCTTCTGAACTAGCTATTTACCTAATTTAATATTATATCTCCTGATTCTATCTCTTTGCAGACAGATAATTCTGATGTTTATAGTATACTTCAACAATAATATAAGTTTTATTTCTTTAACATTTTATCTTCTTCAGAGACCTTTCATCATGATTGTTTTATGGATTTCCACAGTGATATGTATTTAACATAGTAATATTATACCTTTCATTTTTCAAATGTTCCAAATGAAAAAGTTTTAAGCCTTCCATTTCCACAGTCTAATCATAAGGCTCACCATATCAAGTTTCTATGGATCCAAATAGGTGTTTTAGGATCCTTGAAACAAAATCTCAAATTCACTTTTTAAAAAATGTATTGCATATTTGCATTTGTATGTCTTAGGTTATAAGAATCATTTGTGATCCCTCCATTATTTCATTTGATATGTTATTTTTTTCTTTGTGTCATAAGATGTCTTCTTCCACAAAAGTCATATTTTAAAGTTATATCAGATAACTCCAGGTTCCAAAGACTTTGTCACTGGAGTAATCTGTGGTAGGTTCTACCAAAGCTTAACAAATTACCTTGATGATTGATGAATCTCCTGTCTAACAACCAGTCTAGCTGAATGAGAAGAGGTTCACCATCAGCAGATTGTCCCTAGGTGATAAGTGTTTTCTCCTTTACAATGCATGAAATAAATAAAACTGCAAAATGTCCATCATTCCTATCTGCCTTCCTTTTAACTCCAGGATGAATGGCAGAAAAAGATTCTAAGAATATGATGTGCATACACACAAACACATACAGACATAGGTATATACTCAATAAATGTTAATATGTTGCTAACTGTGAGATCTTTATCCAGTAATTTACTTTACATGCTACTTGAAAAACTGAGCCATAGTCAATTAATATATTCTTACTCTTAATGAAATGAAATAAAAAAGAGGTTACAGCTACATGGAAGGATAATTCACAGCTTTACCTCAAACAAATCAAAACTTTTAAAAAAATATGTGGTTGTTTCATCATGTCCCAGTGAAAACAAGAAATAATACCACAAGAGACATTTACCTCACTTTGCACTGGTCATAAACAACACAAATATTACAAAGATAATGCAGTTTATGAGCTAGGACCCCTTCCATATAATGAAGATGAGAAATTTAATGAAGAACTTTTTAAGATATTCCTTACTGACTTGAAACTCAGTGTCTTAAATGTGAAAGTGAGATAGGAAAGAATAATGAAAATCTGTTTTAGAATTAAGAAACAAAAGGCAAAAATATACTAAATTTTCTCCAAAAGCAGATTTGAAAGTTTCTAAACATGGCCAAAACTAAATAACCTCACAAAAGGAACTTCCATATAAGTTAATAGAAGAAAATATTTATCAACATTGAGGTGATTTTGAATAATTGAAGAGTCAATTTATTGTGTGTAGTGAGATAAATTCAATAATGAAATGTGGTAGACAGTTATAAAGCTTTTATTATGTACCAGACACTGTACTAAATACTGGGGATACAAATAAGACATAAGAAAGACAGTACCTGAACTTAAGAAATTTGCAATATAATGAAAAAAGACAATACAGAAAAAGAAGCTAAAAAATCAGGGAAGGGGAAGAAATGAGGGGTTACCCAGCAGTGGTGATTATTGCTTTTCCTTCCAGCCCTCCAATAATAGAAGAAAAGCAACTGAGAGATTTGAGGTGTTGAGTATCAAAAGTTCAGTCATTCTGCATTGTGATGAGATTTCAGGTGGTCATTTTATTCAGAGGGAAGGTGTGATGTTCTGTTCATGAAAATGGAGACATTGACCCAACTAGTTAAATTATAAATATAAATAAAAGTTAAAATCAAAACCTAATTACAAGACACACTATATGCAACTACAATAGCTTCAAAGTGACCTGTTTAAAAAATCTGTTGACTCTTAGAAATGGGAAATAGATGTGGGTCAAATGAATTGATTGGTAAGATGTTCCAAAGGAGTTTGAATCATTTAAACCATAAACTACCTCACATATCAATTATAAACTTCTTTATAAAATATCACAGAAGATGGTTTAACAAATGAATATAAATTTAGCTTATGAAACAGTTTAGCAGTAGTTTTTATCATTTATCTTAGAGACAAACATTTGATCTTTTTTATGAATGAAATATTATGGTATATACACTTTCAAGCATGTACTTTTCTTATAGTTAGTTCACTAGTAAATATCATCTTATTTTAAAAAGTACCTTAATAAAATTCAGCTAAAATTGCTGTTGTTATTATTATTTGAGTTGAGTGGTTCTCCTATAGAAGGTTTATGGAAAATATCAGATATCAGAAGGAATCACAGAGAATAAGAATAAGAAGACACAGACTAGTAGTAGATTTGGATTGCTTGGAAAACCTACATATATTGATGAGATCACAGATTCACAGAAATATTTTCCTAGAACTGGGTGAATCCACAGCCTAAGGCAAATTAAGAATTCTTGTTCATGTGAGGAAAACTATTTCCTATCACAAATTAAAACTGAAATTGATGGGTGTGGTCTCTCTGTTAGCAGGTTCGATGAAGAATTTTTCGATTTCACAAATCTCCCCACAGAATGAAAGATAGCATCTATATTTCCTTACTAGATTTCAGGGAGAAGGAAGGGAACTGGACTTGTGATGTCATCAATATATGTGATTCCTAGGTGAGAAAACTCCTACCCATATAGATTCATACTTGTCCAAAATATGATCAGAGCAAGGGCTCTTAGAAATTTTTCATGTGCCATGGCCCCACTGAGCAATTTGATGAAGCCTATGGATTCCCTATCAGAATAACAATTTTCCACACATAAAATAAAGTTTTTAAGATTCAAAACAAATCAATTATGTTGAAATATAGCCATCAAAATATGAAAATGTTTATTAAAGGTCACAGGTGCCAATTTAAGAAGCATTTTGTAAAGGATTTACCAAAACAGTTAAGGGCTTCGGCAGACTCACACAGTAGTTCATTTCACAGTCAAGAGACTCGATCAAAGATCTTGCTGGTTCCAAGATTAACTCTATCCCCTATGCCAAGCTAACTCATTGGGATAAATATCAGACAAAACCATACTTATTAGTGACTCATTTATTTAATGTACTTTTCAACTAAGAATTATTATTTTTTGAAAAGAAGTTATAAAGTGGAGATGTCGAGACTACATTATTTTCCCTACATACCAGTGCCAATAGTTTGTGCCTTTTGGGTAAAATTAGAACTGTTTTATTTTGTTCTTTAAAAGTGTACCTCAAAACAATTCAGAGTAGCTGCATCATTAAAATCTGTTTTCCTCTCTATTTTCTTTAGTACTTAGTAATAAAAAAAATTTCCCATTATTTAGAATATATCTATCTTAATTTGAATTTTATATTTAGTAAGAAAAATCTATATTGCATGGAAAATTTCTACATTCACTTTTAATTTTATATTCTAAAACCAAGTATGCCCTTTTTAAATAGGTCCCACAAAATTTAAATTTAGCATCATCAGCTTTTTCCCTCTCTTCTTAAAGCAGCAGGATTTTTAAAACATAAAGCTAGTCTCTTCCTATTCAATAAAGCACTTTTTGTGTACAAGGTCCCATAGTGCCACCTGTCTGTCAGATATGCCCCTCTTAGGGTTATAACAGGGGGAATAGTCCCTCTGAAATTTTAAGGGAAATTTCAAAGTTCTGGACAGATGACTGAAACTTTTGGGAAGAGGCAGGTAAATCATGTAGGTGAGCAGATATGCACAGTGAAGTGATTGGTTGAAGTAACTTTCAGTACAACATAATCCTATACAATTGTAGAGGACAATTTTACCATTTAAAATGGGGCAAACATTCTACCATGGAAATAGTAGTTTGCCTAAAACTAACATCTTAAGTTAGATTTTGAATAAGAGTAAAAAATCTAGAATAATTTCTGCATACAAGTCAGGTATTAAAATACCACACAGACATGGTTGTCTCTACTTGATTAAACTGAGGGAACATGGCTCTCAGGAGAGTAGATGAAATAGTGCTTTGTATTGACTTAATACTGTCTTTAATATGGTTGTTCAGCTCCTCTAGATTATTTTGTAAACTATTTCAAGCAATGTTTAGGGATTTTTTTGGCGGGGGGGAGGAGGTGAGGAGAGTGGTGGTAGTATGAGGGGCTCGTTATTTTTCTAAAAATGTGAAATTAAGATTAAAGTATGATTGATTAATCATTTGGAAATAGCCACATGGTATAATATGATATTTCCAATGATCATATTTTCTACAATTATAATTAGCAAAGGAGCTTTGATTTTGTCTGTAAGGGAGATTCCTTTACCAATCAATATGCATGGAAAGCCCACTATGATTAGAAAAATAATCTTCTAGAATGGTCTGAAGATCTTAGAGTCTAAAATAGTTGCCCAGGGTCACCTTGCTAGTCAGTGTCACAGGTTAGAAGAATTGAACTCAGGTCTTCCTGATCCCAAGGCCAGCACTTTATATACTATACTTGATATTTGTACTTGCATCTATATTTGCCTTGATTAAAATATAGCTATAATTTATATCATGTAACCATTAGTCATTAGTAATTCTCCCTCTTGAAATCATCATATATTTACTTATTTGAGTAAAGTCTTCCAATTCCCATATCTTAGTATTTTACATATAAAAGATGCATCATAAATATGTTTTGAGCTTAGTTGAATAGAATTGACCTGAATATAGTACACTTCTGGAAAGAAACTAAAACTATAAAGAGAAAATATGTTGACAATAAAAGATAGCATTCATATAGTGCTTTGGGGTGGTAGGTGGTACAGTGACTAGAGCATCTAACCTGGAGTCAGGAAAATTCATCTTCCTGACTTCAAAACTGGCCTCAAATATTACCTGTGTGATCCTGGGCAAGTCATCTCACCATGTTTCCTTCAGTTTCTTTGACTGTAAATTAAGCTGGAGAAGGAAATGGCAAACCATTCCAGTGTCTTTATCAAGAGAATCCCAAATGGGATCTTGAAGGGTTGGATATGACTAAAATGATTCAACAAAAGAAACTAAGGCCCTATAGGGGTGGAGCCAAGATGGCAGAGTAAAAGCAGGGACTTGCTTGAGCTCTCTACCAAAACCCCTGCAAATACCTGACTCTAAACAAATTCTGGAGCTGTAGAACCCAAAGAATGATGGAGTGAAGCAGATCTCCAGCTCAAGATAGCCTGGAAGGTAGATGGGAAGCAACTATTGCACAAAACTAGAGAGGAGCAAACATAGTTCAGCAACAGCTATGCCTCCATGGGGCTAGAGCAGGCCTCAGGAGACAGTGTCAGTTTTCAGACTTTTCAACCCACAAATGCTAAAGACAGCATAGAAGGTCAGAGAAGAAATCTCTATCAGGCCTGAGTGAGAGAGGATTGTGATTCAACCCCAGTCCCAGGGTTGAGGAGGAAGCAGGGGTGGCAGCAGTAGTAGCAGCAGCTTCTGGAGCTCTGGATCCACAAATTGTGGGGGGCTGAACAGCTGATACAAAACTCTTGAAGCCTGGGGTAGTATACCCACCCCCCACCTCTACTGAAAGCAGAGTCCTACCTTGAAAAAGGTTTAAAAGTCAGATATTTGTCTGGGAAGATGTGCAGATAGCATAAAAAATCCCAGACTATAGAATCTTACTTTGCTGACAAAGAAGACCAAAACATATAATCAGAAGAAAAGCTCCTGCATCAAAAGCCTCAAAGAAAAATATGAATTAGTTGCAGGCCATGGAAAAGCTCAAAAAGGATGTTGAAAATCAAGTGAAAGAAGTAGAGGAAAAATTGAAAAGAGAAATGAGAGTGATGTAAGAAAATCATGAACAAGTCTACAGGTTGCTGAAGGAGACTCCAAAAAATGCTGAAGAAAACAACAATCTCCAGCTCCAGGCAGCCTGAAATGTTGCTAAGAAGTGTCTCTTGCACAGAACAGGGGGCAGGGTGAAGTTCAGCATGAGCCACGCTGGCACTTACAGGACCTGAACACATCTTGGTGATACTGAATCTGTCACACATTTCCAGACTTCAGGACCCCCAAACCCTGAGGACAAATTGGAAGGTCAGTGGAAAAAGCTTGTGAGACCAGTGTGGGACAGTGGAGTGGTCTGGTCCCCATCTTATGGTGGCAGAGGGGAAGGGGGTGAAGGAACCCACAGCAGCCACAGCAGCAGGAGAACAGAGATAGTGACTGTTTGTGGAGCTCTAGGACCACAGATCGTAGGGAAATTGAGCAGCTGAAAGAACACTCCCAACCCCCACTGGAAGCAGAGCTCTACCTTGACAAAGAGCTCAAAAGTCAAGTAAGGCAGGGTAAATGAGCAAAAACGGAAAAAATAATCAGACTATAGAATCTTGCTTTGGTGGCTAGGAAGACTGAAACATGCAAACAGAAGACAACAAAGTCAAAGCTCCTCCATCCAAAGGCTCCAAGAAAAATATGAATTGATCTCAGGCCATGGAAGAGCTCAGAAAGAATTTTGAAAATCAAGTAAGAGAAGTAGAGCAAAAATTAGGAAGATAAATGAGAGTGGTGCAAGAAAATTGTGAAAAACGAGTCAACTGCTTGCTAAAGGAGACCCAAAAAATGCTGAAGAAAATAACACTTTAAAAAATAGACTAACGCAAATGGCAAAAGAGATCCAAAAATCAATGAGTAGAAGAATATTCTGAAAAGCATAATTGGGCAGATAGAAAAGGAGATCCAAAAACTCACTGAAGAAAATAATTCCTTTGAAATTAGAATGGAGTCAATGGAAGTTAATGACTTTATGAAAAACCAAGAAATTATAAAACAAAACCAAAAGAATGAAAAAATAGCAGATAATATGAAATATCTCACTGGAAAAACAACTGATCTGGAAAATAGATCCAGGAAAGACAATTTAAAAATTATGAGACTACCTGAAAACCATGATTAAAAAAAGAGACTAGACGTCATTGTTCAAGATTTTATCAAGGAAAACTACCCTGATAGTCTAGAAGCAGAGGGTAAAATAAATATTGAAAGAATCCACCAATCACCTCCTGAAAGAGATCTCAAAAGGAAAACTCCTAGGAATATTGTAGCCAAATTCTTGAACTCCCAGGTCAAGGAAAAAATATTGCAAACAACTAGAAACAAGCAATTTTAACTATTGTGGAAATACAATCAAGATAATACAAGATTTAGCAGCTTCTACATTAAAGGTCTGCAGGACTTGGAATGTGATATTCTAGAAGTCAAAGGAACTAGGATCAAAAGATAAGAATCACCTATCCAGCATAACTGAATGCAATACTTCAGGGGAAAACATGGTCATTAAATGAAATAGAGGACTTTCAAGTATTTTTGATGAAAAGACCAGAGCTGAATAGAAAATTTGATTTTGAAACACAAGGATCAAGAGAAGCATGAAAAGGTAAACAGGAAAGAGAAATCATATGACTTACTAAAGTTGAACAGTTTACATTCATTCATGGAAAGATAATATAACTCTTGGGACTTTTCTCAGAAATAGGGTAGTTTTTTTTTAAATATAAATTTATTTATTTAACTTTTTATATTTATTTTCACAAAATTTTGGGTTCCAAATTTTCTCACCATTTATCCCCTTCCCATACCCTAATACACCGAGCATTCTAATTTCCCCGATAACCAATCTGCCCTCTCTTCTATCATCTCTCCCTTCTCTTGACCCCATCTTATCATTTGTCCTGTAGGATCAGATGACTTTCTATTCCCCATTAACTGTATTTCTTATTTCCTAGTAGCAATACTGGAATTGTTTCTTTCTAGCTGCTTGTAATATTTTCTCCTTGACCTGGTAATTCTGGAATTTGGCCACACTGTTCCTAGGAGTTTCTCTTTTTGGATCTCTTTCAGACAGTGATCAGTGGATTCCTTCAATACTTATTTTGCCCTCTGGTTCTAGAATCTCAGGGCAGTTTTCCTTGATAATTTCATGAAAGATGATGTCTAGGCTCTTTTTTTGATCATGGCTTTCTGGTAGTCCCATGATTTTTACATTGTCTTTCCTGGATCTATTTTCCAGGTAAGTTGTTTTTCCAATGAGATATTTCACATTCTCTTCCATTTTGTCATTCTTTTGGTTTTGTTTTGTGATTTCTTGGTTTCTCAGAAAGTCATTAGCCTCTATCTGTTCCATTCTAATTTTGAGAGAACAATTTTCCTCAATGAGCTTTTGAACCTCTTTTTCCATTTGGCTAATTCTGCTTTTGAAAGCATTCTTCTCCTCATTGGCTTTTTGAACCTCTTTTGCCAATTGAGTGAGCCTATTTTTCAAGGTGTTATTTTCTTCAGCATTTTTTGGATCTCCTTTAGCAAGGTATTGACCCGTTTTTCATGCATTTCTTGCATCTCTCTCATTTCTCTTCCCAGTTTTTCCTCCACCTGCCTAACTTGATTTTCAAAATCCTTTCTGAGCTCTTCCATGGCCTGAGCCCACCGGCCATCCACCTCGGTTGTCTGGGATACAGAAGCCCTGACCTCCACGTTTTTCCCTGATTCTAAGAATATTTCCTCATCATCAGTACTGAAAGGTGGGAACATCTACACCCCATCAAAGTAGCTCTCTATGGTCTTATTTTGCTTCCTTTTTCTGGGCATTTTCCCAGCCAGTTACTTGACTTCTGAGATTCTTCTGCACCCCCACTTAAATCCGCCCAGCTAGTGCTTGGGGTCTGAGATTCAAATGGGCTTTCTGCGGCAGGTATGGCTGCTATTCAATGTGAGCTTAAGTTCTGGTGCTTGGGTGTGGGCTGGGCTTCCTCCCAGGCTCAGTTCCCTCAGGGGCTTTATGGGGAAACCTTCGGTAATGGAGCTCCTGTCTGCTTGGGGAGTCCTGGGTCACCGCTGCCTTTGCCGCTGCCTCCTTAGGGGGCCCGAGTCTCGGAGACACCCTGCTCCCCTCTCAGCCAGCCCAGAAGTCTCTCTCACTGACCTGTAGCATCTGTGGGCGGGGGGACTTTCCCAGATGCCAGAGATTCTGTCCCTGAAGCTTGCTCGGATCTGCTCCTCTGGGGCCATGGCCAGCACAGCGCAGGTCTGGGCTCTGCTTTCCGGGGTGCCACGGACCCTGGGGACGGCTCTCCAGGGCTCTCTGGAACAGAAATCTTTTCCACTGTGTTTCTGCACACCTTGCAGTGCTTCAAAATTTGTGGGGAGTTCTTCTTGCAGGAAATATATGGGCTGTATGTTTGGAGCTAGCATACATGAGTCTTTCTATTCCACCATCTTGGCTCCACCCCCAAAAGTAAATACTTTTGAGAGAGAATAGGGTCAAAAGAAAGAATAGAATAAATGAGGGGCAGGATAGGATGGAGGGAAATATAGTTAGTCTTTAAAAACATGAGTTTTATGGAAGTCTTTTGCATAACTGCATATGTATAACATATATCAAATTGCATGTCTTCTCAGTGGGAATGGGTGGGGAGGGAGGAAAGGAAAGAAGTTGGAACTCAAAATTTTAAAAAATGAATGTTAAAAACTTTTTTTACATGCAACTGGGAAATAAGATATACAGGTAATGGGGTATAGGAATCTATCTTACCCTCCAAGAAAATAGAGGGGGTAGGAATAAGAGAAGGGAAGAGTGTGATAGAAGGGAGGGCAGATTGGTGGGAAAGGGTAATACTCTCTTGGGGTGGATGGAGAGGAGAGATGGGGAGAAAATTTGGAAATCAAAATCTTGTGGAAATGAATGATGAAAACTAAAACATAAATAATTAAATTAGAAAAAAAATTGTTGGACTATCTGAAAGCCATGATCAAAAAAGAGCCTAGACATCATCTTTCAAGAAATTATAAAAGGAATTTGCTTTGATATTCTAAAACCAGAAAGTAAAATAGAAATGGAAAGAATCCACCAATCACCTTGTGAAAGAGATCTGAAAAGGAAAACTCCTAGGAATATTGTAGTCAAATTCCAGAATTCCCAAGTCAAGGAGAAAATATTACAAGAAGCCAGAAAGAAACAGTTCAAATATTGTGGAAATACAATCAACTTAACACAGGGTTTAGCAGCTTCTACACTAAAGTATTGAAGGGTTTGGAATATGACATTCCAGAAGTCAAAGGAGTTAGGATTAAAACCAAGAATCACCTATCCAGCAAAACTGAGTATAATACTTCAGGGGAAAAAATGAGACTCAAATGAAATAGGGGATTTTCAAGTATTCTTGCTGAAAAAGCCAAAACTGAAGAGAAAATTTGACTTTCAGATGCAAGAATCAAGAAATACATGAAAAGATAAACAAGAAAGAGCAGTAATAAGGGACCTATTAAAGTTGAACTGTTTACATTTCTACATAGAAAGATGATATTTGTAACTCATAAGACCTTGGTTAGTATTAAGGTGGTTGGAGGAAAGATAGAAAGATAGACAGAGATAGATAGATAGATAGATAGATAGATAGATAGATAGATAGAGAGAGAGATAGATAGATAGACAGATAGAGGCCATGGGGTGAGTTGAATATGATGGCATGATATTGAAAAAATTAAAATAAAAGATTAAGAATGATATATTGAGAGGAGAAAAGGGGAGATAAAATGTGGCAAATTATCTTTCATAAAAGAAGCAAGAAAAAGGTTTCACAATGGAGGGGAAGAAGAGGGAAGTGACAGAGAATGAGTGAACTTTCCTCTCATCAGGTTTGGCTTAAGAAGGTAATAACATACACACTCAATTGGCTATCTTACCCTACCAGAAAGTTGAGGTGGGGTCAGGGTTACAAAGGAAGGAAGATTAGGGAAGGGGGTAGTCACAAGCAAAATCTTTTGAAAAGAGACTAGGTCAAAGTTGAAAATAGGATAAGTAAGGGGTAGGGTAGGATGGACAGAAATATAGTTAGTCTTTTACAATATGAATATTATGAGAGTGTTTTGCATAACTACACATGTTTAAGCTAAATTGAATTGTTTGCTTTTTCAATAAAGGTGGGTGTGGATGGATATATTGCCAAGGCAATATTCACAGCACTGGGGGTGACTAAAAATATGTCAGTGTAGATCTCAATCACAAAATATAAAAGACTCTCCATGTAGAAGGCAGAAGAAAAACATTTATTTAGGCACCAGAAAGTCAAATCCCAGAACCAGAAAGCAAAATTCATCATGGTGACCAAGAAGTTAATAAACATTATCACTACAGGAAACAAAACCATTCCCAAGCCTCCCCCAGTCAGCCAGGACCTTCTCACAGGCATAAGCCTGAGCCTTGCTGTGAATGCCAGTGTCCTCTCCCCTCTACTCCCACTATGTTCGCTCATTTCCTTCTGGTTCAACTGCATCCTTCCTGTTCTGCCTGCTCGGTAAACTCCTTCCACCGCATGTGACTTAGGCTTCCAGGTGATTTAATGTGCCTACTAACGAATAGGAAAGATTTTCCAATTCAAATTACCATTACAAGAGAAGAAGGAAGAGAATTTAGAACTCAAAGTTTTAAGAACAAATGTTAAAAAATTGTTTTCACATGCAGCTGGGAAATAAGATATATAGATAATGGGATATAGAAATCTATCTTACCCTACAAGAAATTTAGGGTGAAGGGGATGGGGGAAGGGAAATAAAATGGAGGGCAGACTGGTGGAAGGGGTAATCAGAATGCATGCCATATGGTGGGGAAGGGGAGAGATGGAGAAAAGATTTGCAACTCAAAATCTTGTGGAAGTGATTGTCACAAACTAAAAATTAATTAATGAATTAATTAGAAAAAAAAAGCCTGAGACTCTACTTTTCAGACTCCATAGGTAACTTACTTTAAAAAATCTCCAGAAAGATTTAAATTAACTTTTGAATGAATAAATTTTAGGAAATTACATCCATAAGAAACATTTAAAAGATACTAGACTGAATTTTCTATATTTTGAAAAAATGCTTGCATTTATATTTTAAGCTTATAGTTATTGTCATTCTAGTTCAAAAGAAGAAAAGATGAAGTTAAAACATCAAGCATCTATAAAGCATTTTAAACTTAACAAAGCAATTGATAGATAAGACTTTAATTTTGTCTTTATTTGATGAGACTGTGGGGCAGGTGCTATTAGTAGATTAAAACAAGCGCAATAAACCTCATAGTAAGTGACTTTCCCAGGATGTCAGCTAGCATGTCCCTGAGGCAGGATTCAGAGTCTCTGGTATCAAAGTTCAGCAATCTATCCAACAATGTACACTCCAAGAAAAGACTCTGTAGCAACTCTAGAAGGTAGGACTAGACCTGGAGCGTTGGTTCCTTATGTAAGGACTAAAGATTGATGCCATAGTGATCTCTACAAAGATGAACTTCTGAGCTGTTCAGTTCTGGAAGCTTATCTTTTGTTTAGCTAAGGAGTTGATTAGTTGTCGATAACAAATTCAATTATTTGAATTTCATAAGTTTGCTAGTATTTTACAGATTTTACCTTTTGCCTCAGGAAACCATGCTTAGGTAGCATGATCATAAAATATTACTTGTAACCAAGGCAAAACTTCCCTTTCCATCTTTATTACATATTACTCTGTAATATGTAGTACTCTGTACTACTTTATTTCATATTCACTCTGTCCATTCGGTCCTTTTGCTGTTCTTCACACATAACTCCCCTTTTCCCTATCTGCACTTTTGTACCAGTAATTTACTACATCCAGAGTATACTCTCACCTCATCTATATCTCTTAGAATCCCCCCCCCCTTTTTTTTTTTAAATTTTGCTTAACCACTGGTTTCCCCATTAAGGTTTTTTCTGATGCTCCCACCTATTAGTGCTATCCTAAATCCAAGATTTTTTGTATATATTTTGCATATGTTTTGTATATATTTATGTATATACATATTCAGTCTTTCCTTATAGAATGTAACCTCCTAGAGAAGAAGGAACTGACTTTTCGTTTTTGTCTTTGTATTATCAGTTTCATTTTTTTTCTTTTCCTTTCTGTCTGTATTTCTTAGTGCCTAGCATAATGTCTGGAGTTGTTGTACAGTTATTTCAGTCATGATCTTATTTGCTATTTTCTTAGCAAAGGTACTGTAGTGGTTTGTCGTTTCCTTCCCCAGTTCATTTTGGAGATGAGGAAACTGAGGCAAACAGTTAAGTAACTTGCTCAGATTTTGAATTCAGGTCTTAATGACTGTAGGCAAGCTGCCACTAAATCACCTACCTTTGGGAAATGAATTGTAAACAGAAGCATAGTTCAGTTATTTTACAATTGTTTCTTCTTATTAGAGAAGCCGAACAAAATCTATATAATGCCAAATAATGAAGTATGATACAAATGCCTATTTTTAATTTATACTTTGATGCTTAGCTTTAAGTAGACAGATGCATTCTTAATAATCTTTATGATTTCTATTTGAACATCAGTGAATTAATTTGTAACCAGTGACTTGAGCCTTATATACATTCAACAAACTCACTATCCTCATCCTCCATTTTTGCCATGATCAAAAAGTGTTCCTCTTCATAGTGTCACCTCCTCCAATGCTCTTAAATATCTCACAGGTATGGAGTTCTGATGTTTTTTTCTTGCTATTTTTTTCCCTTAAGGTCTGATGTTGATGCTCAGTATAAGCTGATTTCATGTCTATAAGAATGGGGGGAAGGATTACATACAGTGACTTTGCTTGAGCCACATATCTACTACCTGTGCTAGGATGGTTTCCTTGAAAATATCTCATAGAAAATCCCAGAATGATTCTCCCATTTAAAGTCTGGGAATGTGTAACTTGAAATTCAAGTGCCATATGCCTAGACAAAGGGAACTCCAATCAAAGTTATGGGAAAATTATGGAGTTCACTTGATAATGAGAATATTTAGTCCTTAAATGTTTATAATGAAGAAAAAACATTGAGCATATGGAAGACAGAAATGTATTATTTGGATTAAATGACTTTTGTGAATACTGGAGGATGCTGAATCATTGTACATGTCAATGGGGAATTAGAAACAATGAAGAGACTAAGGCAAGTTGGCAGAAAAAGACAGGTTTTCATGTGAGTGCTTCCAAATTCCCTTCCAGACAACATTAAATATCTCCTCAAAGTGAATTCTATGGTGTCAGAACCCACAAAAACAAACAAAGGACAAAAAAAAACACATAGTGAAACAATTTTCTAGCCCAAGACAATTTAGAAGGTAGGTAGGAAAAGAGCACTGAGGAGATACTGTAATGCAGTCCAGCACAAACCGTACTCACCACAAGTCATACCCAGCCAAATGGCATCAGGCTGTGGGGGAGACTGAATCAGCAGTGACAGTGACAGTTTCTAGAACTCTCATCCCACAGATGATAAGGGGGACAGATAACTGATAATAAAGAGAATACATGGGTACTTTTGCTGGCACTTGGTGCAGGATTCTCTTGCATTGCCCGTAAATGGTTCCAGATTTCAGTTTACAGTTGCAGTCCCAGGAGAAGAGGAACATTAGCATACTAAAGCCTGTGGCTAAAGGGGAATTGGGATCCTTGTCACAGTTTAGAGTAGAAAATAGTTCTGCTGGTTGCTCATAGACCAGAGAATAGGACAGCAGACTAGTAAACACACTTCTTCTTAGATCATGCCATCTTAGAAGAACTGAAAACTTACAAACCCGCAGAACTAGCTCTAAGAACAGCTGTAAAAAAACTCTAAAGTTTGGGATAGTGCCTCCTTCACCTTGTGATCAGAACCTAACTTAAACATACAGATAAAAGTCAAGAAATAGGCTTGAAAATGACAAAATGAAAAAAAGAACATCAGCAAAGAACTAGACCACAAAGTTATTATGGTGACAGGGAAGATCAAAACACCAACTCAAGTCCAAGATGACAGAGCAGAAAAATGCATATTCTCTAGTGTTTCCCCCACAGCCCACAAAACACCTGTAAAAACTGACTCAACAAATTCTAGAGCAGCAGAATCCATAGAACAACAGAGTGAAAGAGGTTTCCAGCCAAAGGTAACCTGGAAGGCCTACAGGTAGTTCCTATCTCATAGGACCTGAACAGACCTCTAGGGCAGAGTTCCCAGCAGGAAGGGTCCCAGACCCCTCAACCCACAAGCAACAAAAAAAGCTCCAAAGGTAATTGTGGGAGGGTTTTCCCAGCTGGGTGACAGGTAATGGGATTCTTTCAGCAATAGTCCCAGGTAGTGGCAGCAGCAATAATAGGCTACAGGAAGCTAAGGTGGCCAGGAAACATCCTAGGTCCAGGCAGCTCAGCTTAGAGCCTCTGGTGGTAGGGAGCGGCTGATCTAAACCTCAGCCCCCACCCAAATGCCCTGGGGAATTGAGCAGCTGAGTCGAATCTCATCCTTGAACAAAAAACTAGGGAGAGGAGGGACAATCGGACCCTCTTCTTGACAAAGGATTCAGAAGTCAAGTAACCGATTGGAAAAACACCCATAAAAGGGGAAATAATAAGACTATAGAAGGTTACTTTTATGGTGAACAGGTGTCTCCTCCCATCCTTTCAGATGAGGAAGAACAAGGCATACTGTCACAGCAAGTCAAGACCCCTGCCTCCAGGGCCTCCAAAGTGAACTTAAATTATGTTCAGGCAACAGAAGGGCTTGAAAAGTGAGTTAGTAGCTTGCTAAAGGAGAACTAAAAAAGTGCTAAGAAAAATAACACCTTTAAAAAGAGGCTATCTCAATTGAAAAAAGAGGTCCAAAAAGCCAATGAGGAGAAGGAGGCTTTAAAAAGCAGAATTAGTCAAATGGAGGAGAATGTTCAAAAGATCACTGAACAAAATAGTTCCTTAAAAGAGAGAATTGAGTTCAGGGAACTGAATTACTATGAGATAAATCAAGTAGTTAAAAAACAAAACCAAAGATTTGAAAAAATAGAAGATAATGTGAAACATCTCATTGGAAAAATAACTGACTTGGAAAATAGATCCAGGGGAGAAAACTTAAAAATCATGGGACTATCTGAAATCCATGATGAAAAAAAGAGCCTAGACATTATCTTCCATGAAATTATCAAGGAAAATTGTCCTGATATTCTAGAAGCAAAGGGCAAAATAAATATTGAAAGAATCCACTGATCACATCCTGAAAGAGACTTGAAGAGAGAAACTCCTAGGATTATTGTGGCCAAATTTCAGATTTCCCAGGTTGAAGAGAAAGTACTGCAAGCATGTAGGAAAAAGCGATTTGAATATTGTAGAAATACATGCAGGTTAACACAGAATCAGGCAGCTTCAACATTAAGAGACTGAAGTGCTTGGAATAAGATATTCCATAAGTCAAAAGAATTAGGATTAAAACCAAGAATCACCTACCCAGGAAAACTGAGTATAATATTTCAAGGGAATAAATGGTCATTCAATTATAGAGAGGACTTTCAAGCATTCATGATGAAAACACCAGAACTGAAGAGAAAATTTGACTTTCAAACAGAAGAATCAAGAGAAGCATGAAAAGGTAAACAGAAAAAAGAAATAATAAAAGATTTTTCTAAAGCTTAACTGTTTACATTCCTGCATGGAAAGATAAAATTTTTAACTCTTGAGACTTTTCTCAGTATTTGGGCAGGTGGAAGTTTTGTGTACACACACTCACACACACACACACACACAGAGTACAGGTTGAGTTGAATCAGAAGAGATGATATCCATAAAAAACAATAAAATAAAAATTAAGGGGTGAGGGAGAAAAATACTGGAAGGAGAAAGGTAGAAAGGGAATGGGGCAGGCTATAACTCACAAAAGAGATAAGAAAAATCTTGTTCAGTGGAGGAGAAAAGGGAGAAGGGGAGAGGGGAAAAGTGAAGCTTACTCTCTCCTCATATGGCTTAAGGAAGGAATAACATGCTCACTAAATTTGGCATGAAAATCTTACACTACAGGAAAGTAGGGAAGGAGGTGACAAATGGGGTGATGGGAATGATAGAAGGGAGGGAAAATGGGACAATGGAGTAACTAGAAATAAACACGTTTGGGAGGAAACAAGATCAAATGAGAGAATAAAAAAATAAGGGGGTATAGGGCAGGATAGAGGGCAATATAGTTAGTTTTACACAACATGATTTCATTTGATGTCTTTTGCAAAATGATACATATTTATTCTGTATTGAATTGCTTGCCTTCTCAGTGGGGATGGGTAGGGAGGGAGAGAAGTTAGAATTCAAAGTATTAGAAACTAATGTTGAGAATTATTATTGCATATAACTGGAAAATAAGAAACACAGGTAATGGGGTATAGAAATTTATCTTGCCCTACACGAAAAGAGAGAAGATGGGGATAAGGAAAGGATGGGATGTGATAGAAGAGAAGGTACATTGAGGGAATGATTAATCAGAATGAAAGTATTCGGAATGGGGGAGGGGAGAGATGGGGAGAAAAATTGGACGTGTCACAAAGTTATGTAAAAGCAATTAGTATTAAAATAATTGAGTTAATTAGTAAAACTAAATCAGAGACATCTTTAATTTGGGGAAAATAATTTAAGTCTAAGTTTCCTAGAGGCAGGTAACCTCAGGTAAAATTTGGCATTTATGGAAAAGTTAAGGTTTTAATGGTAAATTTGATTTTATGATTGTTATTAAATCAGGAACTAGAACATGTATGGAAAGGCATGTCAGTCACTTAAGACTTGTCTCAAAAGATGTTCCTTAGCCAATGTGAAATTATAGTCATATCTGAAACCTTGGAATTTGCTATTTTAAGATTCTATGGGACTATTAACTGACTGTTCTGAGTCTAACTCCAGGTATGGATAGCAAGAAGGAAGGCAGTCTGAGTCTCCAATCTATGATGCCAGTAAGCCCATGAGATGCTGGTATGAACTGGAAAAGGTGATCTCATGGGAAGGGTGGGAGAGCATCTGTTTAGCCTGGACTCAGGTAGGATTCTCTTGATTCAATTTCCCCACTGACACCTGGCAGATTTTAAGCCCAACTGAATGCAAGTTGACAATCTACTCTTGCCTGGAACTGACATTAAGTTGGGGAGATATTGTTTCCCTGCAGTGTCTCTACTCTTAGTGGTAATTTTCTGTAGTCAAAAGGTTTATAAGCTTAATACCAGATCTATTAAATTATAGATTGCTGGTAGGGGAACATCTGAGGTTAAGTCTAAAATTAAGCTATTAGGCTTAGGACTTTAGACCAACATCAATAAGGTAAGGACCTTTAATTCTTAGTAATAGTGTGGAGACAATGTGAAGTTAGCATACACAGTTATTATTTCTGTCTCAGTTGTTTAATGTTAGAAAAAAATCGGTCTGTGGTCTGTATTGTAAATGCTTTAAAATAAGTATCACCTGACCAAAAGTTGGAATTGTTTTATGTGATATGAACTGTGTTAAAAATGAAAAACAAAGTAATAAATAAATTTAAAAAACACAAACAGAATACAAAAAAGTAAAAACTGCTACGGCTAAAATCTCAAGGAAAACTGTGAATTAGTCTCAAACCAAAATAAATAAATAAATAAATAAGTATTCCTGGAAGAATTCAAAAATATTTTTAAAATAAAATAAGAGGGAGGAGCCAAGATGGCGGAGTAGAAAGACTCATGTATGCTAGCTCCAAACCCACAGCCCATAAATTTCCTGTAAAAAGAACTCCCCACAAATTCTGGAGCAGTACAAGCCACGGAGAAACACAGTGGAAGAGATTTCCGTTCCAGAGAGCCCTGGAAAGCCGTCCCCAGGGGTCCGTCGTGTTCTGGAAGTGGAGCCCACCCCTGCCCTGCCCTGGCTGCGTGGCCCCAGAGGAGCAGATCTGAGCAGACTTCAGGGATGGAATCTCTGGTGGCCACAAAGGTCCCTCCACCCACAGGCACTACAGGTCAGTGAGAGAGACTTCTGGGCTGGCAGAGAGGGGAGTGGGGTGTCTCTGTGACTGGGGCCCCCTCGGGAGGTGGCAGCAGAGGTGGTGCAGAGGCACTGGTGGCCCAGGACTCCCAAAGCAGGCAAGAGCTCAGGGCCATTACTGAAGATCTCTGCATAAACCCCCTGAGGGAACTGAGCCTGGGAGGCAGCCCTGCCCCTACCTGAGCACCAGAACTTAAGCTCACATTGAATAGCAGCCACACCTGCCACTGAAAGCCCTGAGGCTGGGGAGCAGCATTTGAATCTCAGACCCGAAGCACTAGCTGGGCAGATCTAGGTGGGGGTGGACAGGAATCTCAGAAGTCAAGTAAATGGCTGGGAAAATGCCCAGAAAAGGGAAGAAAAATAAGACCATAGAAAGTTACTTTCTTGGGGAATAGATGTTCCTGCCTTTCATTTCTGATGAGGAAGTACAATGCTTGCCATCAGGGAAAGACGTGGAGGTCAGGGCCTCTATATCCCAGACATCCTAGGTGGATGTCCGGTGGGCTCAGGCCATGGAAGAGCTCAAAAAGGATATTGAAAATCAACTTAGAGAGGTGGAGGAAAAACTGGAAAGAAAAATGAGAGAGATGCAAGAAAAGCATGAAAAACGGGTGAATATCTTGCTAAAGGAGACCCAAAAAAAATGCTGAAGAAAATAACACCTTGAAAAATAGGCTAACTCAACTGGCAAAAGAGGTTCAAAAAGCCAATGAGGAGAAGAATGCTTTCAAAAGCAGAATTAGTCAAATGGAAAAAGAGGTTCAACAGCTCATTGAAGAGAATAGTTCTCTCAAAATTAGAATGGAACAGATGGAGGCTAATGACTTTCTGAGAAACCAAGAAATCACAAAACAAAACCAAAAGAATGAAAAAATGGAAGAGAATGTGAAATATCTCATGGGAAAAACAACTGACCTGGAAAATAGATCCAGGAGAGACAATTTAAAAATTATGGGACTACCTGAAAGCCATGATCAAAAAAAGAGCCTAGACATCATCTTCATGAAATTATCAAGGAAAACTGCCCTAAGATTCTAGAAACAGAGGGCAAAAAAGTATTCAAGGAATCCATCGATAACCACCTGAAAGAGATCCAAAAAGAGAAACTCCTAGGAACATTGTGGTCAAATTCCAAAATTCCCAGGTCAAGGAGAAAATATTGCAAACAGCTAGAAAGAAACAATTCCAGTATTGTGGAAATACAGTCAGGATAACACAAGATCTAGCAGCTTCCACATTAAGGGATCGAAGGGCATGGAATAGGATATTCCAGAAGTCAAAGGAACAAGCACCTACCCAGCAAAACTGAGTATAATACTTCAGGAGAAAAAATGGTCTTTCAGTGAAATAGAGGATTTTCAAGCATTCTTGATGAAAAGAGCAGAGCTGAAAAAAAAATTTGACTTTCAAACACAAGAATGAAAAGAAGTATGAAAAGGTATACAACAAAGAGAAGTTATAAGGGCCTTACTAAAGTTGAACTGTTTACATTCCTACATGGAAAAATAATACTTTTAACTCTTGAAACTTTTCAGTGTCTGGGTAGTTGGTGGGATTACACACACACACACACACACACACACACACACACACACGTACACACACACATACGCACACATGCACGCACAGTGAGAGAGAGCACAGAGTGAATTGAATAGGATGGGATCATATCTTAAAAAATGACGCTAAGCAGTGAGAGAGAAATGTATTGGGAGGAGAGAGGGAGAAATGGAATGGGGCAAATTATCTCTCATAGAAGAGGCAGGCAGGAGATTTTTTTAGTGGAGGGAAAAAGAGGGGAGCTGAGAAAAAAAACATGAAGTTTACTCTCATCACATTTGACTAAAGGAAGGAATAAAATGCACACTCATTTTGGTATGAAAACCTATCTTACAATACAGGAAAGTGGGGGGAAGGGGATAAGCAGGGTGGGGGGGATGATGGATGGGAGGGCAGTAGGAGGAGGGAGCAATATGAAATCAACACTCTTGGGGAGAGACAAGATCCAAAGAGAGATCAGAAGCAATGAGGAGGGAAATATAATTAGTCTTACACAACACGACTATTATCGAAGTCATTTGCAAAACTACACAGATATGGCCTATATTGAATTGCCTATCTTCCCAAAGGGAATGGGTGGGGAGGGAGGGATGGGGAGAAGTTGGAACTTAAAGTTTTAGGAACAACTGTTGAGTATTGTTCTTGCTACTAGGAAATACGAAGTACATGTAATGGGTAATAGAAAGTTATCTGACCCTACAGGACAAAAGAGAAGATGGGGACAAGGGAAGGGAGGGATGATAGAAGAGAGGGCAGATTGGTGATAGAGGAAATCAGAATGTTTAGTGTATTGGGGCAGGGGAGGGGACAAATGGGGAGAAAATTTGGAACCCAAAATTTTGTGAAAATTAATGTAAAAAGTTAAATAAATAAAATTTTTTAAAAAAGCAGAATTGGTCAAATGGAAAAAGATAAACAAAAATTAACTGAAGAGACAGATTCCTTAAGAAGTAGAATTGGTGACATGGAAAAAAAATGTACAAAATTTCATTGAAGAAAAGACCTCCTTACAAAGGAGTATTGACCAAAGGGAAAAGGAAGCATAACATCTCACTGAAGGAAATCATTCTTTGAAAATTAGAATTGGGCAAGTGGTAGCTTATGACTCTATGAGGCATCAAGAAACAACACAATAATATCAAAAGATGGAAAAGATGGAAGACAATGTGAACTATCTCAATGGAAAAAAAAAACCAACTCATTTGGAAAAGAGAAGAAAAATCTTTTAAGGATTTTTGGACTACGTAAAACAAAGGATTTTTTAAAAGCCTAGACATAATTTTCAAGAAATTGTAGAGGAAATCTTCCCTGATATCATAGATTCAGAGGATAAGTTGTAAATTGAAAAAATCCATGATCATCACCTGAAAGAAATCCCAAAATAAAACTCCTAGGAATATTATGACCAAATTCCAGAACTCTCAATTCAAGGAGAAAATATTGAAAGGAGCCAGAAAGAAATAATTCAAATATGCTGGGGTCACAGTTAGGATAACATGATTTAGCAGCTTTCACATTAAATGATTAGAATATGATATTCTGTAGGGCAAAGGAACTAGTATATTACAATCAAGAATCACCTACCAAGCAAAACTGAATATGACCCCTCAGCAGGGAAGCAGATATTCAATGAAATAGAAGACTTTCAAACATTCTTGATAAAAGTACCAGAGCTGAGTGGAAAGTTTTACTTTAAAATACATGAATCAAGAGAAGCATAAGTGGCCTAGTCACACCAAATCATAAATTGTATTATAAAGTAATGATCAACAGGACTACTTGATGCTTGCTAAGAAATATAGAAGTAGATCAATAGAATAAGTTAGGTACATGAGACACAATGTCAATGATTATAGCAATCTGCCGTTTGTTCGATAAACCCAGCTTCTTGGATAAGAACTCACAATTTGACAAAAACTGGGAAAACTGGAAAATAGCATGGCAGAACCTGGGCATAGAACAATATCTGACACTGTATACAAAATAAAGTCCAAATGGGTACATGATGTAGATATAAAGGCTGATACTCTAAACAAATTAGAGGAGCAAGGAATAATTTATCTGTCACATTTGTGGAGGAATTTATGACCAAACAAGAGATAGAGAACATTGTGAAATGCAAAAATGGATATATTTGAATTCATTAAATTGAAAAGGTTTGCAAAAACAAAGCCAATGTAACCAAAACTAGGGGGGAAGCAGAAAACTGGGAAAGAATTTTGACAACTAGTGTCTGTGATAAAGGCCTCATGCCTGAAATATATAGAGACCTGAGTCAAGTTTACAAGAATACAAGTCATTCCCCAATTGATAAATGGTCAAAGGATATGAACAGGCAGTTTTCAGAGGAAGAAATTAAAGCTCTCTACAGTCATATGAAAAAACTCTCTAAATTACTACTGATTAGAGAGATGCAAAACAAAACAACACTGAGACACCATACCACACCTATCAGATTGGCTAGCATGGCAAAACAGGAAGATTATAAATGTTGGAGAAGATGTGGGAGGGTTGGAGCACTAACTCACTCTTGGTGGAGCTATGAGCTGATCCAACCATTCTGGAGAGCAATTTGGCACTCTACCCAAAGAATTACAAAAATGTACATATACTTTGACCCAGCAATAACACTTTTAGGGCTGTATCCCAAATAGATCATAAAAATGGGAAAAGGTCCCACATGTACAAAAATATTTGTAGCAGTTCTTTTTGTGGTGGCCAAGAACTGGAAATTCAGAGAATGCCCATCAATTGGGCAATGGCTGAACAAGTTGTGATAAATGAATGTAATGGAATACTATTGTGCTATAAGAAATGATAAAGTCAGTCTTCAGAAAAACCTGTAAAGACTTATATGAACTGAGACTGAGAGAAGTAAGTGGGACCAGGACAACATTGTACACATTAACATCTGCAGTGTGCGATGACTGACTTTGATAGACTTAGCCCCTCTCAGAAATGCAAGATTCTAAAACAATTCCAAAGAGCTCCTGATGGAAAATGCCATCTGTAACCAAAGAAAGAACAGTAGAGACTGATTGTAGAGAGAAGCAGACTATTTTCTATTTGTTTTTTGTTTGTTTGTTTTCCTTTCCTCAGGGTTCCTTCTAATTCTTCTATACACATGACTAATGTGAAAATATGTTTAATAGGAATGCATATGTAGATCCTATATCAGATTGCATGCCCTCTTGGGGAGAGGGGAAGGGAAGGAAGGAAAGAAAATTTAAAAATTATAGCCAGAGAGCACAGGGTGAGTTGAATGGGAAGGGATGATGTCTAAAAAATAAAATCAAGTGGTGAGAGAGGAATATATTGGGAGGAGAAAGAGAGAAATGGAATGGGGCAGGTTATCTCTCATGAAAGACACAAGAAAAAGCTTTTCAATGGAGGAGAAAAGGGAGAGGTGAGAGGAAAAAAATGAAGGCTACTCTCATCACATTTGACTTAAGGAGGGAATAACAGCAACACTTAATTTAGTATGAAAATCTATCTTACACTATAGGAAAGTAGGGAAGAAGGGAAAAAATAGGCTGGCAGGGATAATAGAAGGGAGGGCAAATTGGAAGAGGGAATATTTAGAAGTAAACGCTTTTAGGGAAGGACAAGGTCAGAAGTCAGAATATCATAAATGGGAGCCAGGATAGGATGGAGGAAATACAGTCTTTCACAATATGACTATTATGAGAGTCTTTAGTAAAACTACACATATATAGTCTATATTGAATTGCTTGCCTTCTCAGTGGGGATGAGTAGGGAGGGAGGAAGGAGCAGAAGTTGGAACTCAGTGTTTTAGGAACAACTGTTGAGAATTGCTTTTGTATGCCACATGGAAATATGAAATACAGGCAATGGGATACATAAATCTATTTTGCCCTATGAGAAAAGAAAGAAGGTGGTGATAAGGGAAGGGAGGACTGTGATAGAAAGGAGGTCAGATTGGAGGAAGGGGTCAGTAGAATGCATGACATTTTATGGTACGTGGAGGGGAGAGATGGGGAGAAAATTTGGAACTCAAAATTTTGTGGAAATGAATGCTGAAAATTAAAAATAAATAAATATGAAAAAGAGCAATATGTTTAAATCTATGTTCTACAGAAAGAGCCTTTTATGTGAAAGGAACAATTCAAAATGAAATACTTTAAATATATATATATATATATATATATATATATATATATATATATATGTAACTTATTTATTTTTACTTTTAAACATTCACTTCCATAAGAATTTGAACTCAAGATTTTCTCTCCATCTCTCCTCACCCCTCGCACCAGGACAGCTTGCTCATCATCCACCCCTTCCTCCAGTCTGTCCTCCCTTCTATCATCCCCCTTTCTCCCATGTCCCTCTCCTCTATTTTACTGTAGGGAAAAATAGATTTCCACACCTCATTTTATGTATATTTTATTTCACATTTGAAGGCAAAGACAATTTTTAACATTCATTTTTAAAGCTTTGTGTTACCTGTTTTTTCCATTCCTCCCTCCCCACCTATCCTCATTGAGAAAGGAAGTAATTCGATATAGGTCATACATGTGTAGCCATGCAAAACACTTCCAGAACAGTTATATTGTGAAATACAAACTACATTTCCTTCTGTCCTGTCCTGCTCTCAATTTATTCCTCTTCCTTGACCTGTCCCCCCATAATAGTGTTTGCTGCTGATTATCCTTTTCCCCAATTTGCTGTCCCTTCTATTATCTTCCCTCTCCAATCCTCCTCCCCACTTCGTTCTTGCAAGGTAAAATAGATTTCCATACCATTAAGCCAAATCCCATGAGAATAAGGATCATTTATTCCCTTTTGCCACCCCTCTTTTTCCCTCCATTTTGAAATCTCTTTCTTGCCTCTTTTATGTGAGATGATTTGCTTTATTCTATCTCCTCCTTTCCCTTTCTCCTAGTACATTACCCTCAAAAATAAATTTTATTTTCAGGTATTCTCCCTTCATATTCGGCTCACCTTGTGCCCTCTGTCTATATATGTATGTATATATTTATATACATACATAATATATACATACATAATACACATACACACATATATGTAAACACACATATAATACACACACACACACACATACCCTCTAACTACCCTAATACTGAGAAAGGTCTCATGAGATACAGATATCTTTTCATATAGGAATATAAACATTTCAACTTTATTAAGTTCCTTATGATTTCTCTTTCCTGTTTATCTTTTCATGCTTCTTTTGATTCTCGTATGTGAAAGCCAAATTTTTATTTAGCTCTGGTCTTTTCCACAATAATGCTTGGAAGTCCTCTATTTCATTAAAGTTTCATTTTCCCCCTGAAGTATTATACTCAGTTTTGCTGGATGTGACTCTTGCTTTTAATCCTACCTCCTTTGACCTCTGGAATATCATATTCCAAGCCTTCTGATCTCTTAGTTTAGAAGCTGCTAAATCCTGTGTTATCCTAATTGTATTTCCACAATACTAAAATTGTTTCTTTCTGGCTGCTTGGATTATTTTCTCCTTGACCTGGGAACTTTTTGCATTTTGCTTTTGGTTCTCTTTTGGGTCTCTTTCAGGAGATGATCAGTGAATTCTTTCCATTTCTGAACCCTCTGGTTCTAGAATATCAGAGCAATTTTCCTCAAAAATTTCTTGTAAGGTAATATCTAGTCTCTTTTCTTTGGTCATAGTTTTCAGCTACACCAATAATTTTTAAATTGTCTCTCCTAGATCTATTTTCCAGGTCAGTTGTTTTTCCAATGAGATATTTCACATTGTCTTCTATTCTTTCATTCTTTTGTTTTTGTATTATAATTTCTTGATTTCTCATGAAGTCATTAGCTTCCATCTGCTCCATTCTAATTTTTAAAGAACTACTTTCTTCAGCGAGCTTTCAGACCTCCTTTTCCATTTGGCCAATTGTGCTTTTTAAAATATTCTTCTCCTCCTTTGCTTTTTGGATCTCTTTTGTCATTTGGGTTATTCTATTTTTAAAGGTGTTATTTTCCTCAGCATTTTTTTGAGTCTCATTTATCAAGCAAACTGAATTGTTTTTCATGATTTTCTTTTGTCACTCTCATTTCTCTTCTCAATTTTCCCCCTTCCTTCTTACTTAATTTTTAAAATCTGTTTTGAGCTTTTCCATGGCCTGACACCATTTTTTATTTTTTTTTTGGAGGTTTCACATGTAGCAGCCTTGATGTTACTCTCTTCCTCCAGTTGTATGCTTCATCTTTCTTTGGTTGTATGCTTTGATCTTCCTCATCTGAAAGGATGGAAGAAAATCCCTTTTCTCCAAGAAAGTAACCTTCCATAGTCTTATTTTTTCCCTTTTTTGGGCATTTTTCCAGCCAATAACTTGACTCTTGAGTCCTTTGTCAAGTGAAGGATGTAATATCCCAGGCATCAAAGGTTTTGTGCAGCTGTTCTCTGAATTATATCTAAGAACTAATAAGTTCTCAATTCCTCTAAAGTGACATAATCAAGGAAGAGGTGTTTACTCCTCTCCTTGCCTGTGTCCTGGTCTGTGAGCAACCAAAAACATTCTTTTCTGCTCTGGAACTGCAAGAATGATTCCCTCCCCATAGAAGCCACCAGCTCTGTCATGCCATCGCTCCTCCTCACCCCAGGACCACCACTGAGAACTGAGACTCAGATTAGCTGCTCAATTCCCACACCTTCTCTAGGCTGAGAGAAGTGGCTGCCGGTGCCCTGTGGCTGGAGCTGGGACCAGACCACACTCCCCTCTCACCCAGTTGAAAGTACTTTCGCACTGAACTTTGAAACTGTCTTTGGTGTTTGTGGGTTGAATAATCAGAAAACTGCAGCAGCTGCCAATGATTCAGTGCCCTGAAACCTGCTCCAGTCCTGTCTGTGCAGGCATGGCCCATGCTGGACTTTGCTCTCCCCAAGTCTGGTGCAATCGACCCTTCCTGTCATTACATGCTGTCATTTTCTGGCTTCTATTGCTTAGCATCATTTTTTATAGGTATTTTAAGGCCTTTAGTGGGAGAGCTTAAGGAGGTCCATGCTTCTACTCTACCATCTTGGTTCCATCCCTCCTCCTCAAACTGAAATACTTCTAGATCTCAAGAAGTTTGCATTCAGTTGGGAAAATCATTTTATATAGATATAGATATAGATAGATATAGATATATAGATATATACACATACATACATACATATACATATATATAAAAACACAGAAATGTAAATTTGTTATGTTCATTATATATAAAGGGTGAGGGTTTGGGGGAGACAATGGAAACACTAACAACTGAGGGGGCTAAGGAAAATTATTATGTAATAGTAAAGAAACTGGGAATTCTAAGACAGAGAGGTATATTCCAGGCAGTAGGGCAGCCTATGAACAGGTCTGGAGACTGAACATGGAATAGTAATAGTGGGTTCAAGGAAAAGTGAGGAAAGTTGTTCAATTGTACCACTGATTATGTGAAGGGAAGTCATGTATGATAAGCCTGGGAAGGTAGTTTGAATTTAGCTTAGGAAGGGATGTAAACTTTCATTAAAATCACTGTAATGATAACAAGGACAATGGAATCATGTTGAGCTTCCAGTGATGTTAAAGTGCCCTTCATAAAGATCTTACATCATTTATTGAAGTAAGACAATGTTCCTGAAATTACTGGAACTTCCATTTCTAAAGTACAAAATGTTGCATTATCCCAGAGGATTTCTGGATTTTCTTCAGTATGCCACATCATTTCAGAGTTCGGATAGTTTTGAAACTTGGCTAAAGTTCAAATTCTCCTGTCTAATTAAAAGAAATACACTTTCTTTTTTTACTGTGAACTTAACATTCTTCAACAAAAGCAAGCATTTTATTATATAAAGAAAAAGAAATCAGAGAGGGTTCTGGGAAGATGGTGGAGTAGGTCAGAGAATTTCAAAGTTCTCCAGGTTTTCCTACACAAAAGGGACAAAATAGTGCCTCTGGGCAAACATAGAGCTGTGAAAACAAATAATATTAGAAGCAGAACAAGGTTGTTCTTGGGACAATTAGGAGAGTCCTGAAGAAAAATCCCGGGCTAGATTTCCTCCCTGTGAAGATTAAACACCTCCAGGCTAGGGTCCACTTTTACAATCAGTGGTAAACTACTTAAACAACAAGCAGCAAGTCCCATGGGTAGCTGGATTTGGAAGCTATCTCAGCTCTGCCATAGGAACTTTTATCTCTGGGACAGTGAGGGGAGTTGGGCATCTAACCTGAAGAAGGGTGAGGGATACTCTGATGACAAGAAATGTCAGACCCAGCTGAGCTACAGAGAGTGGTTGAGACAAGAAGGACTCAGCAACACCTGGTGAGTGCAAAGGAAGTGGGGCAGGGATGCCTATGGCTGTGGGCACTTACACTTACAGGATGTTGGAAGTCTTCCTTTGATTTCAAGGTCAGAGTGGAGAGCTAAAGAGGATCAGAGGCCTGCAGCACCATCCCCCATACCCCAGTGTTGAGGTTCAAGGGTGCTGGGACCCCTAAATAGAGACGTATGGGTCCTTAATGAATTCGACCTAAGCCTTCTTTCAGTCAAAGAAAAACAAAGTTTACTAAAAATCCATTATATTGGCCAGATGCTTAAGGAATCTGAGCACTTTCATGGAAACAAGATGGATATACAGAAGGGCTGTGGGAGGAATTTAGGGTTGGCCAAGTAGTCTGGAATGATTAGAACAGGATCTTGATGGGGATATCCAATAGGCTGCGGTGACCATGAGGAAACAAAGAAGGGCCAAGAATGCCAGGAACCTGGACCATGTGGCCAAGGGAGAATGAGATCTAGGTAGAATCAAAGGTGGGAAGTCTAGGGTGGCGCCAGGTGCAGAAAATGAAAAGCCAGTTGATTGGGATGGGTCAGTGCCTCAGGAGAGTAAGATTCAAGGAGAATTCAAAGGAGTTTCCAGAGGCTGTACCCTATCACCAGGACTAGAAGTGATCATAAAAACTAAACTATTGCAAAAAACAATGCACAGGCAAAGGAGAAAGGAACCAACCATAGAGAGCTACTATGGGAATAGAGAAGACTGGGTTCATCCTCAGAGGAGGATACTGAAGCAAAGAAACCCTCCTGTACTCCAAAGAGTAATGTCAAATGGTCACCTGCCCAAAAATAATTCATTGAAGAATTTTTAAAAAGACTTTAAAAATCAAATGAGAGAGATTAAGGAAAAATTAAAAAGACAAATAAGAATAATGTGAGAAAAACAAGATGATTATAACATGAAAGTTAACCTATTAGAAAAGGAGATCCAGACTTTTTTTTTTGACACACTCATTAAGAATTAATTATATACCACTATATGCCAGACACTTACGTTAGGTGCTAAGAATACAAAGTCAAAAACGAAAGAGTCCCTATCCCCAAGGAGCTTAAGTTCTCTTGATGGAAAGACATATACATATCCATCCATACATATATGTATATATGTATAAGGATATAAAAATAAACAAAGGTATTTGAAGATGTGGGGGAAAATAAGGCAACAGTAGCTTAGGGAAAGAGAAAAGGCTTCAGGTAGAATATGGTGCTTGAGTTGAGCTTTGAAGGAAATTATGGATTAAGGGCCAGGGTTAAGGAATACAGGTATGAGGATAGTTGATAGAAAAGGCATCCTTTGTGAGTCAGGAAGGAGACTGTAGAATATATGAAGGGACATAATGTATAATAAGGCCATAAAGTTAAGTTGAAGTCAGTTTGTGAGGGAGTTTAAATGTCAAAATAAGCGAATATTGAAATAAAATTGGTATAAAAAGAAGCAGCAAGCTTCTGGTGTTTTATGAGCAGAGATGCAAGATAATGAAGCCTCTACTTTAGAATAATGTAATTGGTAGATGATGTAGGATTGATAGATTTGGAGAAAGATAATGAACTGAGAAGGGAGATGAAGCAGTAGGCTTTTTGTGGTGGCCCATACTTACCTAAGATGGTAATCAAATGTAGGGAAGGGGAGATCCTAGAGATGTCAAAGAGGTAGAGCTGATGAAACTTTGCAAGTGAACACAGAAAAGAAGGTGAATTGTGGCACCACAGGCAAAAATAGTAAAGTCAGAATTGGGAGCAAGTTTGGGAAATATAATAAACCACAATTCTATGTCACTGTTAATTTTATAAATCACTTTACTCAAAATAACTCTGTGCAGCTAAAAGTAACCATATTTTTACAAGAGGACACTGAAGTTCGGAGTTTGTAACTTCCCCAGCATTATACAGCTGGTACATATCAGACAAAGATCTGAATTCAAGTTTCTGCTAACTATAAATCTAGTATTCTCTGTGCTGGCTGAATTTAAGAAGCTGAAAATATGTCCAAGTGGAGATGCCTTAAAGGCCAATTGGATGTTCAGGACCAACAAGAAATCTGCATTCCTTTCACCAAAAACACTGACTCTGATCATTTTCTGGCTGAAGTTGTAGGCAGCAAGATTTACAACTGGTGACCTTTGAAAGGACTGCTTCTCAGCATGGTAAAGGAAAGTGTGCAGAGTAGCACAGGTAAAGGAACAAGGCCAAGACCTGCTTGGTGGTCCAAAAATACATCAGTAAGGCACAGGAATATACTTTAAAAGGGGAAGGAAACGTGCTAGTTATCAATATTAAACACAACTTCATGAAATATACAATCACTGCATTTTAAAATTTTATCTAATATTACCACCACCTGTATGGAAGCATGAATTTATTTACACATGCATTTATTTATAGTTTCCATAGGTGCTCAAAAGGCTTTGCCATTGCCCTTTTTATGGAAAATGTGATGGGCTTACCCTTCTGCAGAGAGAATTAACATTGCTAGGATGGGCTTTGATTTTATAGGGAAAAGAGCTGAGTGAACTCTTGTACTAAAAAAATGCTATTTTCTCAAAGATCTCACCATTTGTTTTGTGACTATCCTAATTTATTACCAACTTTGAAAGCCACAAAGAAGCAGCAATTCACCACCCATAGAATACTTAATGTAATGTTTACAGCTTTATTCTTAGATTCTTTTGTTTATAAATCAGCAGTTCTTCCTAGCCTTCATTTTCTTTCTCATGACAAGTATTAAAGATTTCCACCTTTTTTCTCAAATTGACTTATTCTTTAGCAGTTAATCAAAATAAATGAGAATGCTGAATATTCCTAAATTTTAAAAGTACTTAATATTTTATTCGCTGTATTTGGGGGTTTTCAGATTTTTCATGGAGAAAAAAATAATTTAGTCATACTCACCTTTATATATATGTGTGTGTGCGTGCGTGCGCGCGCGTGTGTGTGTGTGTGTGTGTGTGTGTGTATGTATGTGTATTACTTCTACAACACAATCCTGGATAGTATAATTTGGTGTATGTTGTCTTAATTTCTACTGCATGGGGAAGGAGAAGTCATCAAGAAAATCTTGAAACATCATGTGGAAAACATCATGAAAGTCCATGCTTTGCCTTCAAGGTTCAGTTATTATCTTTTATCCACTGCCCAATCCATTTCATTTTTTGATCCAAATTATTCTCTAGTTCTTCTGGTATGATGCTGGGAAGCCAGTGTTCTATTTCATGGTTATAGGAGGCCATGGCTTCTTCACAAAGAATCTGGAAATTTCACATTGAATATTGTCCTGTAGTTTCTTTACATTGAATCTCCGATTTTCACATCTTGTATTGAAGTGGACATTATTCCTCCCTGGGCCCCTAGGCTGACAGATATCTGTTAGGTTACTGGGCAGGGTTGGATAATCTGCCTAGCAACAGGTTTCTTGTTTAGGCCCCTGTCAAAATATTATTTCCCTTAGGTTTAATATCTCATAAACTATTAACAGTCATTTCTTGTTCAGTCCATTTGCATGGTAACCACCTGTGCCCCCGCCAGTGTTAGCCCCCAATTGCCAGGTAACCACATTCTGTTGAGCCCCCCACTTTTCCTGATTGGTTACCTCTACTGGCACATGTTTTCTGTTGGGGGCCCTTTGCCTAGTAACACCCCTGACAACCCCCTCTGTTTTGCAGGTTCTTGCCTAGTAGCAAGCCCCCTCTTACTCTATCAAAACCCTGTTTGTTGTGTAAACCACAAGGCTGTACCGAGTAGCACCGAGTAGTACCGAAATGCTTAAAATGCACTCACCCACCCTAGTTCAGGGCTGTCTCCTCTGGATCTCTACATGAGGCAGCCACCAGCCTGGCTAATAAAGGATGCTATCAAAATTTTCAATTAATTTTGCCTGTGACTTATTAACATGGTCCATTTCAGTATATAAAACAGAATTATCTGTTTGAAGCAGAAAAGTAATATGGAACAATCCTTCAGGGAAGAAGTCACAGCTGCAGTAACCAGAAATAACTCCACCTTCTTTCATTTTATTTTCTAACTCTTCAACTACTCTGTCTTCATTCAAAATAGGACATTCATATTCTTCATAAAGCCATCAAATAACTGTTCTTCTTGTGTTAAATTATCCATATTAACATGTCAGTCCTGTTCTTGATGCAAATTCTTTACCTAGTGTGGTCTTTCCAACCCCTGGTGTACTCATACGCAGTGTGCTAGGCAACCTTATGGTCGTGGCTCTCCACGAAGGTGCAGCAGAAGAGATCTAGAATTTTTTTTTAATGTATAATTTATTTACTTTCAATTCTTAACATTCACTTCCACAAGAATTTGAATTAAAAGTTTTCTTCCTATCTCTCCCCACATCCCACCCCAGGAAAGCATGCCACCTATCCACCCCTTCTTCCAGTATGCCCTCCCTTATCTTACCCATCCTTCTTCCATCCCTCTTCCCCACTATTTTCCTGTAGGGCAAAATAGATTTCTATATTCCATTGACTGTATAGCTTAATTTCCAGCTGCATACTAGAATTATTTTTAACATTCATTTTTAAAACTTTGAATTCCATATTCTCTCCCTCCCTCACCACCCAGTCTCATTGAGAAAATAAGCAATTCAATATAGGTCATACATGTGTAACAATGCAAAGCACTTCCACAATAGTTATGTTGTGAAAGACTAACCACATTTCCCTCTGTCCTATCCTGCCCATTGTTTATTCCATTCCCTCGCTTGACCTGTCCTCCCACATTAGTGTTTGCTTTTGATTATCCCTTTTCCCAATTTGCTGTCATTTCTATTATCTTCCCTGTCCTATCCCTTTCCCTCTTACCCTCATGCAGGGTATACTAGATTGGGGTGTATGGTGTATTCAGGGAGGACCAGTACTAGTACCTTTGGTGTGATGACTGCCAAGGCCTTTTCAGGGCTCTTTCCACCTTTGGTGTCCACCTGTTCCACCTAACTCTCACCTGTGGCTCCAAGAAGCTGCAGCATGCTCAGTGGCCACACTTTGGTAAACCATTTGGGCAGGGGGGCCAAACTAGGCTGAGGGTAACCAAGAGTTCTCAAACCTATGGGAGAGTTAGGGGGTTGTCTACCAAGAATGCAAAGATCTCATGTGGTAGAATAGGCGAATGAGAACAATTTGTTCCAATGCCATGAAGGCAGATGAAGCAATGTGGAGCGCACAGAAGATGCCAAGGTCATCCACTGCATCCTGAGCCATCGCTAGCCGTCTTGATAATGTTCTGCCACTGCACTATGATGACTCGTGAGGACAGAGTGAGGATGATGACTTCGTGCAACTCTGCCTCACTTAAATCCAATTTACACATGAATCAAAAGATATCACATTACCCATTCCATTTCACTGTTATGCCTCAAAGTTCTGTGGTGACAGGCAAGTGATGAAGCAACAGGTGCAGATATGCTGGGAGCTGTAGTCATGACCCTGCACACAGGCGGCCCAGGTCATAGGGTCATTTCTCACTGGAAGCAACAGTGGGACTCGGCAGCCCCCTGGGTGTCTGAGAGGCCTTTTAAGGATCGCAGTGTTTACTTCCTGGTGTGAGGAAAGGGGCAGAAAAGGTCCCCTAAACATTTCTTGCTTACCCAACCCTGGCCTGATTTTTGTGGCAGACAGGGAATCCCACTATGCAGTAAATACACAAAAAAAATGTAGGAAAATATCTGCAAAGATGATTCCACTCACCACTGGCACATGGAACTTGCTCACACTAATAGACAACACAACATTCAGTAGACCTGAAAGAAGAACTGCTCTTATTACAAAAAACTCAACAGGTATTTCATCCAAATAGCAGCCTGAGTGAAACAAGGTTGGCAAATGAAGGCCAACTTACTGAAGTTGGAGCTTGATACACTTTTTTTTCTTTCTTTTTTTTTAATCTTTTTTAAAATTTTTTATAAATTTATTTATTAAACTTTTTACATTCATTTTCACAAAATTTTGAGTCCCAAATTTTCTCCCCATTTCTCCCCTACCCCCACCCCAATACAACAAAGAGTCTAATTTCCCCTATCACCAATCTGCCCTCTCTTCTATCATCCCTCCCTTCCCTTGACCCCATCTTCTCTTTTGTCCTGGAGGGCCAGATAACTTTCTATTCCCATTACCTGTATTTCTTATTTCCTAGTAGCAAGAACACTACTCAACAGTTGTTCTTAAAACTTTGAGTTCCAATTTCTCCCCATCCCTCCCTCCCCACCCATTCCCTTTGGGAAAGCAGGCAATTCAATATGGGCCATATCTGTGTAGTTTTGCAAATGACTTCGATACTACTCGTGTTGTGTAAGACTAACTATATTTCCCTCCATCCTATCCTTCCCCCCATTGCTTCTATTCCCTCTTTTGATCCTGCCCCTCCCCGAGTGTTGACTTCCAATTGCTCCCTCCTCCTATTGCTCTCCCTTCCATCATCCCTCCCACCCTGCTTATCTCCTTCTCCCCCACTTTCCTGTATTGTAAGATAGGTTTTCATACCAAAATGAGTGTGCATTTTATTCCTTCCTCAAGTCAAATGTGATGAGGGTAAACTTCATGTTTTTTCTTCTCAGCTCTCCTCTTTTTCCCTCCACTAAAAAGTCTCCTGCTTGCCTCTTGAATGAGAGATAATTTACCGCATTCCATTTCACCCTCTCTCCTCCCAATATATTTCTCTCTCACGGTTTACCTTAACTTTTTTTAAGATATGATCCCATCCTATTCAATTCAGTCTGTGCTCTCTGTCTCTGTGTGTGCATGCATGTGTGTATGCGTGAGTGTGTGTACGTGTGTGTGTGTAATCCCACCCACTACCCAGATACTGAAAAGTTTCAAGAGTTACAAATATTGTCCTTCCATGTAGGAATGTAAAAAGTTCAACTTTGGTAAGTCCCTTATGACATCTCAGTCCTGTTTACGTTTTCATGCTTCTTCTCATTCTTGTGTTTGAAAGTCAAATTTTCTTTTCAGCTCTGGTCTTTTCATCAAGAATGCTTGGAAATCCTCAATTTCATTGAAAGATCATTTTTTCCTCTGAAGGATTATACTCAGTTTTGCTGGGTAGGTGATTCTTGGTTTTACTCCTAGTTCCTTTGACTTCTGGAATTTCCTATTCCATGCCCTTCAATCCTTTAATGTAGAAGCTGCTAGATCTTCTGTTATCCTGATTGTATTTCCACAATACTGGAATTGTTTCTTTCTAGCTGCTTGCAATATTTTCTCCTTGACCTGGGAATTCTGGAATTTGGCCACACTGTTCCTAGGAGTTTCTCTTTTTGGATCTCTTCCAGGTGGTGATCAGTGGATTCCTTGAATACTTATTTTGCCCTCTGATTCTAGAATATTAGGGCAGTTTTCCTTGATAATTTCATGAAAATGATGTCTAGGCTCTTTTTTTGATCATGGCTTTCAGGTGGTCTCATAATTTTCAAGTTGTCTCTCCTGGATCTATTTTCTAGGTCAGTTGTTTTTCCAATGACATATTTCACATTCTCTTCCATTTTTTTATTCTTTTGTTTTTGTTTTGTGATTTCTTGGTTTCTCAGAAAGTCATTAGCCTCCATCTGTTCCATTCTAATTTTGAGAGGACTCTTTTCTTCAGTGAGCTTTTGAACCTCTTTTTCCATTTGGCTAATTCTGCTTTTGAAAGCATTCTTCTCCTCATTGGCTTTTTGAACCTCTTTTGCCAATTGAGTGAGCCTATTTTCCAAGGTGTTATTTTCTTCAGCATTTTTTTTGGGTCTCCTTAGGAAGGTATTGACCCGTTTTTCATGCTTTTCTTGGATGTCTCTCATTTCTCTTCCCAGTTTTTCCTCCACCTGTCTAACTTGCTTTTCAAAATCCTTTTTGAGCTCTTCCATGGCCTGAGCCCACTGAATATCTATTTCAGATGTTTGGAATACAGAAGCCTTGACTTCTATGTCTTTCCCTGATGGTAAGCATTGTTCTTCCTCATCAGAAAGGAAAGGAGGAAACATCTGTTCACCAAGAAAGTAACCTTCTATGGTCTTATTTTTTTCCCTTTTCTGGGCATTTTCCCAGCCAGTTTCTTGGCTTCTGAGATTCCTCTGCACCCCTGCTTAGATCCACCCAGCTAGTTCTTGGGGTCTGAGATTCCAATGCTTCTCCCCTGCCTCAGGGCTTTCAGTGGGAGGGCTGGGTTGCTATTCAGTGTGAGAGATTAAGTTCGGGTTCTCAGGTGGGGTCAGGGCCACCTCCCAGGTTCATTTACCTCAGGGGGATTATGCAGAGACTTTCAGTAATGGATCTGAGCCCCTGCCTTCTTTGGGAGCTCCTGTACAATGCTTTCCTCCCCCCTGTTGCCTCCTGTGGGGGCCTATGTTATGGAGACACCCCTCTCCCCTCTCGGCCAGTCCAGAAGGCTCCCTCACTGACCTGTAGAGCCTGTGGGTTGACGGACCTGCATGGCCACCGGAGATTCTGTCCCTAAAGCCTGCTCAGATCTGCTCCTCTTGGGGCCCCAAGGCCAGGGCAGATCAGGGCTGAGTTCTGCGCCTGGTCGGGTGCATGATGGACCTTAGGTGCCAGTTTTTCAGGGCTCTCTGGAACAGAAATCTCCTCCACTCTGCTGCTGTGCAGCTTCCACTGCTCCAGAACCCATTTGGAGTTCTTTTTATAGGTATTTTATGGGCTGTGGGTTTTGAGCTAGTTTATGTGAATCTTTCTACTCCACCATCTTGGCTCCTCCCCCGCAAACCAGCTTGATACACTTTTTTCTGGAGTGGGTACAGTGAAGGGGAGTACTGTGAAGATGGCATGGGTTTTGTAATAAAAACTAATCTAATCAGCAAGCTGGTATGCCTGCCAAAAGGAGTGAATGACAGGCTCATGACAATGAGATTGCCACTCACAGGAAAACGTCAAGCTTATGCTCCCACCATGACAAACCCTGATGAAGTCAAAATTTTAAATATTAGGAAGACCTAGAGACCCTTATCATCAATGTGCCAAAAGAGGACAAATTTATAATTCTGGATGACTTTAATGCTAGAATAGGCTCAGATTGCCAGACTTGACAGGGAGTCCTAGGGAGAAATGGAGTTGGAAACAGCAACCACAATGGTCATTTACTTCTGAAGACTTGTGCATCACATGTCCTTCTCATCACCAACACTGTCTTCCATTTATCTAAATGCAATAAAACTTCATGGATGCACCCTCGTGGCAAACACTGACATCTAACAGATTATGTGATTGTAAGGAGAAGAGACAGACAATATGTGAGAGTGACAAAGGCAGTGTGTGGTACAGAGTGCTGGATTGATCATAGACTTATCCTTTCCAAGCTAAATATTTGCATTCATCAAAAGTGCTACCCCAAGGCAAAATGACTACCAGAAGAATTAATGTCAACTAATTTGAGTTCTTCTCTGAGCCTGAACAGTTTGCTGCTGACTTGGAGAGAAAGTTGAGCCAACATGCAGTTGGTAACAGTGGAGCAGAAAAGGAATGGGCAGCTCTCAGACATTTGGTGTACAGCACTACATTTGCTCATCTGGGTCAGAATACTCACAAACACCAAGACTGGTTTGATGAAAATGATGGGGAAATTCAGAAGCTGCTAAATGAAAAACGTGAACACCACAGGATTGACCAGCAGGATAGTTCATCCACCTCTGAGAAGGTAGCATTTAATTCCATCAAAAGCAAAGTACAAGCAAAACTTAGAGAGATGCAGGATTCCTGTCTCAGTAAGAAGGCAAATGAAATTCAGTTTTATGCTGATAGTAACAATCCAAGTTGCTTTTGTAATTCCCTGAAAGCTATTTATAGATGAAAAACTTATGGTGCATAGCAACTACTCAGTGCTGATGGAGTCACATTGATTAGTGACAAGGACATGATCCTAGAGAGATGGGCTGAACACTTCCATAGTATTCTCAACAGGTCCTCATCAATCAATGCTGAGGCCATTGACCATTTACCTCAGGTTGAAGTCAATCCCTCCTTAGCTGAATTTCCAACTGAAGAAGAGGTTTTGAGGGCCATTAGGCTCCTTTCATGCAGCAAAGCATCTGGTGCTGATTCTATTCCAGCTGAGATTTACAAGGTGGGGGATCATTGCTCATATAAAAGCTGACTGAAATTTTCCAGATTATATGACAAAAGAAGGCTATTCCTCAGGAGTTCAAGGATACTTCCATTGTCCATCTCTATAAGGGTAAAGGAAATAGATTGTTCTGCAAAAATCACAGAGGGATCTCTCTTTTAGTCATGGCTGGCAAAATTCTTGCTAGAGTCCTCCTTAATAGACTAATCTTTCACCTGCAAGATGGTCATCTATCTGAGAGCCAGTGTAGCATCATAAAGCTGATATGCAAAAAAGTATGGATCAATTCTCTGTTGCCTATGCTTATTGTGGCCTAACAATTAATATGAAGACAACACAGATGCTTCATCAACCACCACCACATCATCCATATGTGGAAACATTGGTTACAGTAAATGAAAAAGTTCTGAATGCTGTGGATAAATTCACTTGCCTCGGTAGTGTACTTTCCAGGGATGTACACATTGATGATGTGGTTGACACATGCATTGCCAGAGGTAGCTCGGTGTTGAGAGACTTTGCAGGAAAGCATGGCAGACAAGAGATATGAGATTGACTACCGTACTGAAGGTCTACAGAGTCATTGTGCTGACCTCATTGTGGTATGCCTGTGAAACATGGATAGTCTACTAGCGACATGCCAGGAAACCAAATCTCTTCCATTTGAACTTAGGAAGATTCTTAAGATCATTTGACAGAACCAGACTCTGAGGTCTTTACTAGAATTAATCTGCCAAGCATCAAACTATGCTTCAGAGAGTACAACTCTAATGGGCTGGCCATGTTGTTTGAATGCAAAACCTATGCTTGCCAAAAAGACTATTTTATGGAGAACTTCCATGAGGTAGGCAATCATATGGTGCCAAAAGAGTTGATGTAATGACACTCTCAAGGACTTTGAAATTGATTGTGTAACATGGGAGAGACTGACACAGGACTGCTCAGCATCATGTGCCCACATCAGAGAAGGTGCTGTGCTTTATGAGCAAAGTAGAATTGAAACAGCTCAAAGGAAGTATAGGATGTGCAAATTTTTAAAAAAAAATTATTTATTTTTATTTTTTTGGTGTTCTACAATCATTTCCTTAAAATTAATATTTTATTCCCCCCCGCCCCGACCTTTCCATCACTACCCTCCTCCCTCCCTGCGACAGCATACAATTCTGTATAGGTTCTACATATACTTTCCTGTTGAGTACATTTTCATAATAGTCATGTTATGTACTTGAACTAAAATAAATGGAAGAAATCATATAACAAATCAAAACATAATACACTAAAACCTACACATATACAAACATGATCTGCTACATTTTACAAATGATTTCCATATTTCTATCTCTGAGTGTGGAAGACATTTTGTGTTAGAATACTACCATTGGGATTTTTTTTTTTTAGTAAGTTCTTGCATTATTATCAAGTTCCAAGTCTACCAGAAAAAACTCTCGCACACTGTGATCGTTGCTGTGCACAAGGTTCTCCTGGTTCTGCTCCTTTCACTCAGTATCAGATCATATAAGTCCTTCCAGGCCTCCCTGAAGTCTTCTTGTTCATCATTTCTTATGGTGCAATAGTACTCCATTACATTCATATACCATAATTTATTCAGCCATTCCTCAATTGATGGGCATCCCCTTGATTTTCAGTTCTTGGCAACCACAAAGAGTGCTGCTATAAATATTTTTGTACATGTGGGACCCTTTCCCATTTTTATGATCTCTTGGGGACACAGTCCTAGTAGTGATGTTACTGGGTCAAAGGGTATGCACATTTTTGTAGCCCTTTGGGTATAGTTCCAAATCGTTTTCCAGAATGGTTGGATGAGCTCACAGCTCCACCAACAATGAATTAGTGTTCCAACTCTCCCACATTCTCTCCAGCATTTATCATTTTCTTGTTCTGTCATATTTGCCAATCTTACAGGTGTGATGTGGTACCTCAGAGTTGTTTTGATTTGCATCTCTCTAATCAGTAGTGATTTAGAGCACTTTTTCATATGATTATAGATATCTTTAATTTCTTCCCCTGAAAATTGCCTGTTCATATCCTTTGACCATTTATCAATTGGGGAATGACTTGTATGGTTGTACATTTGAGTCAGTTCTCTATATATTCTAGAAATGAGGCCTTTATCCCCGAGCATAGCTGTAAAATTTTTTTTTCCCAATTTACTACATCCCTCCGAATTTTGGTTGCATTGGGTTTGGTTGTGCAAAAACTTTTCAGTTTAGGATGTGCAAATTTAGATTATCCACCTCAAATGTTCATGTGGACTATCTGTGCCCAATCTGTGGTGGGGCATTCCAAGCTCATATTGGTCTGATCAGCCACAGTCAGATCCATTTAAATTTGACTTTATTATGGTTTTATCATTTTGGTCCTCTCTGAGACTGAAGGACAACAGCCATCAACCAACAGTATTGGAAACATTAAAAGATTTCAGGTCTTAGAACACTATATATCAAAGATTAAAAAAAAACTGTGTCTGGATGAAAATCTCAAAGCAAGAAAAGCAAAGTATAATTGTGAATGAAAAAAAGACATTTAATCAACTGTCAGATTTTCAGGACTCTGTTAAAAAACAAAACAAAAAACAAACACAAAAACCTGAACTCAATAGAAGATTTAACACACAAGAGCCAAAAGAAATATAAAATACACACCAATGACCAATTATAAAGGACTAAATAAGGATGGAATGTTTACCTTTTATGTATATAAAATGCAAAATCTATGTCTAAGATTGTTACTAGTAATTAGATAGCTTTTGGGAAAGATTGAAGTAGAGTATGATATGACTTCAAAAAGTAAAACCATTCAAGAATAGATAAAAGAGTAATTGTCTTGAATTAGATGAGGTGGGGGGTTGTTAGTTGTGGAAAACTACTTTCATTAGGAATGGGTTTAAGAGGGGAAAATACAGACACATCTTGAAGAGTACAGAAGTCTTCTAAACTTAGAAAAAAATAAAACTAAGATGATAGTGAGTTGGGAGGGGATAAATGAGGGATCTTTGGAGGGGAATGTGAAGGAATAGGTTAAAAAGAGGATATAGATGAGTTTAGATTTAGGGGAATGGGAGGATAAGAGAGGGAGCTTTAGAGGGGAGGGGTACAGAACAGGTCAAACGGATATATAAAAGGGTGTTTAGATTTAGGGGCATGAAGGAAAAGTGAGGGATTGCTCGATTGGGGAAACATTTAGTAATAGGTTCAGTAAAAGGTAGCAGATTGAAGTAGAGGAGTAAGGAGAAATAATAAAAACATATTGGCAAATGTAAAAAGATCAAGAGGAACATTTCTTAGGGAAAGTATGTATGTATATATGTGTGTTTGTATGTAAGTGTATATGTGTTTATGTGTATGTATATGTCAATACCTGTATATACATATATCAATGCTCAGTTATAGCCTTGGGATGGCAGGTAGGTGGGAGGAAGGAGGGGAAAAGAATGAAGTAAAAAGTATACAACAGAGAACAAAATAAAACCTGCAAAAAATCAAAGAAAAGTTGGATAGCTTTCAACATAATGCACAGAATTTAATATATATAGGTCTTTGTGATAAGTTATAGATATATGTTCTGAATCTTCTCTCATGTGCTGCTGTACAAATGACATTTCTTTTTCCTTTTACATTTTAGTTTGTTTCTGTTTGTTTCTCTTTCTTTTCTTTTTTATAAATAATTATTTTTTTCAATGTTCTATAATCACCTCCATATATCTTAAATTTTTTCCCTCTCTCCTCCTCTTTCCCCTTCTCTCTCCCTACTCCCTCCCCACGATGGCTTGCAATCTTATATAGGTTCTACATTCCTATTAAATACAATTTCACCATAGTCATGTTGAATAGAAGAATTAAAATGAATGGGAGCAAACATAAATCAAAACAAACATAAAACAAAAGAAAATGGTCTACTTCATTCTGTGATCCAATTCCATAGTTCTCTCCCTGGACCTGGAAAGCATTTGGCCTCAAAAATCCATTGGGAATTTTTTAGGTCCTTGCATTGCCATGCAGGACTAAGTCTACCAGAAAAGTTCCCCGTACACTGTGGTTGCTGCTGTGTACAGAGCTCTCCTGGTTCTGCTCCTTTCACTCAGCATCAGCTCATATAAGTCTTTCCAGGCCTCTCTGAAGTCTTCCTGATCATCATTTCTTATAGCATAATAGTATTCCATTACATTCACATACCACAACTTATTCAACCATTCCCCAATTGACGGACATCCCTTTGATTTCCAGTTTTTGGCTACCACAAAGAGATCTGCTATAAATAGTTTTGTACATGTGGGAGACTTGCCCATTTTTATGATCTCTTTGTGATTGTCCTAGAAGCAATATTGCTGGGTCAAAGGGTATGTACATTTATGTAGCCCTTTGAGCATAGTTCCAAACTGCTCTCCAGCATGGTTGGATCAGTTCACAGCTCCATCAATAATGAATTAGTGCTCCAACTCTCCCAAATCTTCTCCAACATTTATCACCTTCTTATTTTGTCATGTCAACCAATCTGACAGGTGTGATGTGGTACCTCAGATTTGTTTTGATTTGTATCCCTCTAATCAACAGTGATTTAGAAGATTTTTTCATATGGCTATAGATAGCTTTAATTTCTTCCTCTGAAAACTGCTTGTTCATATCCTTTGACCATTTATCAATTGGGCAATGACTTGTATTCTTGGACATTTGATTCAGTTCTCTATATATTTTAGAAATGAAACCTTTATCACAGACACCAATTGTAAAAATTCTTTCCCAGTTTTCTGCTTCCCTCCTAATCTTGGTTGCATTGGGCTTGTTTGTGCAAAAACTTTTCAATTTAACATAACCAAAATTATCCATTTTGTACTCCATAATGTTTTCTATCTCTTGTTTAGTCAAAAATTTCTCCATTCTCCATAAATCTGACACACTATTCCTTGCTCCACTAATTTGCTGATAATATCAACCTTTATACCTAGATCATGTGCCCATTTGGACTTTATTTTCATGTACAGTGTCAGGCATTGGTCTATACTCAGTTTCTGCCATACTGTTATCCAGTTTTCCTAGCAATTTCTGTCAAACAGTGAGTTTTTATCCCAGAAGCTGAGGTCCTTGGGTTTATCAAACAGGAGATTGCTATATTCATTGACTCCTGTGTCTTGAGTAACTAACATATTCTACTTTTCTACTCCTTTGTTTCTTAGCCAGTATCAAGTGGTTTTGATGATTGCTGCTTCATAATACAATTTGAGATCTCGTAGGGCTTGGCCACCTTCCCTAGCATTATTTTTCATTAGTTCCCTTGATATTCTGGACCTTTTGTTCTTCCAGATGAATTTTGATATTATTTTTTCTACCTATAGAAAGTAATTATTGGGTAGTTTGATTAGTATGACAATGAAAAAGTAAATTAATTTAGGTAGAATTGTCATTTTTATTATATTGACTTAGCCTACCCAGAAGGAACCAATGTTTTCCCATTTACTTAGATCTGACTTTATTTGTGCAAAAAGTATTTTGTGACTATGTTCATATAGTCCCTGGGTTTATTTTGGCAAGTAGACTCCCAAATATTTTATAGCATCTACCCAAACCTTAAATAAGAATTATTTTGTTGGACTTCTTTAGTAATATATAGAAATGCAAATGATTTATGTGGGTTTATTTTGTAACCTGCAGCTTTGCCAAAGTTGTTTATTATTTCAATTATTATTTATTTGATTATCTGGGATTCTCTAAGTATATCCTCATATCATCGGCAAAGAGTGCTAACTTAGTTTCTTCTTTACCTATTCTAATTCCTTCAATTTCTTTTTCTTCTCTTATTGCTACAGTTAGCATTTCTAATACCATATTGAATAAGAGTGGTGATGATCGACATCCTTGTTTCACCCCTGATCTTATTGGAAATGCATCCGGCTTCACCACATTACATGTAATGCTTGCTGAAGGTTTTAGTTAGACACCACTTATTATTTTAAGGAAGGCTCCATTTATTCCTATGCTCTCCAGCGTTTTCAACAGGAAGGGGTGTCGTATTGTGTCCAAAGCTTTTCCTGCATCTATTTAGATAATCATGTGGTTTCTGTTAGTTTTGTTGTTGATGTGATCAATAATACTAATAGTTTTCCTAATGCTGAACCAGCCCTGCATTTCTGGTATCAATGCTAACTGATTATAATGTATTTTGTCATGATAAGTTGATGTATTCTTTTCGCTAATTAAAAAATTAAAATTAAAATTTTTCTATCTGTATTCATTAGACAAATTGGTCTCTAATTTTATTTCCCTGTTTTGGCCTTTCCTGGTTTAGGTATCAGAGCCATATTTCTATCATAAGAAGAATTTTGTAGGACTCCTTCTTCCCCAATTTCCCCAGATGATCTATATTGTATTGGAATTAACTGTTCTTAAAATATTTGATAGAATTCACTTCTACATTCATCTATCCCTGGAGATTTCATCCTAGGGAGTTCATTAATGGCTTGTTGAATTTCTTTTATGGAGATGAGGTTATTTAAATATCCAACTACCTCTTCTGTTAACCTGGGCAATTTATATTTTTAAAAATAATCATCCATCTCATTTAGATTGTCTGATTTATGGGCATATAGTTCGGCAAAGTAATTTCTAATTATTGTTTTAATTACTTCCTCATTGGAGGTGAGTTCAATCTTCTCATTTTTGATATTCATAATTTGGTTTTCTTCTTTCTTTTTCATTCACATTGACCAAAAGTTTATCAATTTTATTAGTTTTTCATAAAAAAATCTTTATTTCAATTTTATTAATCTCTCCTTTGGTTTTCAGTATTTCCAATTTGGTATTTACTTGGGGATTTTCAATCTGTTCTTTTTCTAGCTTTTTCGGCTGCATGTCCAATTCATTGATCTCCTCTTTCTCTATTTTATTCATGTAGGCATTAAAAGACAAAAACTTCCCTAAAAACTACTTTTGCACTGTCCCAATTGTCTCATTATTGTCCTTCTCTTGAATGAAGTTGTTGATTGTTTCTATGAGTTGTTGTTTAACCCACTCATTCTTTAGGATTAGATTATTTAGTTTCCAATTAATTTTTGGTCTATCTTTCCATGACCTTTTATTACATATAATTTTATTGCATTATGATCTGACAAAGATGCATTGACTACCTCTGCTTTTCTGCATTGGATTGTGAGGATCATATGGCCCAGTAGATGGACAATTTTTTTTAAATGCGCCATGTACTGCTAAGAAAGAGGTATATACTTTTCTATCCCCATTCAATTTTCTCCAGAGATCTATCTTATCTACCTCATCCAGAGTTTTATTCACCTCCTTAACTTCTTTTTGCATTTCTTTTGAAGTTAGATTTATCAAGTTCAGAGGGGGAGAGGTTGAGGTCCCCCTTTAGTATAGTTTTGCTGGCTATTTCTTCCTGTAACTCCCTTACCTTCTACTGTAAGTATTTGGATGCTATGACACTTGGAGTATATATGTTTAATAATTATATTACTTCATTATCTGTGGTGTCTTTTAGCAGAATATAGTTTCCTTTCTTATCTCTTTTGATGAGATTTATTTCTCCTTTTGCTTTGTCTGAGATTAGGCTTGCTACCATTACCCTTTTTACATGAGATGAAGCACAATATATTTTATTCCAACCTTTTACCTTTGCAGTTTGTGTATCTTCCCCCCACCCCCCACATTTCAAAAGTGTTTTTATATACAAAATATTGGTGAATTATGGCTTTTAATGCATTCTGCTATCCATCTCAATTTTATGGGAGAGTTCATTCCATTCACACTCACAGTTATGATTACTATCTGTGTCTTTCCCTCCATCCTCTTTTCCCCGTTTGTGATTTTAATTCTCCCTTTCCCCTTTTCCTCTATAATAGAGTTTTAATTTTTGACCACCACTTCCCTCAGTTTCCCCTTCCTTCTTTCAGACTCCTCCTTTTTTGCTCCCCTTTTCCCTTACTACTTCTTCCCTCCCTTTTAGTTTTTTCTCTTTTTCTTTCCCCTTTCCCCTCCTACTGCCTATAGAACTAGTTAGATTTCTATACTTAACTGAGTTTATTGTTCCCTCCTTAAACCAAATCAGATGAGAGTAAATCTCAAACAATGCTCATCTCCCTCCCCTCTTTTCTCTGCTGTGATATATTTTTGTGCCTCTTCCTGTGATATAAATTACCATTTTCTGCTCTTCCTTTTCACATCTCCCATTACAATCCCTTCACACTCTTAAATCACATTTTTATCCTCACATCATTTACTTTAAATCCACACTTTCTGTCTATGTATATCTCTTTTATGTATCATGATAAATATACAATTCTCAGGATTCACTATCATCTTCCCTTATAGGGATGCAAACAGCTTACCCATGTTGAATAACAAGTTATTTTCCCCTGTTTACATTTTTATGCCTCTCTTGAGACTTGTGTTTTAAGATGCATTTCTATTGAGCTCTGCCCTTTTCATTAAGAACGACTGGAAATCCCTTATTTCATTGACTGTCCTTCTCCTTACCTGAAATATTATGCTGAATCTTGCTAGGTAATTCATCCTTGATTGTAGTCCACTCCTTTGTCTTAAAGAATATCATGTTTCAGTTCCTTTGATCTTTTAATGTAGAAGATACAAGGTCCTGTGTGAACCTGTGTGTAGTTCCTTGATAGTTGAATGATTTCTTTCTGCAGTACTTTCTCTTTCACTTGATAGTTTTGAAATTTGGCAATTATATTTCTTGGTGTTTTCAGTTGGGGATCCCTGTAAGGAGTTCAATGGTGGATTCTTTCAATGATTATATTGCCTTCTGGATCTAGAACGTTTGGGCAATTTTCCTTGATGATTTCTTGGAAGATATTGTCCATGCTCTTTTGTTCATCATGGCTTTCTGGTAGACCAATAATTATTAGATTTTTCTCTCCTGGATCAATTTTCCAGGTCAGTTGCTTTTCCAATTATATACTGCACATTTTCTTCTATCTTTTCATTCTTTATATTTTGTTTGATTATTTCATGATGTTTCATAGAGTCATTAGCTTCTAGTTGCCTGATTGTAAGTTTTATGAAATTGCTTTCTTCCATTAACTTTTGCATCTCCTTTTCCATCTGTCCAATTATTCCTTTTAAGCAGTTGTTTTCTCCAGTGAGGTTTTGTACTTCCTTTTCCTTTTGTCCAATTTTCCTTTTAAATTCTTCTGCAATTTATTTTTTGATATTTTAAAAATCATCAGCCAGTCTTTCTTCTATTTCTCTATTTTGACCTCTCCCAAGAATGTTCTTTGGACTTGAGACCAGTTTATTTTCCCTTCTTAAGTTTCAGCTACAAGTATGGTCTCATTGCTGGCCTCTTTGGTATTTGTGCTTTGGTCCTTGTCCCCATAGAAATATTCTGGTCTTTATTTTCTGCTTTGCTTCCTACTCATGATGATCACCCTTTTCCTGGCCTTTTAAGTTGATCTCTTCTTCTGGGCACAAGAGGTTATGTCCCACAGTTCTTGTGCCTTGGACTTGAGGCTTTGTGTGTTGTGGTCTCTGGTTGTTTCAGCTAGAAGTTAAAATACATTGGCTTCCTTAGTGATGAGCTGGCTGGTGTGAGAAAGCAGAGACCAGGTGAAGTCTTTCTGGGTTTCCCTGGATTTATTCTGGAGCTAGCTTCATTAAATCTGGCCACAGGAGGTCTCCTCTGCTGAGCTAGAGAATAGGCAAGCTCAGTCATTTTTGAACCTGTCTATGCTAATGTCTTCCTAATTCCCCTGGGGTGTTGAGGCATGCTTGTATTCCTGGTGTTGAGGATTGCAGGCTCCACCCCACTGTGACTTGAAATCTCCTTCCAATTTGCTGAGGTGCAGCTGTCTGGGACAGCTCTGATCCTGCACTTTCCTTCTTCAGCCACAGCAAGAGCTACCCCCCCCCCACTTTGTTATTTTCCTAGCCTCATGAGCTAAAAGACTGTTTGACCCTTTGGCTGATCCAACTGTTCCAAGATTTTTCATGGGGAAATATTTGATAGGTCTCTCAAGGTTAACAAGGGGAGGGGGAGAGCATTTACCAATCATTCCACCATCTTGGCTCCTGGAAGTTCAAGTAGGTGACTTACAGACATGTAATCTGTCGGCTGACAGTCTCAGGAGCAGCTGTTGAAATTACCTGTGGCTCCAGGATCTCTCTTACTCAGTTCCACTGGACTCCCATCCAGGGCTGATATGCCTGAGATTCGTCAGTGTGGCCACTGCTTCAGACCACCCAGTGATCCTCAATTATTGTTAATACCTGGGCAACTATTGTTATGTCATTCTGTTATTGCTTATTTTCCAAAAGACACATTTTGACAAAGTTCTAGACTTTTATAGTTGCTGATTTGTAGGTATTATCATTCATTGAATGTCAGAGTTTCCACACTCTCATTATAAACAATGAATCAGTCAATCAATTAAACATTATATATGTATTTATTATTTGCCATAGTTCAGACTCTGTGCTAGTTTCTGGGTTTATGAAGAAAAAATTGAGAGTCCTTGACCTCAAAGAGCTTACATTCCATCAGGGAAAACAGCATGAACTTATCTACATAATAAAATAAACACACAAACATATATACATATATTTGTACATATGTGTGTGGGAGTGTATTTATATGTGTATGTATGTACATATATATATGAAGGAGAGAAACATATATAATACACTGTAATATTTAAGTATTCACAGCAGATGATATCAGGATAGGCATTATGTAGGAAGTAATACATAAGTCCAGTTTTGAAAGATGCTAGTCATTCTAAGAGTCAGAAATGGGGAGGGAATACATTTTAGGAGTTGAGGATTGCTTGTGGAAAGGCATGGTGATAGGAAATAGAATAAATGTGAAGAACAGTAAGAAGACCAGTGAGTAGATTATAATGTGCTTATTTGAATGCCCAAGAAAAGTTTATCCCCTTAAAAGGAAGATTTTTTTTTCTCTTTAAAAGACAGTATTCCAGGGGAGGAGCCAAGATGGAGGGGTAGAAAGATTCACATACGCTAGCTCTGAACCCACAGCCCATAAATTCCCTGTAAAGAGGAACTCCCAACAAATTCTGGAGCAGTGGAAGCCGCACAGCAACAGAGTGGAGGAGATTTCTGTTCCACAGAGCCCTGAAAAACCAACACCAAAGGTCCATCATGCCCTGCCTTGGCCCTGGCACCAAGAGGAACAACTGTTGAGTATTGTTCTTGCTACTAGGAAATAAGAAATACAGGTAACAGGAAATAGAAAGTCATCTGGCCCTACAGGACAAAAGAGAAGATGGGGACAAGGGAAGGGAGGGATGATAGAAGAGAGGGCAGATTGGTGATAGGGGAATTTAGAATGCTCAGTGTATTGGGGTGGTGGGAAGGGACAAATGGGGAGAAAATTTGGAACCCAAAATTTTGTGAAAAGGAATGTAAGAAGTTAAATAAATAAATCTATAAGAAAAATAATAAAAAAATAAAAATAAAAAAAATATTATCATAAAAATAAATAAATAAAGGACAGTATTCCCTGGAGAAAAACTTTTTCTCATAAGTTGTTGCTTTAGTTTTGGCAGTCATTTAACAAACTTCTCAAAATGGAAGATAGATGCAACCTGGTGTAGTACCAGACTTCCTGATCAGAAAAATTGGGTTCAAGTATCATTATCAATTCCTTTGTAAAACATAATTCTTATTTGCAAAACCTAAATGTAATTGTGTAAAATATGAATTTTTTATGACACATACACATATATGTATATATATGAATGTATATGTATTTAGATATGAATAAATCTTCCCTCCCTACTCCACCCAGAGAGTCAACACTTTTAACAAGGAAGAAAAAAGAAAGATCAAAGCTAATAAACACATTAATTTCATCTTGCAGTATATGTGATATTTCATATCTATAGTGTCCTAGTTTTGTAAAGAATGGTGGAATGGCATTCACATCCTTATTTGGAGTCAGTCTTGATCAATGAAATTATATTATTTCAAGGTTCAGTTTCTTATTATTTATATTTAAATTGTCATTTTAATTCCATACATTAAGTTTTTGATTCTGCTTACATCATTTTTTGTCAGCTCATGTCTTTCCATACCTCCCTATATTATTTTTCTTCCTCTTATTCTTCAGAGCAGTAGTAATCCACCACATTCCTGTACCTCAATTTATTTAGCCTTTCCCTAATCAATAGCTACTTACTTTGTTTCAAGTTTTTACTGCTACAAAAAATACTATTAAATATTTTGAAAAACATCGGGTCTTTCTTTCTATGTTTGACATCCTAAGTATATAAATCTATCTATCAATGTAAATGGGTATCTATAGATAGATCAATAGATAGATAGAGGATAGATAGATAGATAGATAGATAGATAGATAGATAGATAGATAGATAGGTCAAAAGCATGGACATTTTGATCTCTTTTGTTAAAATTATTTTTTCAGTTAACAAGTATTTATTTTCTCCCCTTCTCCCCCTCACTTTTCCCAAGTGAGGGGAAAAGAAGGAAAGGAAATAAAATGCTGTAACAAATATCTATAGTTAAGCAATTTTTGCCATGTCCAAAAGCGTATGTTTAATTCTGAAACTGAAGACCATCACCTCTCTGTCAGAAAGTGAGTAGCATTATTTATCATCCATCTTTTGCAATTATGGTTTGCTCATTGCAACCAGAGTTCTTAAATCTTTCAAAATTATTTTCCTTTACAAAGTTTCTATTTTGGTTTAAATTGTTCTCCTGCTTTTGCTCACTTCCATTTACATCAGCTCATACAAGTTATTACCAAGTTTCTCTGCATCCTTTTCATTTTCTTATAGAGCAGTGATATCTCATTACATGAATATCCCGTACTTTATTAAGCCATTCTCTAAGTGATGAGCACCTCCTTAGCTTCCTGGTTTTTTTTGTCATCATAAAAAATATACTATTAAAATATCTTTGTACATGTGTTTCTTTTTTCTTCCTTTGAGTACTCTGAGGTTATGGGCCTAGTGAGTCATTGCATTATTGTGTCAACATTAGCTTTCTAAACATAGTTGCAAATTAATTTCTAAAGCGGTTGGAGCAAATCACAGTTTCCTCAGCACTAACATACCCATTTTTCTGCAGACCCTCCAGATTTGTCTTTTTTGTCAAATTAGCCAATCTTACGGATGTAAGGTGGAATCTCAAGGTTATTTTAATGTGCATTTCTCAGGTTAGTGATTTTGGACCCTTATTTCATTTGGCTCTAGATAGCTTGTAGTTTTCCATTTAAAAACTACCTATATAAATCCTTTGATCATTTTTCTATTGGGGAATGACTCTTCTTTCTAAAAAAGTTTTAATTGGTTTCTTATTATATAGGAAATCAGATGCTTGATGACAAATGTCTTAACTGTTATCCTTCAAATATTAGCTTAAATTATTTAGTTTGTTTAATGATTTTTACATTTTATATAACTAAAATCATCCATTGTATCACTTGTGATGAGCTCTTCCCCTTTCCAAAGATCTGAAAAGAAATTTCTTCCTTGCTCCTCTACTTTTTTTCACCATATGATCATTTGTATTTAAGTCACATATTCACTTGGAACTTCTTTTGGTATTCAGAATGCAGTTTGGTCTAAACTTAATTTTTCCCAGACTGTTTTCCAGGTTTCCCAGCAGGTTTTGATAAATAAGTGCTTACTCCAGTAGCTGGGGTTTGGTGATTTATAGCATGTTAGGTAACTGTTTATTTGTTTCTATACATAATATACTTAATTTGTGCTTCAATTTCCACATGAATAAAACAAATGCAATAATTTTTAAAATATTTATAAGGTTATTGGGAAGATTTTAAATTATATAATGTATGTAAATCATATTGAAAACCCTTACACAAGGGAAATGACTGCTATGACTCTGACAATTATTACCTTTATCACTCCAAATGAATCTCTTCCTCTCTCTGGGCATCAGTTTCTTCCTCTGAAAACTGAGTGCTTTGGACTGGGTTAGAGCTACAAGCAGCCCCAAAATGCCTGAGTACTTCTAAAGCATATTAAAATGTAATTAATAAAATTATAATTTGTAATTTTCTGAGTTGATTCTTTTCTAGCCTCCAGGGACTGCTTTCTACTTGAGTTTTACACTGATAGATAAGATCATTTCTAAAGTTCTTTCTGTCTCTGAAATGTGCCCAGTCATGTCAAAATGTATTTGACTTCTCTATATTACTGCAAAGGATCTGTCAGAGAAAACACTTTTTCCAGTGGCTTCATGCATACCAATGTATCCATAATATTGATTTTCATTGTCATCCTACCATGCAAGACAACCATACCATATAGAAAATCAAGTAAATTAAAATTGAATTAACATTTGCTAAGTATTTGTAGGGAAATAGGTAGTTTAGAAAAAAAAGGTATTCTTCATGACCTTATGGAGCTAACTACACAGTAGAGGGCTATGGTACATATAAAAACTACACACACACACACACACACATTATATATATATATATATATATATACATATATGTGTATACATATATATATTCACATATATATATGTATACACATACACATGCACACACACAAAGTACAAAGTGCTATATGATACTCAAAGGGAGGAAAACAATTAGATATGGCATTTGAGCTAAGCTTTAAAGGATAAGTAATAAACTATCTATGAGTTAATAGAGACAGTAAAAGAGAGAGGGCATTCTAGGCATGGGGATAGCGTAAGTGAAGCAAAGGAGTGGGAAAAGATCCAATGTATAAGGGAAATAGTAAGTATTCTGGAACATAAATAATTCAACAATTAAATTCCTTCTAATCTGTACAAATCTAGAATTCTTTCATTTCTTTCACTTTTTCCCTTATTTTCTTCATAATTGCAATTTGCTTGTTTTATTTCTATTTTTAGCAATACTCCAAGTGTATTCCATCTACTTTTTCTAATGGTTTATATTCTTCCATGTTTATTTCTGGCATTGCTCATTTTTAGCTGTGTCTATTACTTGGGGTCTTTACACTAATTAGGGTTCAAATTTCCTTTTCATAACATTTACTCAACACCAACTTTTAAATTTTCTTAATATGGGATGAGTTCCAGGGATTAAATTACTAAATGAAGTTTTTCCCACTCCAGCTTTGGGGGTGATGGAGCAAATGAAGAAGAGAGTTGTTATTTTCAGAAATACTTAATTATTAAAAAAAAAAAAACCTGGGTGGCATGGACAGAGCCTCTCTTGCTGTATTTTAACCTTTCACAGGTTATTTACCACTGCCACCAGTTGCTTTGGGATATTTTTCCCAGTATTAATTAACATGAATTCAATTTAAAATGGTGAACTATTTCTTATAGGACATCCAGACAATCTGAAGCCTAAATGGACTTCCAAAATTTGTGGCTCACAAGACCTGTCAATTTCTCAGGAATTTTAAAGATTTGTTTAACCAGAAAAACCAGTGGTCCATTTATAGCCTGATTTATTTTGGTAACAAAAGCCCAATTTGGATGTTTCAGGGACAGATTCACAACCCACAATGCACCTGGCCGCTGTGGAAATTTGATAATATGGGTGGAACTTTTTCCTCAAACCCAGCTGCTGTTAAGCTTACATCCTGAAGGATAAGGATTGATCACCCCAGTAATTTTATCCCAACTACTTTAACTGCAGATGTTATTCTAATTCATATTCACCTAATCCTCTTCAGATTTACTGAGCTAATTGTCTGCACAATCTCCCCCAGGAGTGACTTCTGCTGCAAAATGAAGTAGCCTGAGACTCTGTAGTAACAAGGCAGCTTTCATCCCAGAAATTCAAAGAACTTTATGAGCATTAGCTCACAGATCTCCATAACATGTCCAAGAGGTGGGATTATCCCCATTTTACTGGTCAAGAAAACTGAGTTTCATGGTTAAGAGACATGCCTAAGATTCTGAAAAATCTAATGGAACTGCTAGGATCCACATTTCAGGATTTACCTCCTAATTAATGTTTCGAATATGACATTACCATGAAGTCTAGTGTCCCTGTAAATTCAGGAAGAAGGCAGCGTACAGGAGGGACTCAAAAATGTTGGAAGAAGGCAAAGCTTCTTTCACCAAAGAACAATGAGGAAAGAAAGCAGCAAACTAGCTATGGATTCATTGAAGAAAGAAACCAAGAGAAATTAATTGATGGAAGCAAGAAATAAACCAAGTATTTCTTGGTGTGGTGGCTATGGAAGAAATGAAGTACTGGCTTAAATGACAAGTTTCATGGGAAATTTTGCAAACTTAAAATTTTAGACTAATGTATTTTTCTTTCAAGATGCCATTTTCCAAAATCCTATTTCTCACTCAAGTAAAATAAATCTACCTTGTAAAAATAGCTCAGGGAAAGCTTAGATGAATGGGACAAAGTGGAAAATGACAAAGGATGATGCTCCCAGTGGAAATTTGTCAAAATGATATGATGTGAGTAGTATTTTTAGTCATGATATTCCTCAAAATTATGTCAGATAAGGAATAAGTATGGCTTACTGGCTCTAGGAAGCAATATTTCAGCATGACTTGTGTTATATCTTTCAAAGAGTACTGAGATGTAGTGATGATTAAGAAATCATTGGTCTTGAAAGGAAAATACTCCCTTCTGGAGAAAGACAAATAGATCCAAGTCAGGATCTGAGCATAAGCAATATAAACCATATCATGAGATCACAAATTTAGAATGAGAAGGGACCTTAGAAGATATCTAGTCTAAACCCCTCATTTTATAGATAATAAAAAGTAAGTCTTAGAAAGATTGTGACTTGTCTATGTCATATAACCAATAAACATCAGAGACAGGATTTTAACTCAGGTCCTCCTGACACCAAGTTCAGCACTCTATCCATTATGACATGTCTGTCACATCTCTGTGCCAAGTTGTGACCTGCAAGAGAGTTTCTAGGGAATGTCAAAGACAGTTGTGAGAATCCACTTAGATATGCTGTTTCAAGCCATGAGGTCATGGATATTAGTATCTGAATAATGAGGGATATTAGCAAAAATAACAACCTCACAAAATCTGCTTCCTCAACCTGTTTCTTTTAGGGCAATAGTGTGTGCTTTCTGTCCCTGTTTTGCTTTAATTTATTGCTGTGATTCCAAATCGTATTTATGCTTGTTCATGTCTTCTCCTCCAACGACAACAGTAATGTGTGAACTTGTGTAGTTTGAGAATAGGTTTTTAGTCATTATACTGAGCATCTTCTGAAGTATATTAGAACAATAATTATTTAAATCACATAATTATTAATTTCTTCCCTTAGGTGATTTCTATTAGACAATAAAATTGTCTATGGCCCCATTGATTTTGGATAATAGAACTTAATGGCAAAAAGAGGCTAAATGTCATTAATTTAGTTCTTTCCTTTTATAGATGGGAAACTGAGCTCAGAGGAAGGAAGTGACACAAGTAGGAAATAACTGAGACAGGATTCCAATCTTTGTTATCTGGCTCCAAATCCTATACTTTTTTACTTCTCACTTTCCCTTATGATTATAATTGCCGCTCTTGATATGAAATTTGGAGCTTTTTAATGATTGATTTTCATGATTGATCATTAAACAAATACTCAGGGGTTAGATTAGAGCATGGCCAATAGAACTGGACGTGTTTGCTTTGAGAAGAATATGCTATCTTACCCCTCGTCAAGGCTCCTATTTGATACCTTGGTTCCTGTGCTTGTGAATCAAAGGGGATCAGTAGGGCCTATGCTCAAGAGGACTGGCCACTTATCCAGGAAGAGCTGCCCATTAAGAGGAGGACAAAAAGTGGGGTAAGACAGCTTCTGATGTTTCTTGCTGAAATCTTTGTTGAGGAAAATGGGAAAAGTGGATATTTGTAAGAAATAAGCTATTTTACTTGGTGTTGCTCAATTTCTTGTCAGGGGAAGATCTATTTTTTTCTTGAAAATTGAAAAAATAATAAACAAATCCAGAGGCTTAAAGAAAACTGGGTGTTGTGCCTCAAGTAGACCAAACATTCCAATTTTGTACTTAAATTTTCAGGTTTGATCTGGATGCTTGGTCTAGTATAGGTAAAGTTTTAGAAAGTAGTTGATTTAAAAATGTTTTAAAACTATGTGTTGTTAGTTCAATTTGTCATTTAACTGGATTGTTTCTTCAAATACTATGCAGACAGCCTCAAAAAGGTATCTATTTCATTTTTTCAGAAGCAGTCTGGTCAGTTATAAGGTTGAGAAGCTCACCATGTCAGGAAGGTCTAAGAGGTCAGCCCCAGAGTTTCCTAAGCCTCAGACAGGTGCAAGATTATGGCTCATAATTCTGTGTTTGGTACTCACAGAAGAGCTTGACTTTATTTCAATTAATCAGCAGGGGGAAAAGGGAATCTATATGGACAATAGGAGCCTCAAGGGAACAAAAGGCTCCTGTTACCATAAGGGTCGTATGAAACTTTGTTATATTTAAGTAATAGACAAAAGGAAAAGGTTGAGATAAATTCTCAGTATGGTGTACTGGAGACAACCATTCACTGTCTTTCAGTGACATAGTTGGAAACACACACACACACACATATATATATATATATATATATGGTTTACATTCTATGACTGATATTATTTTGTCTGGTATATCATTAGTGTAAAGTTTTTGTTTATTTGCGTTGTAAGAGCTAAAGACAATCATTTGAATTGATTGACACATAGATTATAAAACACCATGTATTTTGAGAGTGTTTGCTAATGTTGCACATAAGTTTAGCAGTCTAAACTGTAAGGCAGCCTCACATGCAAAGCCCCATCTTGGCAGAAAAAGAAGTGAGTCAGATGTTATTATTCAGAATATAGTCAATGTTATTCAAATCTTTTCATTGGAGTAATGGTAACAGAAAGACTCATTCTGCTATATCAACTTTTTTAGGTTTAGATAGATATAAATATACAAGTATATATACTCTATCTATATATCTACTTATTTTTCATTTCATGTCAGGATTACTAACTGAGTAAAGGAGAAGTCTGGCTGCTGAGCCCTGTCTAGTACTTGGGTCTTTGCTTGTGACTTGCTAGAGGACGAGCTAAGACAGAGCTATTTGTGGTCATTTCCAGATTATAGCAGGAAGAAAAAGAGACATTTATATGTGAGAACTACTCACTACCACTTGGCATTTTGATTTCTTTTCCATTCCATATTGCTGATGCCCCCAAGCCAATCCTACCGGTCACCTATTGGCATTTAGAGCCTTCCTTGTGGTTTTCTTGAAGGACATGTCAGGGTTCACTGAAAGGACTGCCAATTAGCTTGCCAGTAATCACATTAGTGATATAAGCTGCCCTGGCTCTCTCCTGGAGCTTTTCAAACACTAGAGTCTATCTCAGCAGAAATCCGCAGCTCTCCTTTTTCTAAACTTGTAGTTTTTTCCCTCTACCATCTCCACTCCATCCTTCCTATTCTCAGTGTCAACACACTCTAATAGACATTTACTGCCAATAACTTGGACTGTTTCAATGGATTGTATTAAGATACTGGGGTTTTGATCCAAATATGGTAGTAGTATCTAGAGAAGAAAAAATTGTGAGGTAGATGTGAAACATGTATAGTCTGGCTTCCTTTGTAACACAAAATACACTTCAGAAGGAAAGAAACTTTCAAGACAGTAACAATAAACTCAGTGGTAGGATAGATCCATAGGGACCAACTAAAGTAAAGATGATCTATAAGAGAGAAAACCCCTATTTAAATATAATGACCTGAAATAATAGCCAAAGGAAAACAGCATTCCTGGCAAAGTGAGTGACCCTCTGTTGAAATACATTCTCTTTGTGCCCTAGCCTCCAGAAAGTATTGCTTGTTGGGAAAAATAAAATCTCCAAGTAGATCCAAATATTCAAATAATTGAACCACCAGGAAGGCAAATATCGATTTGTTGTTTTGAATAAATATGTCCTGGGAAATATTAACTACCTTTCCTTGGAAAGGCACTCATGCAATTGGCTTTGGTTACACTAACTGGAACTTAGATATAAGCAACAGAGAGCAGTTGTTATTATGAAACCTATGCTTTTCTTTCTTTCTTTCTCCCTCCTCTCTTTCTTTCTTTCTTTCTTTCTTTCTTTCTTTCTTTCTTTCTTTCTTTCTTTCTCTCTCTCTTCCTTCCTTCCTTCCTCCTTCCTTTCTTCCTTCCTTCCTTCCTTCTTTCCTCCTTCCTTTCTTCCTTCCTTCCTTCCTTCCTTTCTCTCTTTCTTTCTCTTTCTTTTTCTTTCTTTCTTTCCTTCGCTTTCTTTTTGTTTCTTTGTTTCTTTCTTTCTTTCTTTCTTTCTCTCTCTCTCTTTCTTTCTTTCTCTCGCTTTCTTTCTTTCTTTCTTTCTTTCTTTCTTTCTTTCTTCCTTCCTTTCTTTCTTTCTCTCTTTCTTTCTTTCTTTCTTTTTCTTTTTCTTTCTTTGTTTCTTTCTCTCTCTCTCTCTCTCTTTCTTTCTTTCTTTCTTTCTCCCTCTCCCTCCCTTCCTTTTTTCAACAAAGAACATAATAAAATGAAACTCCAATATGTGTAAGATAATTAAAATAAAGGTGAGAGACATTTAATGCAGGTGGGATAGAGTCCTGCATGAGTAACCCTGCAACCAATTCATCCCATATGTACTATTCAAAGTTTCTGTGGCTTCATAATCATTCTCTGAAAGATGGAGCTAAATAATTTTACTGTGGGCTGGGGAATCAGAAGACCACCTTCTTTGTTGGCTATAGTCTAAGCAGCAATAACTATAATCACTTTTTACTGCCTTACAGATTTTATATAAGCAAATTTAAGCAATAAGCTCAAAAAGAGGGATCATTTTCTCAGCCTTTTCTCAAACACCCTGCTAAATATATTATTCTTCTCCTCTGCCTAGGCTTTACACTATTAAGTAGTCGCACTTTCAGAATTACATGGAGTAGCATTAGGAAAAAAGTTTTCGTCCACGTGGATGAAATTTAGTGTCGTCTGGGGTAATTATAATTTTGGTGGTGTATAAAGGGGCAGGGTGAGGAATCAACACATATTAACCAACAATAAAAAGACATCTCTCAAGTTCATTTGAACTGTGGAGATCAGATTATGAAAGGTTAAACCATTAAATGGATGCTAATGCACTGTGATGCCTGGAGCTTGTCCAACACTACCTGCAGCAGCTGTCAACCTAATTAAGCCAGATGTAAGTTAAATGTAAACAGACCTCCCAGGAGGAACAATAACAGATTTTAGGTCCCTGTGGGACTTAAGGAGCCAATAAGTATAGTGTTTCTGAAGGAAATATCACCCTACCTCACGATTCTCTGCTCATTAGGACCATCGTGATTGGACCCTGATGACACTGAGCCTGGAGATGGGTGAGTGCTGTGGTTCGTTTTAAAAGAGGACCATGTTAATTCTCATTGTCTATTGACCCCAGCATCCTGGTATTTGCATGGTACTTTCAGTTTAAAACACATACACAGATGCACACACATATATACACACGCACGCACACAATTTCTTCCTCACTTTAAGTCTTTGTCTTATTTTAAAAATTACATTTAAACAATGTCAAGCTTGACAGCCCTTAAAATGGATAGAAAAACCATTAGCCAGGGAAAGGGTATCACTGGGTCTTTGGTACGCTGAACTGAGCAAAACTGACAGATTCAGGCTCATTCCAGAAATAGTCTTTACAATCAGAGAGAATAATTAACAAACTCTGAAATAAAAGATACAAAGGGGAAAATACTGTGTTTTCTTCAAATAAAATTTAAAAAAAAAACCTCTGGTTTACATTTTTTTCCATTCAAGTTATAAAATGCCATATCTCCAAACCAGAAGAATTTGAGAGTCAGACCTTTAAACCTAGCCAGGAAAATGCTTCTCAGAAAGCTTTTCTTCTATGAAAACAACTAAGCTGCTGAGTCTCTTTGAAACTATGTTCTTTCTGTGGGATATAATGCACTGTTCAGCCCAGTATGAGTACTTTATATGTGGATGGTAGAGAAAAATATATCAGGCAGAACTTTTTTATTTTAAAATGTAAGAGAATATGTAATCTGGGGCCTAGACCTCCCCCTCTCCTACTAAGTTATAATCTGAAAAAAACAGGATCTATCCTGGGATTTAACCCTAAAAAGGATATTTTCTTTCTTTGGCTCATTGACTCAACCTGGAATTGCTCCAGGAAAATCTCCTACTAATCTTAGGGTTTATATATGTTTAGGTTTCTCAAAGTGTGGATGAAAGGGTTCCCTAGATTCTGTAAAAGCACTGAAGATAATGAATGCAAATGTGGTATGGGACAAACTTTATTTTTGTCTTGTGGATCATAGTTATTTTATAAACAAGTTCTTTGTATTATAAGATCATTGATTTAGAGCTGAAAGGGACTATAGAACCCATGGAGTCCAACTATTTCATTTGTAAGATAAGAAAACTAAAGCCTGGAGAGGTTAAATGATTCTCCCAGAGTGGGTCACATAGTTTATAAGTGTCTGATGTACTTATCCCATGGACTCTAAGTCCATCATTACACCCATTGGATCACCTGACTACAGAAAAATGTAAAACACACACACACACACACACACACACACACACACACATGCATGCACACATTCAGGAAAATCCCTGAACAGAATCATATCTGCACCCTGAAGGAGGGTAAATTTGGAGTTACTGTTAGAGAAATCCTTTAATACTACAATTAATCCCACTTAACAATACAGTCCCAATATCCTTTCTTCATATCCCCAAACCCTTAATACTACACAGGGTTTTGGACTCTCTGCGGAAGCTAGACATAGGGAGATGCTTTATAAGCAATTCCCTTCTCACGGGACCTACACTGTATGAATAATTTAGGGGTTTTACTCTTGAAATAGGATGTTATGCAGGAAGTGGTTTGCTGAACTTTTCTTTGTCCAAATGGCACATTCCCCCCTGAAAAGTCCTTTAGTTAATCATGTCGGCAAATTTAAGGATATAAGATAAATCCATAGAAATCGCCAGCATTTCTGTACATTCCAAATAAAATCCAACAGGAAGACACAGAGAGGGAAATTCCATTTAAATAACTATAGAATATATAAAATATTTGAGTTCAACTTACCAACTCACACAAATGTTATCAGTACAATTACAAAACACTCAATAAAAAAAGACATATATGGAAAAACTGGTGAAATATTAATTACTCATAGGTAGGTCAATCCAATATAATAAAAACAACAATATTTTTGAGGATATTTTATTCACTCTGTATCATATAAATCAAACTACTAAGTAATTATTAAGCTAGAAAATATGATACCCAATTTTTCAGGAGGAATAATGAAAGAAAATGGAAAGGAAAGGGATCTAGCAGTACTAGATCTCAACCTACTATAAGACAGCAATCATGAAAACAATTTTGTACTGGTTAAGAAAAGAGATGTTATCGGTGGAACAGATCAGATACACAAAATAAAGCAGCAAATGAACACTCCAGCTTTTTATTTTTTGATAAGCCTAAAAACAAAGATATTTGAATAAGAACTCAATATTTAATAGCATCTGCAACTGCTGGAAAAAAAAAATTGAAAGTAATCTGTTGGGGATTAAATTCAGACCAAGATACCAAGATATGCAGAAAATGGCTATGTGACTGACATAAAACATGAAGGTGACATTACAAACATATTAGAGAAAAAAGGATGAAATTACCTTTCAGATTTATGAATGGAGAAGTGTTCTTAAAAAAGAAAGTGGAAAAAGTGTTAGAAGATAAAAAGATAATTTTGCATAAAAAAATGTAAAGAGTGTACAGATAAACAAATGCAGCTCATATTAGAAGGGAAACAAGTAACTTGAGGGGGAAAAAAAGCATTGGTTTTACAACATTTCTCTGATGAAAGTTTTATTTCCAAGATATATAAGAAAATGATTCAGATATCTAAGAATGAGAGTCATTCCCCACTTATAAAATGGTTAAAAGATATGAGTAGGTGGTTTTCTAAGGAAAAAAAGACTCTGGCTATCAGTAGCCATAATACAAAATGCTCTAAATCACTAATAATTAAAGAAATGCAATTTATTCCACTTCATATCCATATGATTGGCAATGTTGACAAAAAAGGAAAACAACAAATATTGGTGAGCTGTTGGAAAATAGGCATATTAATGTAGTGTTAGTACAATTATGAATTGGTCTTTCCCCTCTGGGAAGCAATTTGGAATTATTCGTAAAATTTGATGAAACTCAAAAATATAGAAATAGGATGTATGTATGTTTACGTATGTGATGCATGTATGTATTTATATCTGCTCTTTTTGTGGTAGCAAAAAAAAATCTGGAAACAATTATGGTATATTAATGTAATGGAATTCTCTTTTACCATAAGAAATTTTGAAAGTGATGGTCTCAGAGAAGAATGAACCGAACCACAAGAATAATTTATATAATAAGGACACTGTAGAGAAAAACAACTTTTAAAGACTTGGGAATTCTAATTAAAGTAATGACAAATCATTACTTCAGAGGACCAGCATGGAAGGATGCTACCTATCTCATGGCAGAAAGGTAATAGACTTGAGATAAGGAATAAGATAAACATTGTTTTGCATGCATCAAACATGAGAATTTGCTTAACTATACGTATTTGTTACAAAGGTGTTTTTTTTTTCTTTCCCAATGGGTGAAAGTAGATAAGACATATAACATATATTTTTGTTAATTGAAAAAATAAGTTAAAAAATAAAGTCTTTTAAGCCCATTAAAACCTAGTGTCATGATCGCAATGAGATCTTTTCTCTGGCAACAAAGCTAGATTTGTGGATAAAACTGTCTTTCAGTTCAGTCATTTTTCAGTTGAGTCTGATCATTTATGACTCCATTTGGGTTGGGTTTTTTTTTTTTTGGCAAAGATACTGAAGAGGTTTCACATTTTCTCACTTTTTCAGATGAGGAAACTGAGACAAACAGGGTTAAATGATTTGCTCAGGGTCACATAGATAGTTAAGTGTCTGAGGTCAGATATGAACTCAGATCTTTACTCCAGATCCAGTGCTCTATCCATTGCTCCACCTAACTGCCTAGGAAAGTCAAAATCTTTCCTCCTCTACATATGAGACTGGAATTCAGGAGCAATATACTTAACCTATTTTTTCCTCCCAGGATATATGTAATGGGAGATAAACCTCTGCCAAGACCTTCTCACTCATCATTATTTTAGGTTTTGTTTGCTTGGCTTTGAGTTCTTTTTTCTGCAGGTATCTCTGGGTAGCATAGTAGAGAAAGAAAATCGAGTTTGAAATCAAGAAGACCTTACTTTAAGCACTTGCTAACTGTTTTAACTCTTAGCAGGTCAATTTAGGAGTCTTATGGTTATTATTTCTAATTTATCAGGGGCTCTCCTTTATGGTGTAAAATTTTTAATGACAGAAGTAATTTTTTTTTTCTTCTTATACCTAGTGCCTAGTGCAGTTCCTTGTATATCGTTGGTATTCAAACCTCTTTATATCATTGAACTGAATTTAAGACAGTGAGGCAACATATGGATATGTATGATAGCACCTTCAGACCTTTCAATCATATAAATGTAATCAAAAATTGAAAAGTGTGTTACCCTGATGGAAAGAATGGAAAATTATCCTATATAGAAACAAGCAAGAGAAGTAAGATGTCCAGAAGGCATGGGTTAGGCAAGGAATCTCTTTGAAAATAATATTTTCACAGATCCTAGCTTAAATTACTGATTATAAACTGGGTACTGGAGTTTCTAAGAAGTCCTGAAATGTCACTGAGGAAGCAACACCCTAATTTCAAGGATTGTGTGATCACCAGAGGATAAAATGTCACATTCTACCTCATCCCCATAGCCAGTCATGATCTTTTCTCTAATACAACTATATGACCCCATAAGCTAACAACTTACATAATCTGAATAGAGATCATAGAATTTAAGCTGTAATGGATCTGATTTAACCCCTTAATTTAATTTAATTTATTTATTCTGAACTTAATTTATTTATTTGAAAGTGATGATCTCAGAGAAGAATGAACCAAACCACAAAAATAATTTGCATAATAAGAACACTGTAGAGACAAACAACTTTTAAAGACTTGGGAACACTAATTAAAGTAAGGACAAATTATCACTCCAGAGGAACATTATGGAAGGATGCTACCTATTTCATGTCAGAAAGGTAAGATAAGAAAACTGATACCTAAATAGGTAAATTGAGAAAGATAGTGTAAGACCTACAGGTGGGATCCATGCTTTCTGATTGCAAATCCAGTGGCACATATTTGCTGAATTGTACTGAAACTCAGTCTATAAAATAAAACAAATAATAATGACTTCAGGGCAAGGATTCTCCCAAGTTTCCTTGTAATGTTACATTATCCTTATTCTTTTTCAAGAAGTTTGTGCCCCATCCCTGCTACTTGTGTTTATGAGGTCAGGGTGGGAGCACAACTGAAGGACTTAAAGATCATGGGATGGGGGAGGAAGGGCCAAGATGGTGGAGTAGAAAGATTCACATAAGCTAGCTCCTAACCCACAGCCTATAAATTTCCTGTAAAAAGAACTCCCCACAAATTCTGGGGCAGTGGAAGCCATGCAGCAACACAGTGGAGGAGATTTCCGTTCCAGAGAGCCCTGAAAAACTGGCACCAAAGGTCTGTCACGCACTGGACAGCAGAGCCCAGCCCTGGCCACCCGTCCCCAACAGGAGCAGATCCAAGCAGGATTCAGGGACGGAATCTCTGGCAGCTGCAAAGGTCCCTCCACCCACAGGCACTACAGGTCAGTGAGAGAGACTTCTGGGCTGTCCGAGAGGGGAGCGGGCTGTCTCCATAACTCAGGCTACCTCGTGAGGCAGCAGCAGAGGCAGTGGCGGCCAGGGGCTTCCAGAGCACAGAGGAATTCAGATCCATTACTGAAGGTCTCCACATAAACCCCCTGAGGGAACTGAGCCTAGGAGGCAGCCCTGAGCCCACCTGAGCAGCAGAACTTAAGCTCACATTGAATAGCAGCCAAGCCCCCCTGCTGAAAGCACTAGCTGGGTGGATCTACACTGGGGTGGAGAAGAATCTCAGAAGTCAAGTAACTGGCTGAGAAAATACCCAGAAAAGGGTATTGAGTATAGTGTTGTCTGTGCAAATTAAAAAAAAAATGATTAAGCATATTACTAGGGTGCTTTGAAACCAGTTCATAAGCAAATTAGATGGAAGAACTGGGTGAGTTTAGTTTAGTGACAGCCAAGAGGACTTAGGAAGGACATGGTAGCTTTCAAACTGTATGAAGATCTGTTATGTGAAAGATGACTAGATAGGAGCTTGATTCCAGAAGATAAACCTGAGAGAACTGAAGTGGAAGAGGGTTAATATACCAACAATGATCTCCTTATCCAAGATGTCCAGTAGTGTAAGAATGTGCCTTGGGAAATGATTCACTGAAGGTAATGACCTGTTCAGGATCTTGTAGGAGACATTCTTACTCATTTATGGATTAGAGAGACAAGATGAATACTTAAGTCTCTTAACAGAGATCTTGTGATTTTTCCCCCCAATTTATAAATTGAAAGGATTTGATTGGATTATTTTTAATGTCCTTTTCACGTGTGACATTCTATAATAACACTTTAACAAAGGTGGAAGGAGAAAGATGCAAAGATAGAAATAAATCCATTTCTGAAGGAGCTTATATTTTACTAGAGAATTAGTGTTTGTTTATATAAGTTCATAAAAATTAAATACAAAGAAAGTCAATGTCTAATGGGGATGAGATGGAAGTTAGTAACAGTTCAAGGGGTCATGTATTTGAACTGGGTTTTGAAGGAAAAGAGGAATTCTATGAGGTGCAAGTCATGCAGAGATAGGAGGTGAATATAGTTACTGGAATGGCCGGTAAAAATCCATAGTGAAGGGAGATGGAGGGTAGAATATGAGGAACTGAAGGAAATCCAGCTTAACTGGATCGTGGACTGCAGAAATACTATATACCAAGGTGAAAGAAGCTAGGACCAGGTTGAAAAGTGCTCTGAAGTGGAAAGATAGGAATACATATTTTGTCCTGGAGCTGTTAGTTGATTGAGTAAAGAAAGTGACAAACTGATCTTTAAAGAAATTGTTTTGGTGACTATGTAGAGAATGGATAGGAAATGGAAGAAATTTGAGACAGGGATATCAGTTAGGAAGCTGTTATATATTTGGAGTTATGAGTAATGAGAGCCTGAAATAAGGTTCCTGGATGAGTGGAAAGAAGAGATCAAAGGTAAAGATGCTTCAAAGGTAGAGATGGCAAGATTTGGCAAATGATTTCAAGTGTGGGGTGAGTGAGAGTGAAGATTCAAGGATAATACCAAGATAAGATAGAAGACAAGATCATTAACCTGAGAGACTGGGAGGATACCATGCATTGAATATGAATAGGTAGCTTTAGAATAGTGTCAGATTTGTAGGGAAAGATAATGAGCTTTATTTTGGATGTGTTGAATTGAAAACACTTCTGGGTTATGGAGTTTGAAATGTTGATTAGGTAGTTGATGTTGCATGTGTTGAAATTCAAAGAGACTAGTAGTAGATACAAAAATCTATAAGTCATGCATGGACATGAAAATTGTACCCATGAGAGCTGAGGAGATTACAGAGAAGGAGGGAGGGAGAAGAAGAAAAGACAAAAAAGTTAAGCTTAGAGTCTTAGAGTATAGATCCTTAGTGAACCCCCACATTTATGGGTATTGATATAGATGATGGACCAGTAAGGGAAATTGAGGATTTCTCAAACAGGTAAGAAGAGAACAAGGAGAGAATAATGCTATGAAAACCCAGAGAAGAGAAAGTATATAGGAAGACAGGGTAGTCAACAGTATCAAAAAGAAGCAGAGAGATCACACATGAGGATTTAGAAAGGAATGTCCGATTTGGTAACTGAGAGATGAATTTCAAGTGATGAGATTGAAATCCAATTGCAAAGAGTTGAGGAATGAGTGAGGGAACGCAGTGGTGACAACTAGTTTTTGTTGTTCAGTCATTCAGTCAGGTCCAACTTTTCAGAGTCTTATGGACAAACTGTCCATGGAGTTCTCTTGGCAAAGATACTGGAGACGTTTGTTATTTCCTTCCCCAAGTTTACACAGACAAGGGTTCAGTGATATGCCCAAAATCACACAGCTGGTAACTATCTGCAGTCAGATTTCAACTCTGGGGGGGCGGAGCCAAGATGGCGGAGTAGGAGGACACACGTTTACGAGCTCCGAAACCAAAAGCCCATAGAATTAATGTAAAAAGAGTCCCCCATAACTTCTGGGTCAATACAAGGTGTGCAGAAGCAGAGTGGAAGAGATTTCCGTTCCGGGGAGCCCTGGAGACCCGTCCCCAGGGTCCGGCGTGCCCCAGAAAGTGGACCCCACCCCCAGCGCTGCCCTGGCCGCGGCCCCAGAGAAGCTAATCCGAGTAGGCTTCAGAGACGGAAGCTCCGGCAGCCGGGAAAGTCCCTCCGCCCACAGAAGCTACAGGTCAGTGAGAGAGAAGGCTGGGCTGGACGAGAGGGGGAGCAGGGCGTCTCCGTGACTCGGGCCCCCTCGGGAGGAAGCAGCAGCGGCAGAGATGGGGGCAGGAAGCGTCGGAGGCAGAGGCGTGGGCAGCGGCTGTGGCAGCAGCGGCCCAGGACTCAGGAATCCCCCAACAGCAGGCAGGATCTTCATTACGGAAGATTACCGCATAAAACCTGATGGAGCAGAGCCTGGGAGACGGCCCTGCCCCCACCCCACTCTATTACGGAAGGCTTCTGCTCAAAGCCCCCAAGGGAACTGAGATTGGGAGGCGGGCCCCCCACCCCGCCCCCACCTGCTCCATTCCTGAAAGTCTCTGCATAAAGCCCCTGAGGGATCAGAGTCTGGGAGGCGGCCCTGCCCCCACCCCAGCACCTGAACTAAAGCTCACTGATTGACAGCCAGCAGGAGGAAAGCCCATTTAAATCTCAGAGGCCAAACACTAGCTGGGCAGATCCAGGCAGGGGTGGAAAGGAATCTCACAAGTCAAGTAACTGGCTGGGAAAATGTCTAGAAAAGGGAGGAAAAATAAGACTATAGAGAGTTTTTTCCAACAAATGCAAATGATCCCGACCTTCGGATCTGATGACGAGGACGTATCCTTGCCATCAGGGAAAGACGTGGAGGGCAGGGCCTCAGTACCTCAGACACCCCAGGGGGGGTGGCAGGTGGGCTCAGGCCCTGGAAGAGCTCAAAAAGGATTTTGAAAAGCAAGTTAGACAGGTGGAGGAAAAACTGGGAAGAGAAATGAGAGAGATACAAGAAAAGTATGAAAAACGGGTCAATACCTTGGTAAAGGAGATCCATAAAATGTTGAGGAAATTAACACCTTGAAAAATAGGCTCACTCAATTGGCAAAGGAGGTTCAAAAAACCAATGAGGAGAAGAATGCTTTCAAAAGCAGAATGAGCCAAATGGAAAAAGAGGCTCAAAAGCTCACTGAATTTAATAGTTCTCTCAAAATTAGAATGGAACAGATGGAGTCTAATGACTTTATGAGAAACCAAGAAATCACAAAACAAAACCAAAAGAACGAAAAAATGGAAGAGAATGTGAAATATCTCATGGGAAAAACAAGTGACCTGGAAAATAGATCCAGGAGAGACAATTTAAAAATTATGGGACTACCTGAAACTCATGATCAAAAAAAGAGCCTAGACATCATCTTGCATGAAATTATCAAGGAAAACTGCCCTGACATTCTAGAACCAGAGGGCAAAATAAGTATTGAAAGAATCCATCGATCACCACCTGAAAGAGATCCAAAAAGAGAAACTCCTAGGAACATTGTGGCCAAATTCCAGAACTCCCAGCTCAAGGAAAAAATCTTGCAAGCAGCTAGAAAGAAACAATTCCAGTACTGTGGAAATACAATCAGGATAACCCAAGATCTAGCAGCTTCTACATTAAGGGATTGAAGGGCGTGGAATAGGATATTCCAGAAGTCAAAGGAACTAGGACTCAAACCAAGAATCACCTACCCAGCTAAACTGAGTGTAATACTTCAAGGGAAAATATGGTCTTTCAATGAAACAGAGGACTTTCAATCATTCTTAATGAAAAGACCAGAGCTGAAAAGAAAATTTGACTTTCAAACACAAGAATGAGAAGAAGCCTGAAAAAGGAAACAGCAAAGAGAAGTCTTAAGGGACTTACCAGAAGTGAACTGTTTATATTCATACAGGGAAACACAATATTTCTTACTCTTAAAACTTTTCAGTATCTGGGTAGTTGGTGGGACCACACATACACATGTACACTCATGCACACACATACACACATGCACACACATACAGAGATAGAGAGCACAGATTGAACTGAATAGGATGGGACCATACCTTAAAAGAAACTAAGGTAAATGGTGAGAGAGAAATGTAGGGGGAGGAAAGAGAGGGAAAGGGAAGGGGGGTAACTATATGTCATTTAAGAGGCAGGTAGTAGTTTTTCTTAGTGGAGGGAAAAAGAGGAGAGCTGAGAAAAAAAAAAAAACAAGAAGTTTACCCTCATCATATTTGACTAAACGAAGGAGAGAAATGCACACTCATTTTGGTATGAAAACCTATCTTACAGTATAGGAAAGTGGGGGAGAAGGAGACAAGCAAGGTGGGGGGGATGATGGAAGGGAGGGCAAAGGGAGGAGGGAGCAATTTGAAGTCAACACTTGGGGAGGGACAGGATCAAGAGACAGAAGAGAAACAATAAGGGGCAGGTTAGGAGGGATGGTAATTCAGTTAGTCTTACACAACACGACTATCAGGGAGGTCATTTGCAAAACTACACAGATATGGCCTATATTGAATGCCTGCCTTCCCAAAGGGAATGGGTGGGGAGGGAGGGATGGGGAGAAGTAGGAACTCAAAGTTTTAGGAACAACTGTTTAGTATTGTTGTTGCAACTAGGAAAGAAGACACACAGTTAAGGAGGAATAGAAAGTCATCTGGCCCTACAGGAGAAAAGAGAAGATGGAGACAAGAGAAGGGAGGGATGACAGAAGAGAGGGCAGATTGGAGACAGGGATAATTAGATTGCTTGGGGTATTGGGGTGGGGGGAGGGGATAAAAGGGGAGAAAATTTGGAACCCAAAAATTTGTGAAAATGAATGTAAAAAATTAAATAAATAAAAAAAAATGATTTCAACTCTGGTCTTTCTAACTCCAGTCTCACTGTTCCACTATATCACCTAGCTATCCTTGCAATAATTAGTCTAGACATCTCCCCCTCCCGCTCCCCCCCCACCCCAGGAGTTTGACTATAAAGAGAAGAAGAAATAAAGGATGATAACTTGAATTTATAATAGAGGCGGGTAGTTGTTGTTTTTAAGGATAGAGAAAATGGGCATATTTGAAGGCAGTAGGGAATAAAACAATAGATAGGAAGAGGATCAAGATTATGCAAAAAGAACACAATTGATTAGTCAATTGGCAAAACAAGACAGAAAGACACGTGACAAAGGGCACATATAGAGGGATTAGTCTTGGCACACAGAAAGGCCATCATAATAGAAGACTGCAGGGAAGGAGGAAAGATCAGCTGTTGATATCAAATGGTTCTGAGATGAAAAGAGAGAACTAATTGCAAATGATCTCAATTTTTTATCATTACAGTAAGAAGTGAGGTCTTCAGCTGAGTGGGGAGTGAAGAGAACTGAAAAGATAAAAGAGGAAAGGAGAAGCGAGGAGAGGAGAGGAGAGGGGAGGGGAGGGGAGGGGAGGGGAGGGGAGAGGAGAGGAGAGGAGAGGAGAGGAGAGGAGAGGAGAGGAGAGGAGAGGAGAGGAGAGGGGAGGGGAGGGGAGGGGAGAGGAGGGGAGAGGAGAGGGGAGGGGAGGAGGGGAGGGGAGGGGAGGGGAGGGGGGGAGGGGAGGGGAGGGGAGGGGAGATGAGAGGAGAGGAGAGGAGAGGAGAGGAGAGGGGAGGGGAGGGGAGGGGAGAGGAGGGGAGAGGAGAGGGGAGGGGAGGAGGGGAGGGGAGGGGAGGGGAGGGGGGGAGGGGAGGGGAGGGGAGGGGAGATGAGAGGAGAGGAGAGGAGGGGAGAGGGGAGGAGAGGAGAGGAGAGGGGAGAAACTAGAATAGTGTTACGTATAATGAAATAGGAAATTACTTGGTTGGTTACTTGTTGTCCTTCATTCTCAGAGGACCAAAATGACATCACCATGATAAAGTCAAGTTTCAATGAGTCTGACTGTGGTTAATCAGACCAATATGAAATCAGAATGCTCTAACATAGATTGGGCACAGATAGTCCACATGAATAGTTGGGGTGGATACTCCAAATTTGTACATCCTGTTCCCTTTGAGTTATTTCAACTCTGCTTTGTTCATAGAGCACAGCACCCTTTCTGATGTGGGCATGCCATGCTGAGAGGTCCTGTGCTAGTGTCTCCTATGTCACACAGTCAATTCCAAAGTTCTTGAGAGAGAACTTGAGAGTGTCTTTGTATCACTTCTTCTGATCAACATGTGATCACCTACACCATGTGAATTCTCCATAAAATGGTCTTTTTGGCAAGCCTACATTTTGCATTCAACCAAGGTGGCTAGCCTATCAGAGTTGTGCTCTCTGAAGTATAGTTTAAATGCTTGACAATTCAGTTCAAGCAAGGACCTCAGTGTCTGGTACCTTAACCTTCCAGGTGATCTTTAGAATCTTCCTAAGACAGTACAAATGGAAATGATTCAGCTTCCTGGCATGACACTGGTAGACTGTCCATGTTTCACAGGCATACAACAATGAGGTCAGCAAAATGGCATTGTAATCCTTCAGTTTGGTAGTCATTCTAATACCTCTTCTCTCCCATACTTTCCTTCAGAGCCTCCAAAACACTGAACCAGCTCTGGCAATGTATGTCAACCTCATTATCAATGTGTACATCCCTGGAAATTATACAACCAAAGTAAGTGAACTTATCCATAGAATTCAAAAATTTTCCATTTGTTCTAACTGATGGTTCCACTTATGGATGGTATTGGGGTTGCTGATGGAGGACCTGTATTTTCTTGGTGCTTATTATTAGTCCAAAATTAACATACATGCAGAGAATTGATCCATACTTTGTTGCATCTCAGTTTCAGAGGTTGCATTGAGGGCACAAACATCTGCAAACAAAAGATCATGTACCAACACTCCCTCTACTTTGGTCTTAGCTTGTAGCCTTTTCAAGTTGAAGAATTTACGATCAGTGCGGCAGTTGACTTTGATGCCATGTTCATCCTCACTGAAAGCTTTTGACAATATGGCTGAAAACATCATGCTAAAAAACACAAGAGCAAGCACACAGCCCTGTTTCACTCCATTGATGAGTGGGAAGACAAGAGAGCCCTGTCCATTATCCAGAAGCTAGGCAAACATGTGATCATGAAATTAATGTATACCTCTGATGAACTTCTCTGGACAACAAAATTTTGACATAATTTTCCATAAGCTTTCACAACTAACAGTGTCAAAGGCCTTGGTCAGATCTACAAACATTGTGTACAGACCTCTGTCCTGCTCCTGGCATTTCTCTTGGAGCTGTCAGCAGCAAACACTGTATCTACTGTTCCTTGGCCTTTTCTGAAGCCACATTGGCTCTCAGGTAAAATGTCCATCTTCCAGGTAAAGGATCAGTCTATTAAGAAGAATTCTAGCAATAATCTTGCCAGCAATGACTAAGAGAGATCCTGTGATTGTCACAGGACAATCTATTTCCTTTACCTTTATAGAGATGGACAGTGGAGGCATCCTTGAACTCCTGAGGGATAACCTCCTCTTGCCATATACCTGGAATATTTCAGTCAGCTTTTGTATGAGGAATGGTCCCCCTAACTTGTAATTCTCAGCTGGAATAGAATCAGCACCAGGTGCTTTGCCTCATGAAAGGAGCGTAATAACCCTTAAAACCTCTTCTTCATTTGGAAGTTCAGCTAAGGAGAGATTGACATCTACTTGAGGTAAACTGTCAATGGCCTCAGCATTGATTGATGATGATCTGTTGAGGACACTGTGGAAGTGTTCAGTCCTTCTCTCCTAGGATCCTATCTTTATCTCTAATCAATGTGGCTCCATCAGCACTGTGTAGTTTTGATGCATCATGGATTTTAGTCCATAAATAGCTTTCAGGAAATCATAAAAGTGCTTAGGATTTTTACTGTCAGCATGAAACTTAATTTCATTCTGTCTAAGCTTTGCTTGCACTTTACTTTTGATAGAATTAAATGCTACCTTCTTAGACATATATGAATTATCTTACTGATAAATCTTGTGAAGTTCTCCTTTTTCATTTAGCAGCTTCTGAATTTCCCCGTTATTTTCATCAAACAAATCTTGGTGTTTGCCAGTTTTCTGACCCGGATGTACAAGTGAAGTACTTTATATCAAATATCTGAAAGGTACCCACTCCTTTTCTGCTTCGCTGTTGCCAACTGCGTGTTGGCTCAACTTTCCTTCCAAGTTAGCAACAAACTGTTCACACTCAGAAAAAAGCTCTAATTTATTGACATTAATTCTTCTGGTAGTCATTTTGTCTTGGAGGTGACACTTTTGATGAATGAGAATATTTAGCTTGGAAAGAATAAGTCTATGATCAGTCCAGCACTTTGCACCACACATTGCTTTTGTCACCCTTACATCTTCTCTGTCTCTTCTCCTTACAGTCTCATAGTCCATTAGATGCCACTATTTCCTGCAAGAGCACATTCACGAAGTTTTATTGTATTTAGGTAAATGGAAAACAGTGTTGGTGATGAGAAGGTCATGCAATGCACAAGTCTTCAGTAGTGAGTGATCATTGACATTTCTGTTTCCAATGCCATTCCTCCCTAGGACTCTTTGCCAAATCTAGTAGTCTGAGCCTACTTTAGTATTAAAGTGACTCAGAATTATATTTTTCTTCTTTTGGCACATTGATGACAAGTGTCTCTAGGTCTTCATAAAATTTTTCTTTGACCTCATCAGAGTTTGTCATGGTAGGAACACAGGCACTGATGATGGTGGCATGATGCTTTCTTGCAAGTAGCAATCATGTATAAAATGAGCCTGTCATTCACTCCTTTTGGCAGACATACCAGCTTGCTGATCAGATTAGTTTAATTGCAAAATAGACGTCAGCTTCACAGAGCTTCGCTTCACTGTAGCCACTCCAGAAAAATGTGTATCCAGCTCGAACTTCAGTAAGCTGGCCTTCATTTGCCAACCTTGTTTCACACTAAGGGCTGCTGTTTGGATGTGATATCTGTGGAGTTGTCTTGCAACAAGAGCAGTTCGTCTTCCAAGTCTTCTGGATGTTGTGTTGTCTATAAATGCGTAAATGTTTCATGTGTCAGTGGTGAGTGGAATCATATTTGCAGATGTTTTTGTACATTTTATACCTTTTTTGGTGTTTTGACCACAAAGTGGGATTCCCCACTCATGAATGGGTTTGACATCCCATGGTTACCCTCAACCTGGTTTGGCCCATCTGCTGAAATGGTTTACCCGAGTGTGGCCACTAGGTATGTTGCACCTTCATGGAGCCACAGGTGAAAGTTGGGTGGAATAGGTAGACACCAAAGGTGGAAGACAGACCTGAACAGGGTTTGGTAGCCATTACACCAAAGGTACTGGTCCTCCCTGAAATCACCCTACACCCCAGGGAATTATTTAGTGAAAAATAAAAATATTGTTTTGCTACAGTGATGGCTCAACTGAAATTAGATAACACCTTTATAATGTTGCCATTTAGGAGAGGTTGTCTTACTTAGTCCCCCTCTCTTCATTTTCCTGAGAGTAGGAGCAAGCAGATGGTGGAATTTAATTCCAAACAGGTTTGGCCAGGAATGAGCCATGGTAAAACAAGTCAGGAGATTGGGGTTCATGTGGAATTGAGATAGTTAACTGTAGGACTGAGATTGTAAAGGAACAAAATTCAGAGCATTGATAATGACTTGAGAAAGTAATGAAGTACAAAAGGATAGGAGGTCATGTTAAGAAAACAAATAATGTGTTGAGGTTGGGGTCAGGCATAAAGATAGAATAAAAGGATGCTATGATTAGGTAGATAAAGGGGAAAAAATAACTGTGATACTGACTTATTTTTTTTTACCTGAGCATGGTTCTAAGCCTTTACTAAAGTTATTTCCTAGCTACTAATTCTACCAGCTTTTTGTTTTCTTCTGTGAATATATTATGGATGCCATAGTTGGTTTTCTAGAGAAGTAGTGTCAAACTAAAATAGAAACAAAGCACTAAATAGTAAATAAGAATCTGTCTCTACATATTGACTAAGAAAAACACATGCTGACATTATGCATATTTATTTTATTTTATTGAATATTTCCCAATTAAATCTAAATCCCATTCAGGAAGGATTTTTTGCAGCAAGCTTAACTCCTTTCTAAAGCTCTTTGTTAAATTCATAGAGGCAAACCCATCAACTAAAGAGACAATATCCTCAATGAAATAGCAATCTGATATTTATAGAGCAGACCTTAAAAGCACTTTGAGGGAAAAAAAGAAAACACCACCAAATCCTTAGTAGTTTTATTTCTGATTTTTGGTGTTTATTTTTTAATGTGGAAAAAATACTCTAAGACTCACAACATTCAAAAAAAATTTTTTAATGATGTTGCTTTATTTTGAGGTTGATCTAATAAGATAAAAACCAACAAATTTAATTCTCACTTTCTATCACATCCATGTGGTATGAATCAAATTGCTGTAAGATGTAAGTATAGTAGTAGAAGAACTGAGACTGGTATTCATACTTGTTTACCTATAGTCACTTTACAATTGGTTTTATAGTTATTTAATAATTAGTAGATTTAAGCCTGTTATTTTTGGTAAAAAGAAAATCTGAAGTTAACCTAATTAATTAAGCCTCACCAATTAATTGAATTTTCCATGAGGACAAAAACAAAACAAGTAATCACAATATCAACAAAAAAACCCCAGATCATAATTCACCTGAAAGTTAGTAATATTTTAATCAAGATGTCTATATTGTCCTTTGGAAACAGGAATTTGGAAGTAAGATTAGAAACCCCTAATTCAGACACTCTGTAATAGATTGAATGTGGCAACAAAGCTCTTACTGATAAATTGATATACATTACATATATTTACATATCTTGTGCACATCAGTCTCTCCCTGCTTTACCACGTTGCATTGGGTAAGAAGATTCCTGGCAACCTCTATGATGCTGAGGAGTTCCAGGGTCTGTGACCATCAGGACCTTTCATTTTTATTTTTATTCATTTTCTTTTTAACATTCAGTATTTAAAATTTTGAGTTTCAAATTTTCTTTCTCCCTAGTGCTTCTCCCCTATGCATTAAGAAGGCAAGAAAATATAATATGAATTATACAAAGTATATTTTTCTATTAGCCATGTTGGAGGAAAAAGCAAGAAAGTAGGCTTCAATCTTTACTTAGAGTTCATCAGTTCTCTCTCTGAAGGTGGATAGAATTTTTCAACATGGCTCCTTTAAAAATGTCTTGGGTCATTGACTTGATTAGAGTAGCTAAGTCTTTCACGGTTGATTATTCTTATGATTTCATTTTTACTGTGTACATTTTCCCTTGTTCTATTCCAATTTTCATATAAATCTTCCCAGGCAATCTAATTTTCCCTATCTCCAATCTGCCCTCTCTTCTATCATCCCTCCCTTCTCTTGTCCCCATCTTCTCTTTTGTCCTGTAGGGCCAGATGACATTCTATTCCCTGTTACCTGTATTTCTTATTTCCTAGTAGGAAGAACAATACTCAACAGTTGTTCCTAAAACTTTGAGTTCCAATTTCTCCCCATCCCTCCCTCCCCACCTATTCCCTTTGAGAAGGCAGGCAATTCAATATAGGCCATATCTGTGTAGTTTTGCAAATGACTTTGATAATAGTCGTGTTGTGTAACACTAACTATATTTCCCTCCATCCTATCCTGCCCCCCATTGTTTCTATTCTGTCTTTTCATTCTGTCCCTCCTCGAGTGTTGACTTCAAGTTGCTCCCTCCTCCCACTGCCCTCCCTTCCATCATCCCCCCCACCCTGCTTATCCCCTTCTCCCCCACTTTCCTGTATTGTTAGATAGGTTCTCATACCAAAATGAGTGTGCATTTTATTCCTTCTTTTAGTCAAATGTGGTGAGGGTAAACTTCTTGTTTTTTTTCTCAGCGCTCCTCTTTTTCCCTTCACTAAAAAGTCTCTTGCTTGCCTCTTAAATGACATATAATTTACCCCATTCCATTTCACCCTCTTTCCTCCCCCTACCTTTCTCTCTCACCATTTACCTTAATTTCTTTTAAGATATGGTCCCATACTATTCAATTCACTCTGTGCTCTCTGTCTCTGTATGTGCATGCATGTGTGTATGTGTGTGTGTGCGTGCACACGTGTATGTGTGTGTGTGTATGTGTGTGTGTGATCCCACCAACTACCCAGATACTGAAAAGTTTTAAGAGTTACAAATATTGTCTTTCCATGTAGGTATGTAAACAGTTCACTTTTGGTAAGTCCCTTATGACTTCTCAGTCCTGTTTACTTTTTCATGCTTCTTCTCATTCTTATGTTTGAAAGTCAAATTTTCTTTTCAGCTCTGGTCTTTTCATCAGGAATGCTTGAAATCCTCTGTTTCATTGAAAGACCATATTTTCCCCTGAAGTATTGCACTCAGTTTTGCTGGGTAGGTGATTCTTGGTTTGAGTCCTAGTTCCTTTGACTTCTGGAATATCTTATTCCATACCCTTAGATCCCTTAATATAGAAGCTGCTAGATCTTGCATTTTCCTGATTGTATTTCCACAATACTGGAATTGTTTCTTTCTAGCTGCTTGCAAGATTTTCTCCTTGAGCTGGGAGTTCTGGAATTTGGCCACAATGTTCCTAGGAGTTTCTCTTTTTGGATCTCTTTCAGGTGGTGATCGATGGATTCTTTCAATACTTATATTGCCCTCTGGTTGTAGAATGTCAGGGAAGTTTTCCTCAATAATTTCATGGAAGATGATGTCTAGGCTCTTTTTTTGATCATGACTTTCAGGTAGTCCCATAGTTTTTAAATTGTCTCTCCTGGATCTATTTTTCCAGGTCATTTGTTTTTCCCATGAGATATTTCACATTCTCTTCCATTTTTTCATTCATTTGGTTTTGTTTGGTGATTTCTTGGTTTCTCAGAAAGTCATTAGACTCCATCTGTTCCATTCTAATTTTGAGAGAACTATTCTCTTCAGTGAGCTTTTGAACCTCTTTTTCCATTTGGCTAATTCTGCTTTTGAAAGCATTCTTCTCCTCATTGGCTTTTTGAACCTCTTTTGCCAATTGAGTGAGCCTATTTTTCAAGGTGTTATTTTCTTCAGCATTTTTTTGGATCTCCTTTACAAAGGTATTGACCTGCTTTTCATACTTTTCTTGCATCTCTCTCATTTCTCTTCCCAGTTTTTCCTCCACCTGTCTAACTTGCTTTGTAAAATCCTTTTTGAGGTCTTCCAAGGCCTGAGCCCACCCAACATCTCCCTGGGATGTCTGTGATACAGCGGCCCTGCCCTCCACATCTTTCCCTGATGGTAAGAATAGTTCCTCATCATCAGAATTGAAAGGCGGGAACATTTGCACCTGATCAAAGAAGCTCTCTATGGCCTTTTTTTTCTTCCCTTTTCTGGGCATTTTCCCAGCCAGTTACTTGACTTCTGAGATTCCTGTGCACCTCTGCCTACATCCGCCCAGCTAGTGCCTTGGGGTCTGAGATTCAAATGGGCTTTCCGTGGCAGGTACAGCTGCTATTCAATGTGAGCTTAAGTTCTGGTGCTGGGGTGGGGGCAGGGCCGCCTCCCAGGCTCAGCTCCCTCAGGGGCTTTATGCAGAGACCTTCATAAATGGAGCGGGTGGGGCAGTGCCGTCTCCCAGGCTCAACTCCCTCATGGGGTTTATGCTGAGACCTGAGTTTCTGCCTGCTGCTCGGGGAGTCCTGGGCTGCCACTGCTACCTCTGCGCTTCCTCCCAAGAGGACACGAGTCACGGAGACACCCCGCTCCCCTTTCAGCCAGCCCAGACGTCTCTCTCACTGACCTGTAGCGTCTGTGGGCAGAGGAAACTTCCTGCCCACCGGAGGTTCTGTCCCTGAAGCCTGCTCGGATCTGCTCCTCTCAGCCCCACGGCCAGGGCAGGGCAGGTGTGGGCTCCGCTTTCCGGGGCACAAAGGACCCTGGGGACGGCTCTCCAGGGCTCTCTGGAACGGAAATCTCTTCCACTGTGTTTCTGCACACCCTGCAGTGATCCAGAACTTGTGGGGAGCTCTTCTTACATTAAATCCATGGGCTGTGGGTTCAGAACTAGCATATATGAGTCTTTCTACTTTGCCATCTTGACTCCACCCCCCTGGTCATCATTTCTTATAGCAATTATATCCTTCTTATTGTATGTCCTATCTGTAAACATAACCAAAGTGGGATTTTTTGTTGTTTTTTTTCCTGGAATTCAGTTTCCCAGGCTCATTGAAAATATCCGAGGTATAATTCACAGCTTTGCTGAGTCAGATGGGTTGTGATGACTTGTGGCTCTGAGGCTATTAGTTGAAAACTATATATATATATATATATATATATATATATATATATATATATATATATATATATATATATATATATATATATATATATATATACACATATATATATAGTGAGGAAGGTATTTTGCTTTGGAAGTTTTGCTTACGAGAAGGACATTTTGATTCCCTGGATGGTTCTCTGAGTAGCCCTTTGTTAGGAGCACAGCCCCCACACTACTCAGATGTTGTTGGTGTTCCTCCATCCTGTGATATATGTTGCTTGTTGTATTACTTTGTCACACAGTTGGTACCCTGTCTGTTGATCTTTGTGATAACTTTTGGGGGCTTGTATTTTTTAAATGTATTTGTGCTACTTTTTCTGCTTGTATTTTCTCCACATTCAGGGTATTCACCTTTCCCTTGAACGAGTGCATGATTTATATATGTGATTAAAGTAAGTGTGTTGACCCTTTTAAAAGATGTCTTTCATTTAACAAAGCACATCGAAAGAACCTGGGCTAGCAGCCCACCCTATGGCAGTGCTTGTTAATACATCATTGTAAATACATTCCACAGTATATGTAGTAGTTCCCCAATTGATGGTGTCCAATTCTTTGCCACCACAAAAAAGGAGTTGCCATAAATATTTTTGTACAAATAGGTCCCTTTCCCCTTTCTTTGATCTTTTTTGTGATACAGACCTTGTAGTGGTATTGTTGGGTCAAAGGATATGCATAGTTTGTTGGATCAAAGGATATGCATAGTTATATAAGCTTCAGGGCTTAGTTCCAAATTGTTCTCCAGAATGGTTGGAATCTTGCACAGTTCCACCAACAGTATATTACTGTACCTGCTTTCTACATCTATACCAGATCCTTTTTCACTTCTGTAATGTTAGCCAATCTGAATAAGTGTGAGGTGTTGCTAAAAATTGTTTTAATTTGCACTTCTAATTATTGGTGATTTAGAGCCTTTTTATGTGACTATTGATAACTGATTTCTTCTTCTGAAAACTGCCTGTTCATGGGGATTGTCTGTTCGTCCTTCATTGCCAAAGAAGACCATGCCATCAGAGAAATAATGACATGACTTGCATTTGACTTTGTTTTGAGTGAGGGAGGCCTGTGCAGGTCACCAGCCTCACTTTTCCAGTAACCAGATATTCATCAGAATGACTGGAGATGACCCAGGATGAGGCAATTGGGGTTAAGTGACTTTCCCAAGGTCACACAGCTAGTGAGTGTCAAGTATCTGAGGTGAGATTTGAACTCAGGTCCTCCAGACTCCTGCACTGGTGCTCTATCCATGGCACCACCTAGTTGCCCCTTCATGTGAATTGACCATTTGAGGAATGACTCTTATTTTTATAAATTTGGTTCAGTTCCTTGAGAAATGAAACCTTTGTTTGAGAAACTTACTCTAACAAAAAAAAATATTTCCAAGTTTCCAGTCACCTCCAGTTTCAGCTACATTGACTTTGTCTTTACAAACCCTTTTTAATTTCATGTAACCAAAATTAAAGACTTCTTATTCTTTATATCTATACTGGAGCACTATGCTGAGGGAACTCATCTGCCATACCTTCATCACCACCATGGCATCACCTTTCATGCTGTTGCTCTTAAAAATCTTAGACCAGTTTCCAACTACTCCAAAATCACACACATCATTCCTCTTTCTGCTTCCTCATTTCTCTAAATATCACCCTTCAGAATTGCAAACAATTTCTCCCCTTGGCAATATTATACACTAGAATCTTTCCAGGTAGTCAATAATACATGCTTGTAACTGAAGCTCTCAGCACCTCATGCCTTCATTCTAATCCTCTAACAACTTGACCTTTTCAATAGAAATCTTACTGTGCTTACTAAAGTGCTTACTAAAGTATACTTTTGTTTGAGTATAGAGTGGGGTTGGTCATCTTGGATCTGATCTGTTAAAGATGCTCACTTAGTATCTTCTTTACCATTACCACCTGGAGAAAGTCTGGTTTAGCAGAAAATTTAGGATCATTATGGTAACAGGATGGACTTTGATTAGGAAAGAACATATGGAACACTGTATACAAACTTAAACCAGTGAGAAAGAAAACCAACTAAGAGCTTTTCATAAGGATGAAATTGAACTGAGGTCCAGCTGAGCCCTTCTTAAAATGAAGAAGGATTTAATGTAACAGAGACTTCATAAATTTGAGTGAATAAAACTTTAATCATCCACCATATCTTCAACAAGGCCTGTTGTTTCATAATGCTATTTTACAAAAAACAAACAAAAAAAAAAAAAAACAACAGCAACAGAAAAAATATAGATTGTAGAGAAAGGAACATATGCTGTATAAGCCAGATAGAAATTGTTTTTTTCCTTGTATGTAGATTTTCTTGTTTTGTGTCTGCCCGAATAAATGATTTTTAAAATCAATATGTTTCTGAATTAGAGGGTACAGTCCTTATATTTTTTTTGATTTGTATGAAGAAAGAATAAGTTTACATGAAAAATAAAAAGAGTATGTGCATATGTTGTTTAAAAAAAGTCATACTTGTTAATTGTTAAAGGCTTTACAAGTACTATTTACATGTACTTAAGCAAATAATTAAAAATAAAACATTTTGAGGGGTGGAACCAAGATGGTGGAGTAGAAGGATGGATCTGCTCTTATCTATACCCCCAAAGTCAATACAATACCTGTAAAACATGACTCTAAACAAATTCTAGAGCAGCAAAAGTCACAAAATGACAGAGTAAAAGAGATTTCTAGCCCAAGACAGCCTGGAAGGCTGACAGGAAATGTCTATCACCAAGCTCAGAGTGGAGTGCAACCCAGGCTTGGCTGTGTGGCAGAGCTTGGACAGGACTTCAACAGGCTTCAGGGCATGGAACCACGGATAGCAGCTGCAGTTCCCAGATTTTTCAACCCACAAACACCAAAGATATCTTCAAAGGTCAGTAAGAAAACTCTTTTACCTGGGTGAGAAGGAAGAAGGGTCTGGCCCTAGACCTGGGCCCAGAGCAGTGGAAGTCACTGAGCACATCATCCATTTTCATAACTCCTGGCCTAAAGAAGCCTCCAAAAATGCTGAAGAAAATGACATTTTAAGAAATAGACTACCGCAAATGGCAAAAGAGGTCCAAAAAGTAATTGAGGAGAAAAATGCTTTAAAAAGCAGAATTAGTCAAATGAAAAGGGGAGTTCAAAAGCTCACTGAAGAAAATGCTTCTTTAAAAATTAGAATAGAGCAGATGGAAGCTAATGGCATTATGAGCAACTAAGAAATTACAAAACAAAACCAAAAGAATGAAAAAAATTGAAGACAATTGAAATATCTCATTGGAAAAACAACTGACCTGGAAAAATAGATCCAGGAGAGACACTTTAAAAATTATGGGACTGCCTGAAAACCATGATGAAAAAGAGCTATTATCTTTCTTGGAATTATCAAGGAAAACTGCCCTGATATTCTAGAGCCAGAGGATAAAATAAATATTGACAGAATCCACTGGTCACCTCCTGAAAGACATCTGAAAAGAAAAGCTCCTATGAATATTAACCAGATTGCAGCATTCCCAGGTCAAGGAATAAGTATTGCATGCAGCCAGAAAGAAACAATTCAAGTATTGTGGAAATACAATCAGGATAATACAACATCTAGCAGCTTCTACATTAAGAGACTGAAGGACTTGGAACGTGATATTCCAGAAGTCAAAGGAACTAGGATTAAAACCAAGAATCACCTACCCAGCAAAACTGAGTACAATACTTCAGGGGAAAAAATGGTCATTCGGTGAAATAGAAGACTTTCAAATATTCTTAATGAAAAGACAAGAGCTGAATAGAAAATTTGACTTTAAAACACAAGAATCAAGAGAAACATGAAACGGTAAACAGGAAAGAGAAATCATAAGGAACTTTCTAAAATTGAACTGTTTACATTCCTACATGGAAAGATAATATTTATAACTCTTGAGACTTTTCTCAGCATTTGGATAGTTGGGGAGATTATATACATATAGACAGAAACCACAGAGTGAGTTGAATAGGAAGGGATGATATCTAGAAAATTAAAATTAAGGGGTGAGAGAGGAAGGCATTGGGAAGAGAAAGGGAGAAAGAGAATGGAGCAAATTATCTCATAAAAGAGGCAAAAAAAGGTTTTTCAATGGAGGGGAAAAGGAGGGAAAAGGTGATGCTCACTCTCATCATATTTGACTTAAGGAAGGAATCAAATGCACGCTCATTTTGGTATGAAAACCTATCTTATAATACAGGAAAGTGGGGGAGAAGGGGATAAGCAGGGTGGAGGGGATGATGGAAGGGAGGACAATGGGAGGAGGGAGCAATTAGAAGTCAGCTCTCTTGGGAAGGGACAAGGCCAAAAGAGAGACTAGAATAAATGGGGGGCAGGATAGGATGGAGGGAAATATAGTTAGTCTTTCACAACATGACTATTATGGAAGTCTTTTGCATAACTACACATGTATAGCCTATATTGAATTGCTTTCCTTCACAGTGGGGATGTGTGGGAAGGGAGGAAGGGAGAGAATTTGGAGTTTAAAGTTTTAAAAAAGTATGTTAAAAATTAATTTTTCATGCAGTTGGGAAATAAATGCTGGTAATAGGGTATAGAAATCTATCTTGCCCTACAAGAAAAGAAAGAAAAAGGGAGGAAGGGAAGGGATGGGTGTGATAGAAAGGAGGGCAGACTGGGGGAAGGGATTTTCAGAATGCATGGTGTATTCAGAGTGCACAATGTCTTGGGGTGGAGGGAGGAGAGAGATCGGGAGAAAATTTGGAACTCAAAATCTTGTGGAAATAAATGCTAAAATAAATAAATTAAAAAAGGAGAAAAAAAATAAAACGTCTCTACTATGAATACTTGTTCATTTAGACTCTACAAATTGGGAATTGGTGATCTTTCTGAAATCACATGACCTCATCACAATTTTATCATCTGGAAAGTCTCATCAACCAATATTTGGAGGCACTTGCTCTATGGAGACTCTGTGTTTTAATGTGAGATTACATGCAAAGCTCTCAAAGTATTCATGTTTACATCAAAGCATTTGACATGTTCCTGGTTTTGGGGAATTCAAAAAGGGTTCTTGATTGAAATGAAATAGAAACAAAGACTACCATACATAAGAATCACTGTAGGCCACACATAGATTAAATTTTATAATGTAATGTAATCAATGTTTTATCATATGTATGTATGTATGTATGCATGTATGTATTCCAAACCTAAAATTTAATACAATCCAGGTCCCATTTGGGAGAGGTGCAGACTGTGGACCACAGTATGTTTGACACTTCTGCTCTAAGTTATTCAACAGTATAAACATGATTTCAAGGAGAATTTTCAAACAACTTTAAATACCAAACATGTTTCAATCAGTTGCATATTCCAATGGCACCCATTTCCAGCATATTCATATGAAATGATTGCAACTAGGCAAAGTGGAACTGAAGGACTGCTATTTTTCCCCAGGTTTCCACATCAGCTTGGAATCTTATGAATCTAGTGGTTTGTTAGTAGATTCTGGATAAGCCCCCTTATTGTTGGCATTTAGCATCAAAGCCAGAAGACACCTGCATGTGGGAGGAAACTTTTGTTGTTATTATACACCTGATATAGAAGCTGTTCTAGGGGGAGTTCCAGTTTTATCCACTTCTTTCAGACATGGAAAGTGTCAATGCCTGAGGCCTTTGGGTAGCAGCAACATGGATGCCAGTGAGAACAGACTGTCTCCTCTGATGTGGTAACCCCTGGCAGAAATCTTATTACCATAAAAATCTGCCTGATGCTCCTAACCTCTAATTTTGGCTTGATTGATTTATTTACTTAATATGTGTAGTGCTTTGCAGAGTAAAAATTTATTATGGCCCTGAATGAAGGTAAAATGCTATTTCTGAGTGGAATTTTTGTCATGTAGATTTCAATAAAACAGATTATTTCATATTAAAAAATAATGTGTAATAGTAATTTAATAGTAATATTAAGAAAACTGATGAGAGAGAAAGAAAGCTGACCTTCAAACCAGAAAAACCTTGTTTCACATCAGGGCTTTAATGCATTCATTATGTGTGATCTAGAGTATTCTAGAATAGATTCCACAGTGGTAGAACCCTTCTGTATAAACAAAACTTTGGCAGAAATGTCGTAGAAAAATCCTGTAAATAATTATTTTTAGTGACTATTAACAAACAACATGAAGTTGGTTTAAAAAAATACACAGGTTGTTTGAGGGTTTCTTTCACAACATTTGAGAAACACTGCTCTAAGTAATTCTCTAAAGTTATAAATTGAAAGGAAAGCACAGAGCAGCTTCAGTAGAAGTTTTCTGATCTGTGAGTTCATGAAATTAATGAATTCATAAGTATAATCTAAATCCAAGAAACATGGACAATTTTAACAATAATGGTAAATCAATTTATTCCACAAGTTTTTTTGTGTGTGTGTGAACAGGGTTCCAAGAGCTTTGTTGGAAGCAAAACTTAAGATAGTCTATGCCTTCCAGAAGCCTATAATCTAGTTAAGTTCTTATTGATTTAAATGTGTCTCATCATTGAATCATAGAACCTTAGCTTGGCATGACCTCAGAGATCACATGTTTCAGCTCTTACCCATTAATAACATTACTGCCAGATTGTCAGCTCCCTTCCTTTGAAGTTCTTAAAAAACAATATCATATATAAATATTCCCTTTTAGGATGTTCTCCAGAACTGTTCAACTCCATCATGAACTCCCCCATTACGAAGTGAATAGGGTGAAAACTGATTCCCCATGACCTTATAGCAGCATCATGATGACTGAAGATAAAGCATGGGAATTCAAGGTGAGTTTCCGGGAATATTAAACTAAACAGTTACACAAGTTATATGTATCAGTTCCTTTCTGTGTTTCCTAGGAAAATAAATGTGGTTTATGTTCAGAGAAATAAATGAATTAGAATTGATAGCACAACAAATAATACAGCAAGGGCAAGCACATTTTCTGCAATCTAGTCACAGATGTCTGATGTATTTCATTCTTGAGAACACAGTATTATAGAATCATAAATGTAGATCATATGAGTTAACACTTTTACTTCACAAATGATGAAACAGAGCCTAGGTAAATTGTTCAAGGCCACACAGGTAATAAATGAAGTTCTTCAGCACCCAATAGAGTCCAACTACAAGCTGACTGACTCTTTTTAGATGTATAGATTGGATTAGGAGTCATTTATTCCCCATTTACCTCCGTGGGCATAATTTCCTCTATATTTCGGAGTAAAATATTGTTCAAGTGCATTTCAAAGATTCAAATATTATGAATAATAATGTACATTCTGGGTAGCACAATTTTTTAATAGGCATAGTTTATGGATTCATTAGACACATTGGTTGTTTCTATCACTACCATGGGCCACTAAGTAGTGCAGTTGAGAGAGTACTGGACCTGGAGTCAGGAAGCCCTGACTTTAGATCCAGTCTCAGACACTTACTAGCTATATGACCCTTATCAAGTCAATTAACCCTGTTTGCCTCAGTTTTTTCACATGTAAAATGAACTTGAGATTAGCAAACAATGAACACGTAAGATCCCAAATATTGAGTTTTGAACTGTGAGATCAGATGTACCAGTACTATATCCAGGGACACTTGGTTCAACAGGATATGATTTACATTGTTTAGAGGACTTTAGATTAGGTAGAAAAGAAATAAGAAAAATATCTACAAAAATATGTATGAGAACCCCTCAAAATCATTTTGGATGGATATTATCTAAATCAGGATTAGCAGCTCGAGGAATACATATATTGACTGGAATGATAGATTCTAATAATCAAGGAGAAATTATTATGACATTGCAAAATTTGGGGTGAAGAACCCATGCAGTTTTGTAAAAATGACAGAATAGTTCAAGTGATTATTCTTCCCTGTGAAATAATACCCCTTGTGGAAAATGAACCTCCTGAAATAACTGGCAGAGGAACTGAAGGATTGAGTTCTACTGATAGAATAAAATTGGGAGCTAAAATATGAGTAAAATGGAAGCCAGATGATGTTCCAAAAACTGTGGAAATTATAGTACACAGGAAAGATAATGTGATAACTGTTGTTTATTCAGAAGATGATTACCAGATTGTTCCTTGAACTCACATATTCTACTGTGAATGAGGCTATAATAGTGGGTTCATAGAAGTACTCCTGACCCTATATCTACTCTGCTTCTGGTTATTGTCTCCTTGGGTTTATTTTTTTGCCTTCTTGTCTGTTGAACTTGTTTGCTAGTTTTGTTTTCTGCAGCTTAGTACCCTCCACCTGCAGATGCCTGATTCTTTAAGCTAGATGTCATCCCTCATTCACAACTGTGATATATCATCCCTAGACCTGGCATTGACTAAGATCTGGATGCCAGCTAAAAAGTGACCCTTCAAATGGAACCTCTTGAGGCAAGGATAGTTCTATGTCCAATCTCAGCAGGAAGTAGCTTTGGAAAAAGAGACCTTCACCTCTTACCCCAAGATTTTGCACCCCATGCATTTAAGGGGAGAATGATGGGATTTTTGTGCTCAAGTCCCACCTTAGATATTGTTTTATGTGCTCATTTTGTGTGATTCCTGCTATACTGTAAAGTTCTCTTGACACCAGTTGCCTATGATATTGTTTTATATGCTTACTTTCTATTATCCCTGTTAAAGTTTTGTTGACACCAGTTGCTCCATCGACTTGTGTAATGAATACGAAAGATCTTGGAGCTGAATGTAATGGTAACTTAAGTAGGAAGATCTTTCCCATTCATTAATAGGCCCATATGACCTGCTTAAATCACATGGAAGTCTAAGTCACATGTGGTGGGAGGAGCTTGCTGAACAGGTAGAACAGGTAAAGCAGAGCTGAAAGGAAGTGAGTGAGAGCTGTTAGGGCAGAGGAAGAGAGAGGACTCAAAGAAGCAGGCATACCCTAGGCTCCTGAGTTTTTGTTTGTTTGTGTGAAGGCCCCAGCCAGAGATGGGGGGAGGGAGACTGGGAAATGCCTTTGTCTCCAGCAATGATTATATGTACTGATTTCTTGGTTACTATGACAGGTTTGGTTTTCTAGTTTGAGTATCTGACTTTCTGATGTCTGAATAAATGTTTTTCTTCTGCCTTCTATATGGAGAGTCTGTTATACTTAGTGATGGATAACTACTTCAACAAATTCATAGTCACCACCAGTGATGTGAATATTGCCTTGGTGATACAAATGGCAAGCCACTTTGGTATCCTTGCTAAGAAAAACCCAAATTGGATCACAAACAGTCATACGTGACTGAAACAACAAAACAGCAACAGTTACTACCATATTTCAACACCCACCTAGGGAGGAAGGACCAAGTCATGCTAGCCTATATGACTATATTGTCACCTGAAAACTTAAATCACTTGATTTGAACATATGCATAAATATATTCAATATTTAACACAACAATTCTTGCACACGTATCTCTTCATGAATCAAAATGCTTTATACACATTATCTCCTTTCATCCTCATCTAGATAGGACAAATATTATCATCCCCATTTTATGGATGAGGAAACATATCCATAATTTCTAAGTAACTCACTCCACACCTCATAGCTAGTGAATGATAGAATAATTCTGAGACTCGTATTTTAGGATCACATACGTAGAATTAGAGGGGACCACAGAATACACTGATGAAAAAGAAATACTGTTATACTATATGTCTTAGGCACACATGTCAGAATTAATTTTGTTGATTTTTTTTCTTTAGTCTAATGTTAGCTTGGAGTTATCCCATACACTCCAACACGTCTGATTCCATGACAACTTGAGGTAACGTGTATTGGAATCTTATAGAAGAAAACTCATAGTATGTTAAATATATATGAATATGTGTGTACACACACACACATGTAGAGTTTAGGTTAACATTCCAAAAAAGGATTGTAGAATAACAAAAAATCAATATCCTATCCCTTATTGTACCACTTCCCTCAGAGATTCAAAGAGACTTTTCTAAGAGGGAATAAGGGAATAAATATTTATATAGTGCTCTCTATGTACTAGGTGATGTGTAGGTGGTGTTTTTTTTCTTATAAATATTATCTCATTGGATCCTCACAACAGTCCTGTGAAGTAGGTGCTATTATTATTGTCATTTTATAGTTAAGGAAACTAAGGCAGAAAGAGATTAAGTAAATTGCCCAGGGCCACATAGTTAGTAAATGTCTGAAGTCAAATTTGAACTTAGGTGGTCCTGACTCAAAGTCAGAAGCTCTTATCTACTGCTTACCAGCTGCCTGATGCCAGAGGGTAGTCTGAGCACTGGAGGACGTTTGCTCTCAAGAATTGTGCTGTCTTTGATTAAAAGAGGAACAGCAGAAAGGGTCATTCCCAGGAGAAGAATAGTCAATAACTAAGTACTTCCTTGATTTTGCTACCTCAGTGATTTCTCAGATTTGACATTGGTCAGATTTCTAGATCTGCAGTGTAGAAAGAATATTTCCTACCTAAACTCCCATCAAAGGAAAGGCTAAGGTTACAATTATTGGCCAATTGAGGTTTTTTGAAATGCAACTGTTTTCTGTCATTTGATAGCAATGACCAGTCACTGAAATATTTTGAAATAGATGTGTGTAAGCATAGACACGCATACATATGTATGTATGTATCTATACACACATACATATATGTACATACACACGTGTGTGTATGTTTATCCTTTCTTCCCCTCCCTTATGAAACATGACTTTGGATTTTTAACCTGACAATTATTTCCTTCTTATAGGTTCTCAATGATCCTACCTAAATGATCTCCAAAATTATTTTTGGAAACTAAACATTAGGAAACAGAGTACAGAATAGTAACTGGTCTCACCAGGTTTTGCCAGACAATGTGTTAGGCTCTTACAGGCCCAAGTTTACTCAAAGGTAAAACTTCCACTGCAACCAAAGTCAGGGCAGCAGAGTCATGTGTGATCAAGGTAAAATTCCACTGCTGAGATTCCTTCAGGAAAGAATTGAATTCAACTCCTCCTTTATTTCATATTTGGAACTATCATTGCTTACCTTAGAAGTGTAGTAGTAATGTAGAAAGTTATTTTATGCATCTAAGATCAGAATTGTTTCCTGAAATCAGGCCTTTCAAGAATCCCTCCAACTCTCTTATATAGATGAAGTAGAAATTCAAGGTATTCACCTTCAGCTTTCTGGTTAACTGCTCAGTTATCTAAACATATCAAGTTTATCTCAAAGCAGCTTAAAATGCTCACATATGAAAAATAAGGAAATAAAGAAAGGTACATAAGAATGTAATAACAAGTTGATATGGGAAAAATGCTTAAATAAATAATCTAAGCTTAGGAGTCCTTCAGAATCAAACTCCACACTATGGGAAAGTAGAGACAAAAATGTTCCTTCACTTTGTGTTTGGCTCTCCTGGTATGTAATCTAATATCCTTTCCCAAAGCTCAACAATAATGACATATTTATTTAAGCTTTCATGAAGATAGTTGTGGGTTGTCATTGGTGGTGATGACTTATGGGCAACAAAATGTTTCTTAAAATCATATGGTTGGAAAGAACTTTGAGAGGTCATTTAGACTGTATAATTTGTCTTGAGGCAGTACTATACATATTTCATTGTTTTCATAGACAATGCACTAAATAAGAAGATTCTACTTCTCTTCTTCTAACCAAGGCTCTGATACCCAGATTCCCATTAGGTCAGGTATCTGTAGATTTAAGTATAATGGAAAATTGTTACCAAAATATTTGGAAGGGTTTAGAGGAATTTTATACAGAATATATCCATTTAAGACATACACACACACATTTGTGTATTATATATATATGTGTGTGTGTGTGTGTGTGTGTGTGTGTGTGTAGTGTGTATGTAATCCATCCTGTGAGTAAGCACCAATTACTTTAAATCAACTCCTCAATTATGTCATGGGGCAACCTATGAGGTAATTGTGAATATTACCTTTCTTTCAATAAGTTTTCCATATTGTCTTGCTGGACTAGATGTACTAAAATGGTGAATCATGTTCCTCCTCCTTCTGTTCAAATTTTTCTGTAAAAGTTCCATCTTGACTCACCTGCTCATTAGCATGTAGCATACAGGCAGGGTCCACAATTTAATTCAGTTCAATAAGCATTTAGAAACTGACTGTACACCAAGTATTTTTCTAGATGTTGGGGATATGAAGACAAAAATGAAGAATGAGTCTTTATGATGTGGACTACAAATTTGCCTGCTTTTCCAAGAGTAAGCAGAATTTGGAAGTTCATTTGGAAGACGTGTCTATGGAAGTTACCCATCAAGTAATAGTTACTCTGTTTTCTAAATTTTCACACTTTGAATTATACTTAAATTAGTTTCATTATAGTTTTAATTTCATACAGAAAGTGGAAGGCTAGATGATCCCCAAGTGGTGATTGTTTCTACTTATTTTAAGTTTAGTCTATCACTGAGTACTCTTCAATATGGGATCATATTAAATTCCTTAGCCCTCAGTGTCTGACTTACATAAAAGTTTTAACAAGACACAAATGTTGTACAATAGTGCATGGTATATACATTAGAGAGGTATGGAGTGCTAAGTACAGTTTAAAAGAGGTCATTAGCAATTGGGGGAATCATGAGAGTTCATAGACTAAGTAGTATTTTACTATGATTTACTATTTACAAATGATGGGTTGTGAATGAAAGACAAAGAGGAGAAAGACTTGCAGAAAGGAAGGACAAATGCAAAATAACAAAATGTGTGTTTAGGAGGCAGAAAGTCATATAGTTTAGTGAGAACAGAGTATATATGAGTAAGGTTTGAAAAGAATTATAGTGAATAAATTTTATTGAGCCCCAAATACCGGGCAAAGGAGCATGAATTTTATTCAGTAAGCAATAGTATTCATTAAAGATTTTGTTTGTTTTCTGGAGAGAAAAAGAGAAGATCAGATAAATTTATACAAAAAGATTATTCTGAAAATGGTAGATGTTTATGCTGACAAAAGGTAAAGTCAACAATCTTGAATATCAGATGTCCTTTTATTCTTTTATGTGATGCTCATAAAGTTCCCCTAAGGTATGTATAGTTTTCTGCTTATCTTTGCAGGTTGGATTTCTTGTAGAGTAGAGAAATGGAATTTTTTTCCTCCTTAAGAGGTCATAGTCAATCAACCAGTCAATAAACATTTATTAAGCATCTATTATGTGCCAGATGCTGTGCTAAGCTCTGAGGTTACAAAAAGAGGCAAAAGACAATCCTGGCCCTAAAGGAGCTAACAATCTAATGAAGTAGAAAACTATCAAATAAATATGTATAATCTATATACAGAAGAAGTAGGGAATGATTAAAAAAGGGAAGACACTAAGGTAATTGGGCTTCCTGAAGAAGATGGAATTTTTTTTGGTACTTAAAGAAAACCAGGAAAGTCAGTAGGTGAAGGTGACAAGGGAAAACATGCCAAGCAAGGAGAATAGCTAGAGAAAATGTCCAAAGCTGAGAGATGGAGTGTCTTCTTAACTGGCAAGAAGGCCAGTGTCATTGGATTGGATAGTTATAGTATGTGGTGGAGAGAAAGAAATAAAAATAAATAAATAGATAAAAATAAATTAAAAAGATGGGAACGTAAGAATGGACTAGATTCTAAGGTCTTTGAATGCCAAACAGAGGCTTTTGTATTTGATGTTGATAACAGAGCCAATGGAATTTATTAAATAGGGGAGTGACATGCTTAGAACTACACTTTATGAAAGTCACTGTGGTAGTTGAATGAAGGATAGGTTAGAGTGGGGAGAATATTGTGTCAGACAGACCTATGAACAGAGTACTGCAACAGGCTATGACTGAGGTGATGGTGGCAGGAACCAGAGTGGTGGCAGTGTTAGAGGAGAGAAGGGTCTATATAGATTTGAGAGATGTTGAAAATGCAAAACTGTTAGGCCTTGGCAACAGATTGGATAGGGAGGGTAAGAAATAGTGAGGAATCAATCATGGTACTTAGATAGTATGAATGAGGGATTGTGGGGATGGTGGTGCCCTCTGTCGCAACAGAGAAGGTAGGAAGGTGTTAAGGTTTAGGAGAAAATGTGTGTTCAGTTGAGTTTAAGATTTCTATTGGAATCCAGTTTGAAATGTTTGAAAGGTAGTAGGAGATGCAAGATCGGAGATCAGCAGAATGGTAAGGGCAGGATAGGTAGATTTGAGAAACATCAGCAGAATGATAGTAATTAAACTCATGGCAGCTGATGAGATCACCAATTGAAGTAATAAGGGGGAGAAGAGAAGGTCCTGGGAAAAACTCTGTGGGACACTTACAATTAGACGGCATTTTCTAGATGAGGATCTAGCAAAGGAGTCTAAGAAGGAACAAAAAGATTGGTGAGAGGAGAACCAGGAGAGGGTAGCAATCTAGAGAGAAAAGAGTATGAAGGACTAAAGGATGATAAGCTGCATCAAAACTTGCAGAGAGAAAAAAAGAATGAGGATTGAGAAAGGGTCTTTGGATTTGACAACTAAGAGACAACTGATAATTTTGGAGGGAGCAGTTTTGGTGGAATAGTAAAATTAGAAGCCAGATAATAATCTGTAAAGGATTAAGAAACGATTGAGAGGAAAGAAAGTGGAGTTACCTATTATGTTGCAAATGCTTCTTGAGAAGTTTAGCTAGAAAGAGCAGAAGAGATAGAACAATAGTTGGATGGAATGATCAAGTGAGATATTTTGTTTTGTTTCGTTCTTTGATACTGGAGAAGATGTTTGTAGGCAGAAAGAAAGGTCCTTTAGAAAGAAGAAATCAAAAGTAAATTATAGAATTGAGAAGATAGACAATATTTTGGAGGAAATAAATGGAATGGGATCTCTTGTGTAGGTAAAGGAGTTAACTTTGGTAAGGAGTAAGGTCATCTTTTAATTTGAGACAGGGATGAAGGATGAGATACTGGCAAAAGGCATATGAAATTATATGAGATGAGAAGAGGGGAGAAGAGGGAGCTCATGTTGAATGGCCTCATTTTTTTCTTCATAAAATATGAGGTAAGTTTCTCAGCTAAGAAAGTAGGGAAGAGAAAGTCATGGAAGGTTTGGGAAGAGATAAAAAGATTTGGAAGAGCTGCTACGAAGAATAGAATAAAGAGTTTATAAACTAGATAGAGTATGATTGCTTAACCTTACCGAAGGCCAAGTTGATTCGTATTGGACTCAAAAAGAAAATCTGCATGCTTTTCTATTCCTTCCTTTAGCAGTATGTGTAAAAGAATGATTCAGAGTTGAGCCTTGGTGGGGTGAAATCAACAATGATAAAGTGGGTAGGGACTCATGAGAATATATCAGGGTGGAACTGAAGTGTTTCACCATGGTTCTAAGACAGGGAAAAGAAGAGAGTGTAGTTAGTATAGAGGTGATGGCCTGGGAAAGAACTGAAGGGTCAAGGGATTGAAGGTTACAATGTGAATGAAGAATAGGGTTTGGTAACGGAAGAAAGAGGAAGGGCGAAAAGGTCAATAGAGTATGGTTAGATAAGGGGCCCCTGAAGTTTGGGGCTCTTGTACACTACTGAGACTGATACATATATTTTCCTCCTCATACAACCTTCAGCTACCTTTCTTGACACATTTAGTTTGTTTTCTGATGTCCGGATGGATGTTTATTATTGGTCCCTTCCTTTTGATGATGTAGGAATAGGGAAACATGATTCTCTCTCTCTCGTTACCCTCTAGTTACAGTCACAAAGGTCAACACTTTCTCAAAATTTGGCCACTTTTCTGCTATATTTTGGGGATATACTTCTGGAATACTTTTGGAATATGTTTTTCTGATATACCTAGAAAAAAGAATTGGCATCTGATTCCTTCCAATGATCTGAAGGATTTCACTCACCTGTTTTATATCTCTGATGGACTGATAGTAATATCTGGCATTTCTATGACTTTAAGGTTTGCAAAGTATTTTACATGTGCTAATTCATTTTACCTTACAACAGTCCTATGAGGTATATGCTATCATTAGCCTCATTCAGTACATGAGGAAACTGAGGAAAACAAAAATTAAGTGACTTGCCCAGGGTCACAAAACTAGTGTCTGAGGCAGATTTTGACCTTGGGCTCAAATGATTCCATGCTCCATGCCTCTAAATACTACACTTTTTCATTCTACAAGGGGTCTGGGAATTTTTCACACTTACTTTACACATTCAATTGCTTGTTTTTATAACTCATAGAGATATTATCACCTAATAAATTTTTTGGGTCACAGAACATCTTGTTAGTCATATTAATTAAAGATGAAATTGCATGACGATGTCCTTACACATAGAATAATAGAAACATGAAATTTTAGAACTAGAAAGTACCTTAGATATCATATAGTCCATTGTCTCTATTTACATTTTAGGAATTTGATTCTTAGGGATAAGTTGTGACTTGCCCAATGTCTGTCAACTAGGTTACCACAGAATCAGAAATATAGAAGTCAGGTCTCCTGACTGTATCCAGTGTCTTTTCCTGTTATACCTAGAAACTAGCAATACCATCTTTACTTATGTTCAATAATCCAAATTCTTCTAAATTCTACTCATAAAATCCAACTATGTGGTTATCTAATTGTCTTTAATGTATTCTTCTTAGTCCTGTGCAAATGATCTCAAATTTTAAAGGCTGAAATCAAACTTAGGATATTCCAATGTCTTTTGGGAATTGCTATTACAAGAGAATTTCCTTTATGTTCAAGCTTGCTACAAACCCTATTCAAATACTAGTCATAGAATTTTAGAACGAGAAGAAATTTGGAGAGACTATCAAATCCAAATCTATAGATAAGGACACAGACACTCAGAGAGATTAAACAATCTTCCCCCAAGTCACACAGGTAGATAATGAAATAACAAGAGTTGAACCTAGGTGTTCTGACCCCAAATATAATAAATGATAATGCTCCACTTTGTGTTTTTTTGTATTTGTTTACTGAATTCACTAGTAACCCTAAACTTGCTTGACCTCTAAAGCTGTCCAAATGTAGTGGGATATTTCTGGCCAAAGATAATTTAGCATGACATATAAGACCTGATAGACATTCACTAAGTTATATTTTTCTTATACTTAAGTTCTTATTATGACCTTGAGACGGAACTAGCTAAGAGAAAGAATTTTAAGGTTGGAGGATAAGGAGTTGTGCTGGACCAGGAGTTGCCTGGGCCTGGGTAGCAGCATTATCATTATCCAAAATCTGCTGATTGGTAGACATCATTGCTTATTTTATTATTTTTTCTTATGTTCCAAATTGACATCCTGATTTTCCCCTTCCTATGTACTTTGTTCAGCTTTTTAGACTCATTCAGCTTCTAAAGCAACACTAAAAAAAAAAAATCTTTTCTCCTTTCTACAATTTTCTGCCATTAAGTTTTCTTCTTTACATGATAAAGGAAGATTTTCTTTAATGTACTCCCCAAGCCTTTATAACTTCCCAAGTCTTATAATTTCTATTTGGGTCTTTTAGTTGTATTCCACTTGCATGACATTATTTTCAGTCATTCAACAAACATTTATTAAGTACTTAATTATGTGCCAGGTTTGTACTAAATGCTGGGGATACAAAGAAAGGCAAAAAAGGAGGTCATATTTTAATGGAAAAAGCATTAAAACATGTTCATCAGATATAGAGGATGTAAATGGAAGGTAATCTCAGAGGGAAGGCACTAGCAGAGTTAAAGGAAAGAGGAGAGAGACCAGAAAAAGCCTCCTAAAGAAGGCAGTGTTGGAACTTAAACTTAAAGCGTATAAAGGAAAATAAGAAGTCAAAGTGAGATGGAAGAACATTTCAGGAATGGAGGGCAGACATGGGGTATTGTGCCTAATGAACAGAAAGAAGGCCAGTGTTCATGTGATTGTAAATTATGTAGTGAGGATAAAGTTTCAAAAGTCTACTATAGGAAGTTAGGAGGGACTCAGGTTTTGAATAACTAAAAGTCAAACAGAGGATTTTATATTTGATCCTTGAAATAATAAGGGTCCACTGGAGTTTAATGAGTAGGAGATAAAGGGGGTGGCATGCCCAAATCTGCATTTAAGGAAAATCACTTTGATGGCTAAGTGGAGGTTGAAATGGAATGGGAAGAGACTTGAGACAGGGAGGTCTACCAGGTGGCTATACTTGTAGTCTCAGCATGAGATCCTGAGGGCTTGTACAAGACTAGCGACTTTTCAAATAGAAAAATGAGGATGCATTTGAGAGATGCCATGAAGGGAGAAACCACAAGGTTTTGACAACTCATTGGATGTATAGGGTGAATGAAAACGAGGAGTTGAGGAAACTATTTGGTCATGAACCTGGGTGACTAGGACTATGTTGGTACTCTGAACAGTAACAGGAAACCTTGGAAGAAGGAATGTTTGGGGAAAAAGAAAACTACTTCAATTTTAGACATATTAAGTTGAAAATGGCCATGAGGCATCCAATTTGAAATGTTGAAGATAAAATTGATAATGATCGACTTGCATAAAAGAGAAATAATGAATATAGAGATATAAGAATCATCTGGATAGAGATGATAATTGAACCTTTAGGAGATACTGAGAGCACTATGATAGAAAGTATAGAACAGTGTAATAGTACCTTTTTGAGAAACATTTGATTATGTTAGATACTTTTCAAAAAACACATTAAGTATTTTCATTAATTCACTGAAATTTACATTCTTAATTTGTGGGTGGAACTGGGGGCATAATTTTTCTTTTTTGAATGAAGAATTTAGAAAAAATATAGAAGCTTCTTGCCTACTATACTGTTCTGAAGCAATTTTGAAGACTTAATCTCTCAAGTTAGTATATACGTACATACTTACATATATAGATATATATGTATATATGCACATATATGTATACATACACACATGTTATGTAAAGGGAACATTTTAAGGGTGTCTTTAAATCAGTCCTCCCCAACAATTTATCAGATATTTCCTATTTTTGTTGGATAAAAGACAATGCACATACTAATTGAAAGTCCAAAGAATTTTTAAAAATTCTCTTGAAAGAAAGAACAATGGGAAATCAAAGGTCATGTATCAGTGAGGGTGAAGGTTTTAGAATTAAGAACCATTTAAAGCCAAGTTAACAATGTTGTCAATAATTTATAAGAGGAACATCATCTCTGTGACTCTTTGAATTGCCTAGGGAGCTCTGTAATCATTGATTTGTAGAAGACATATTCTACTCAGTTTCTGACAAGTCTAAACCTGAAAGCTTTACATCTAAGGAGAAGATACAGATGAGCCATTAGTTCATATTATATGGTGAACAAATCCCTTTGTAATTAACCAATGCACTTGTGTTTTCCTTTATGGATAAGAGAATGAAAAAAATATAATTACAGCCATTTGCCAAATAGGTTTACAAGTGCCTCGGAAATAGGTCTGAGAAAATGGACATTTTGTTTGAAGATAAATTCCATGGCTAACCATCTGTCAACATGTAATAACAAGCCAGTATGAAAGAATTAATATGGGAAAGCAAACTACGTCTCTTTCTGGTCATTTTGTTCTTCAAAATAGCATACTGTCTACCTGTATTACAAGTCTGAAGTCTATGTTAGGAAAGCCCTGTCGTCCTGATATAATCACTGATAGGAAACAAAAGAAAAACTCTCTCTTTATTCAAGTAAGCTATAGTACATTGTAACAGTACCCTTACTGTGAGACTCCTTATAAAGCTATGCCTTATCAACCAGAGCATTTTGTGGAGAAAAACAAGCCATGATTTGCCTTCCCCATTATTCCCTTCCTGTGTCCTTTCCTCTTTCCTCCTTAGGTGATGCCTTCTATTGTTAATGAAATATGGAGCCCAGCAGACCATGATAAACCCTGATGGAGTGTTACTGCCTACCAAACTGAGTATAACTATAAATATATGTATAATTAAATAACTTTTAATTATTTATATGTTGTGTTTATTTTATCTTTCTGTCAGGAGATCATGGGGTCCAATGGAGAGAGTAAGGAATTGGGAGAGACAAGATTGGATTATGACCTCTACTTTGTTTGAGTGAAAGTTTTTCCACTTAAACTCATTTTTAATGAACAAAGTAGTTTTTACTGTCTAAAAATTTAACAATCTGTCAATTACTGAAAATATTTATATTGAGTTTTTTCTGCAGAACTTGGGATGTTAACACTTTATTCAGGATGAGCAAAAAAAAATAACTGATTTTTATTGTATTATTTGAGCCATGTACATTAAAAAAAGTTATATACATGACCTAAAATATACTAAAATTTAGTTATATCTTTTTCATATACTATGCCTTTTGCAAGGCTAATTTTTAAAATTTCAGATATTTGGTTTTTTTTGAAAAGACAAATGCACTACTTTCTAACTTAAGCTCAAGATTTGTTAAAGTTCTCAATTATGTTTAGTGCTTCTTCAAATATTCCTCTTTTGCCTGCCAAAAATCTATAAAAATTAATAAGTTCTTTTAACTGAGATCAAATATTAAAGTCTATTCTTCCTGAAATGTTCTTTTACTCTCCTTGACTTTACTTGTCTCAGTTCAAAGTTTGCTGCAAGGCTGATCTCCAATCCCAACTACACTGTGGAGACCTTCCTGAATAATCCCAAATGTTGATGATGGCCCTTGCTTCTAGCATTGGTTTTCTGGGTCACTGTTGGTAATTTGCCTACTACCTTCTGGTTGTTAATCTTATTTCTGTCTTCAGTCTTTCCAAATATGTGCAATGTCTTCTGAAAATAAAGATCATTTTTTCTACCTCTTTGACTCTCCAGCTTCTGCTAATATATCCTGTACAAAATAATTCAACTTCACATATTGTTCGAAGATTTCTCAAAGAATTTCATTTATTTATTTTTAGCTTTCAGCATTCATTTACACAAGATTTTGAGTTCCAAATTTTCTCCCCATCGCTCCCCTTCTCCCACCCAAAGACACTATGCATCCTGGTTGCCCCTTACTCCATTCTGTCCCCTTTCTATTACACTCCTCCCCTCCCTTATCCCCATTTTCTCTCTTTTATTATAGGGAAAAATACATTTCTATACCCCATTGCCTGTATTTCTTATTTCCTGGCTGTATGCAAAAACAATTCTCAACATTTGTTTCAATCCTAGCTCCTTTGACTTCTGGAATATCATATTCCAAACCCTTTGATCCCTTAATGTAGAAGCTGCTAGATCTTGTATTATCCTGATTGTATTTCCACAATGCTCAAATTGTTTCTTTCTAACTGCTTGCAATATTTTCTCCTTCACCTGAGAACTCTGGAATTTGGCAGCAATATTCCTAGGAGTTTCTCTTTTAAGATCTCTTTCAGGAGGTGATCAGTGATTCTTTCAACATTTATTTTATCCTCTGGTTCTAGAATATCAGGGCAGTTTTCTTTGATAATTCCATGAAAGGTGCTGTCTAAGCTCTTTTTTCTTTTGATCATGGCTTTCAGGTAGTCCCATAATTATTAAATGGTCTCTGCTGGATCTGTTTTTCAGGTCAGTTGTTTTTCCAATGAGATATTTCACATTGTCTTCAATTTTTTTATTCTTTTTGTTTTGTTTTATAATTTTATCAGCTTCCATCTGCTCCATTTTAATTTTTAATGAATTGTTTTCTTCAGTGAGTTTTTGAACCTCCTTTTCCATTTGACTAATTATGCTTTTTAAAGCATTCTTCTCCTCATTGGCTTTTTGGAACTCTATTGCCATTTGATTTAATCTATTTTTAAAGGTGTTCTTTTCTTCAAGATTTTTTTGGGTCTCCTTTAACAAGCTGTTGACTTGCTTTACATGATTTGCTTGCATTGTTCTCATTTCTCTTCCCAATTTTTCCTCCATCTCTCCTACTTGATTTCAAAACTGAGCTACTCCATGACCTGAGAACATTGCATATTTATTTTGGAGGTTTTGAATGCAGAAGCTTGACTTGTATGTCTTCCTCTGATGGTATGGCTTGTGCTTCCTCATCTGAATGAATGGAATAAAATACCTGTTCACCAAGGAATGACCTTCTATAACCTTACTTTTTCCCCTTTTTTGGACATTTTCCCAACCAGTTATTGGACTTTTCAGTCCTTTGTCAAGAGGAAGGTATACTCTAGTGACCTGTAAGTTCTCAGTTTCTCCAAGCTGGTACAATGAAGGGAGAGAAGTTTATTCCTCTCCTGGCCTGCCTTCTGGTCTATGAGCAACCACAAGCTTTTCTGCCCAGGATCTGTGAATAGAATTCTCTCTCCAGAGCCTATACCAGCTCCACCAGCCAGTGTTCCTCCTCATCCCAGGACTGCCACTCAGGGCTGAGACCCAGATCAGCGCCTCAGTTCCCCTAGGGTCTTTAGTCCAAGGTTTCCAAAAATGGACAATGTGGCAGCCAGGGGCCACCTGGGGCTGGGGCTGCAGCAGAACCCTGTTCCCCTCTCACCCAGGTGAAAGAGCTTTCTCACTGACCTTTGCAGTTATCTTTGGCATTTGTGAGTTGTGTAACCTGGGAACCACAGCTGCTGCCCAGGATTTAGCACCCTAAAACCTGCTCCAGTTTTGCCCCTGGCATGTGGCCAAGGTTGGGTTATGCTCTTCTCTCTGCCTGGTATGATAGAACTGTCCTCTTGGTCTTCCAGAATATCTTTGACTGGAAATCTCTTTCACTCTGTCGTTTTGTAGCTTCTGCTGCTCTATAATTTGTTTACAGTCATTTTTACAGGTATTTTATGAGTTGTGGGGACAAGTTTCTAGAGATCCATCAATCTACTCCACCATCTTGGCTTTGTCCCCCCCCACCTCACAAAGAATATTTTTAACAATATCTTGTGAATATACTTTTTTTTTTTTTATTTTGTAGGAGCTAAAATGGCCCATTGGATAGAAGGCCAGACCTAGAGTCAAAAATCCTCAGGTTCATGACTGAAAATCTAGCTCCAGACTCTCACTAGCTGTGTGACCTTAGGCAAGTCACCGAGCCCCGTTTGCCTCAGGTTTCTCATGAATAAAATAAGCTAGAGAAGGACAATCCAAACTGTTCCAATATCTTTGCCAAGAATGGCAGTCATGAAGTGCCTGACATGACTGAAAAATAACTAAAGAACAACAACAAAAATGAGATGATTTTTGTAAAGCATTTTTACACATTATAAAATCCTGCATAAATTTTAGCTATCATCACATTGTACAAATATCATACAGTATTTTCTGTCCCTTGACATTGCATGAATAGCAGTACTGTCCATGTTTATCTTTCAGTCTTGCTAAATGTTCAACTCACCTTTTACAGGCATATGTTTCTCTGATGTTGTCTCTTCCTCCTCCTCCTTCCTCCTCCTCCTCTTCTTCTTCTTCTTCTTCTTCTTCTTCTTCTTCTTCTTCTTCTTCTTCTTCTTCTTCTTCTTCTCTTCCTCCTCCTCCTCCTCCTACTTCAATTCTTTAAAGATTTGTCATTAAATTCAGTGCTTTAGAGAAGAAACATTTTAAACCTTATCTTGTTTTACAAATTACCCAACATTACATTGCTATCCAGGAGCAGAGATCCTTGAGAACGGCCATAAATATTTATGTATTCAGTTCAGCAAGTAAACATTCCTTAAGCACCTCATGGCAACAGACAAAGAGGTAGTCATGTTGTACTGGATAAAGAGGTAGTCTTAGAATAAGAAGGATCTGGTTTCAAATGTTATGTCTGTCACATACTAGGCTAAGTGACCCTGAACAAGTCACTTAAATTCCAAGTGCCCTCTCTACAACTCTCTTATACTACAATTTGCAGATCAGGCACTATTCTGTTTAATGGAGAGACTTACCTCCTGGGAATTCCATATATTAATGAAACCAAAGTCTCAGTTTATAAATATACAGAACATTATGCTAAATGTTAGGTATTCAAAAAGAAGGTAATCCTTGTATTCGTTGTAATGATGGTTACTTAATAATACTACATTTTTGATAATCCAAGAGAAGGTGATGATAATACACTTGTCAGAAAACCTGAGTTCAAATTATCTCTCCCATTCTTACTACCAGTGTGTGACCCTGGGCAAGTAGTTTAATTTCTTTGAGCCTCAGTTTCCTCCTCCAAGGGAATAAGGAACATCTGAGGTTCCTTCCAGGTCTAATACTTATGATGTTACTATTCCCTTTGGGTAGTAATGACAACTAATTTTATATAGTCCTTTAGGATTTCCAGAGTAGTTTACATATATATTTTCTTCATTTGTGGCTTACAATAACCGAAACAGGTTAAAAGAAGCAAAATGATTGGAGTTGTGGCACATAGCTGGTAATTGTTTACAGTGGAAATTGAACTCAGGTCTTTCCACTTCCCAAGTCATCACACTATCCACTAGGCCACCTAGCTTCCATCAAGTTTGGCCATTACAACCTATCACTAAAAATTACGAACGGCACTTTATTCACCCTTGGACCAATGTTTCTAGTCATATATACATGTGTTTTATTGTACCTTGGGAAAATGATGCCAAACTATATTCCAGTCATGGCTTTTGGCCCTAGAATCTTCCATGGAATGTCACAAGATCTCCATAATTGTTTTAGTTTTGCATCTGGATTTCTGATTTAGCTGTGAGACGTGCAAAAAGCTGTGGCACCACATCTGAGGAAGCATGAGTACACTTTTTTCCCCGAGAGTCAATCATGATTTATGAGTGCTAAACTGTTCCTGATCTCTTGTTTGAAAACTGTCCACCCCAAAAATGAAGATATGCAGATCTAAGAATCTACAAGACTTGAAAAAAGGGACTGTCTTAGTAGATCAAGTGTTTGGCAGTGAGATGACTGTCAGCACCTCAGGTGTGTAATGCATTTCAAATTTTGAAGAGATTCATTTGGAATCTGTGAGAATTCACACTAAAGCATTTTGTTAGGTGGGCTGAGTAACAATGTTATGAAAAGAATGATATTACCTGGAATGGATTTCAACATTCCCTTTCCAACATTCCTAACTAAATAAAATAAGAATGGATGTTTGTACATAACTCTGATAAACAATAATAATAATAATTTTATTTTGAATGTTATTACCACTTCTGGGTATTTAATGATGTTTTTAAATTCAGATAGGGAAAATTGAATGTTTCATGTTAGAACATTTGGAAATGCAAAAGTATAATGTGTATTCATGAAGATTGTAAGCCTTCTCTAACTGGCAGACTAGCTTTTCTACATTTAAATATCTGCATTTGTTAAATAGTTGTTAAGAATTCAGAGTATTGAGGCAAAACAAAGACGGTTGAGTGAAAGTACTTACCAAAGCTCTAAGACAAACTCCTTCAAATACGTCTAAAAAGAAAATCTAAACAGAATTTGGAGTGGCAGAATCCAACAGGAGATACTCTATGGCAGATTCATAGACCAGGACAGACTGGAAGGTCAACAGGAAGGATCTGTTGCACATGGTTGGATGAACACATAACACAAAGGCTATACCAGTGTGGTCCCCGCCCTGGCAGGGCCAACCAGGAAACCTCAGGCAATCTAAGGCAGTGGCCTGACTGCAAAATCTTGGGCATATCAGCAGAGGACAGGAGTGAGCAAGTCAGAGCCCAGTGCACCAGGTATCTGCAACAGCTGCACCAGAGATTATCAACCCACAGATTAAATGTCTGTAAGTCACCGACTTGAACTTCCAAGAGTCAAGATGGTGGAATGATCGGTAAATCCTCTCCACATCCCCTTGTTGACCTTGAAAGACCCATAAAATATTTCCCCAGGAAAAATCCTGGAACAGTGGGATCAGCCAAAGGGGCAAACAGTCTCTTAGCCCATGAGGCGGGTATAAAGTAAATGATATGCAGATACAAATGTGATTTAAGGGTGCAAAGAGATTCTAAAAGGAGATGTGGAAAGGAGGAGTCAGAAAATGATAAATTAAATCACAGGAAGAGGCATAAAAATATATTACAACAGAGGGAAAGATGGGAGGGAGATGAGCTTTGTTTGAAATTTACTCTCATCTGTTTTGGTTGAAGGAGGGAACAACAAATCAGTTAAGTATAGAAATCTAACTAGCTCTATAGGCATTAGGAGAGGAAAGCAGAAAGAAAAGGGAGGGGAGGCTAAAATGGAGGGAAGAAGTAGCAAGGGAAAAGGGGAGTAAAAGGGAAAGGGGCTGAAAGAAGGAAGAGAAGACTGAGGGAGGTGGTGGTCAAAAATTGGGGAGAGGAAGGGAGAAGGGAGAACTAAAAGCACAAACAGAGAGAAAGAGGATGGAGGAAAAGACATAGATAGAAATCATAACTGTGAATGTGAATGGGATGAACTCTCTTATAAAATGGAGAAGGATAGTAGAATGTATTAAAAACCATAATCCAACAATATGTTGTTTACAAGAAATACCCTTGAAATGGAGGGATACACAAGGTAAAGGTAAAAAAGATTGGAGCAGAATATGCTGTACTTCATCTGATGTAAAAAAAAAAAAAAGCAGGAGTAGCAATCCTAATCTCAGACAAAGCAAGAACAGGAATAGATCTAATTAAAAGAGATAAGGAAGGAATCTATATCCTGCTAAAAGGCACCATAGAAAATGAAGAAATATCATTACTAAACGTATATGCTCCAAGTGGTATAGCATCCAAATTCTTAGAGGAGACGTTAAGGGAGTTACAGGAAGAAATAGACAGCAAAACTACACTTGTGGGGAGTTCAAGCTCCCCCTCTCTGAACTTGATAAATCTAACCTCAAAAGAAATAATAAAAAAAAGATGTTATGGAGGTGAATAAAACTCTGGATAAGGGAGATGTGAAAGATCTCTGGAGAAAATTAAATGGGGATAGAAAGAAATATACATTTTTTCTCAGCAGTAAATGGCACATTTACAAAATTTGACTATGTACTAGGGCATAACAACTTCACAATCCAATGCAGACAGGCAGAGATAGTCAATGCATCCTTTTCAGATCATAATGCAATAAAAATTATATGCAATAAAAAGCCATGGAAAGACAAACCAAAAATTTAATTTGAAAGTAAATAATCTAATCCTAAAGAATGAGTGGGTTAAACAACATATCACAGAAATAAACAATGACTTCATTCAAGAGAATGACAATAATGATCCAATCTATCAAATCTTGTGGGATACTACCAAAGTAGTTCTTAGGGGCAGTTTTATATCTTTGAATGCCTACATGAATAAAATAGAGAAAGAGGAGATCAATGACTTGGGCATGCAGCTGAAAAAGCTAGAAAAAAAATTTGAAAGTTCCAAAGTAAATACAAAATTAGAAATACTGAAAACCAAGGAAAAATTAATAAAATTGAAGTTAAGAAAACTGTTAAGCTAATAAATAAAATTAAGACTGGGTTTTATGAAAAAAACCAAAAAATCAATAAACTTTTGCTAAATTTTATTTAAAAAAGAAGTCAAATTACCAATATCAAAAATGAAAAGGGTGAACTCACCTCCAAAGAGAAGGAAATTAAAGCAATAATTAGAAATTATTTTGCCAAACGGTATGCCAATAAATTAGACGACCTAAATGAGATGGATGAATATTTTTAGAAATATAAATTGCTCAGATTAACAGAAGAGAAAGTTGAATATTTAAATAACCCAATCTCAGTAAAAGAAATTGAACAAACCATCAATGAACTCCCTAGGAAAATCGCCAGGGCCAGATGGATTTGCATGTGAATTCTATCAAACATTTCAAGAACAGGTAATTTCAATACTGCATAGACTTTTTAGGAGAATTGCCAAAGAAAGAGTCCAATTTTTTTTTATGATACAAATATAATTTTGATACCTAAACAAGGGAGAGCCAAAACAGAGAAAGAAAATTATAGACCAATTTCTCTAAAGAATATAGATGCAAAAATTTTAAATAAGATTTAGCAAAAGAATACAACAACTTATCACAAGAATTATACATTATGATGAGGTAGGATGTATATTGGGAATGCAGGGCTGGTTCAATATTAGGAAAACTATTAGAATTATTGATCAAATCAACAATAAAATGAACAGAAACCACATAATTATCTCAATAGGTGAAGAAAAAACTTTTGACAAAGTACAACACCCATTCCTATTGAAAACACTGTAGAGCATAGGAATAAATGGAATTTTCCATAAAATAATAATCAGTATCTATCTATAACCTTCTGCAAGCATTATATGTAATGTGGTGAAGTTGGATGCATTTCCAATAAAATCAGGGGTGAAACAAGGATGTCCATTATCAACACTGTTATTCAATATAATATTAGAAATGCCAGCTGTAGCAATAAGAAAAGAAAAAGAAATTGAGGGAATTAGAACAGGTAAAGAAGAAATGAAGTTATCGCTCTTTGCAGATGATATGATAATATACTTAGAGAATTCCAGAGAATCAAGTAAAAAATACTTGAAATGATAAACAACTTTGGCAAAGTTGCAGTTTACAAAATAAACCCACACAAATCTTCTACATTTCTGTGTATTACTAACAAAGCCCAACAACAAGAGATAGAAAGAGAAATCCCATTTAAAGCTATGGTAGACAATATAAAATATCTGGGACTCTACCTTCCAAAAAAAAAACCCAGGGACTATATAAACACAATTATAAGACACTTTTCACACAAATGAATTCTGTTCTAAGGAAATGGAAAATCATCAGTTGCTCATGGGTAGTTTGAGTCAATATAATAAAAATGACAATTTTACCTAAATTAATTTACTTATTTAGTGCCATACCAATCAAACTACCAGATGATTATTTTCTAGAGCTGGAAAATAATAGCATCAAAATTCATCTGGAAGAACAAAAGGTTCAGAATTTCAAGGGAACTAATAAAAAGAAATGCTAGAGAAGCTGGCATAGTCTTATCAGACCTCAAATTGTATTATAAAACAGCAATCATCAAACCCACTTCATACTGGCTAAGAAACAGAGGAGTAGACTATTGGGATAGGTTAGGTACTCATATATTTTTGTTACTGAAAGAAAAATATGACATCAGTACAATGGTTATTTGAGTTTATGTACTATCATACTAATGTCAAATTAATCTTCCTGAAATATATAAATCTTAAGGTATTTTCACCCTCCACACACACTTCAAAAACCACCATCAACTGCTTCTATATAACTTACACAGTCCAACTCCTTTATTTCACAAGGAAGGAGACCTCAGAGAGGCTTCACTCTCAGAAAGTATAAATGATTTATCCAACTTATGGAGCTAACAAATATCAAAGCCAGAACATAGACTATGACCCTTTGAATCTAAAATCCAGACTTAGTCTGGCATTGAAAACCTTTCACAGTCTATTTCAAACCTACTTTTCTGATTCTGTCACATGTTAATTCCCTCTATGACCTTCATATTCTAGACAAACTGAGGAATTCATGATTTTTCCAACTATATTCTTTCCAAATATATTCTTTCATTTACCAACTCAAATAATATACTCAGTTCTTAATACTGGAAATGTTTCCCCTTCCCTTCCATCTCACCTTTAAAGTTCCACTTATTGTCATAGTCCAGCTCAATTGCAGTGTACTTTTATATATAAAGTTGATGGCCTTGGATGCCTCAATACAAATACATATAATGTGGCTACAAGAAAGGTGAATTTGATTTCAAAGGTTAGTCAAAAATTTGACCAGATAAGGCATATGGCTGGAATACAGCTCTGAAAAGTGTATGTCTTATTAAAAAGGATAGAAAACAATAAATAAAATGCTGAGACAGGGGAAGCTGAATAGGGAGGAGGCAGATGAGTTAGAATTGTAAATTAAGAAAATATATATGCACATGAGAAAATTCAGGAACCAGATGGGGAATGTGTGTTGGAGAGTATTCAGGTGAAGATCAGTGGAGACAGAAACAGAAGTGATTATCATTGGCAATGCCACAGACTTAGAGAGAAAGAGGAAATGGTTGAGTAGTTCAGGAAACATCACATACCTGGCACACACGGAAGATATCACAGAGATGGGAGACTTCAATGATACAGACATCTGCTCAAACTCTTTTTATGCCAATACCGAAGCAGGTAATAATTTCTTGACTTGCCTCAATGATAACTTTTGAACATTAGGATATTTGATTTTCTTCAACTATGCAACACTTTTCAAGTTCTCCCCAATCTTTCAGATATCACTGGAAATGGCATTGGTCTTTATAGCTAACAGTTCTCTTAGTATCCAACTTTATACTTCATCTGGGCTAGGTGCTTTCATGATATTTTCTTTCGTATTTGAGAGTATCAACTCCTGTTTTAACTATATTTGTTCTGTCCTTTCCAGTCCAACATTCATTTTATTTTGTGGAGGGAAACAAAAGCAAATTAAGAACAGCAGTATTATCCTCTCTTTTGTCATCTATAAATGTTCCATATGCCCTGCATTGTGATCCCATTCCTTCTTTCATCTGCTTTGCTATGTAACTAAAATCATTGTTGTTTTTGTCATCACTAGGTTTCTGTGAGAATCTCAACTTCTCCTGAGCTGTAGCAGTCCTGACAAAATTCTGGAATGATTACACCATACTTTGGTTTCCATAGTTAATTCCTTTTCCTTGCTTCTATCTTCTTCACTCATCTTCTTAAAAAATATAAATTAATGATATAGGATTTAGTGAGTAGAACTAGGAGAAAAATTTACATAATAACAGTAACTTTATGCAGAAAAATGTATTTAAAAGACTTGAGAAGTCTAATCAATGCAATGATTAAGCATTGGTCAAGAGGAATGAAGATGAACCAGAGCAACTACTTTTGTCAGAGAGATAAGAGACTTAAAATGGGGAATGAGTCTTTCATTTTTGGACATGGCCAAAGTGGATATTTGTTTTCCTTAACATTTCTTTTGAGGCTTTTATTACATTTTCATGTTTACCTAGGAAGGACAGCAAGAGGGAGAGATAGTAAAAGCATATAAAATAAATTAATTAGAAAATAAGTTGGTTGGTGAGTTTCCTATGCACTCATATTTGTCTCTTTTGGCAATTCCTTCTTTTCATCTTGAAGGAATTATTTAACTTTGTGCTTTCAAAATTTTATTATTTCAATCTTTCTAACCTGGGCTGATTTCACTTGTAGAGTTTTAGTCCTTGGTATTTTAATTATCCATACTTTGAAATTTATTTTTATTATTTTATGATCTTATGTTAATTATAATATAATTCTTTGGATTCTGTTCTCTCGCACTCTAGAGAGGACTGTCAGTTTTCATTTCCTTCTTTATCACAAACTCCGATGTGTATTGATCACTCTTTCCCACCCTTCCAAGACAACTTGCAATCTATCTACCACTTCCGCTATGTTTTTGAGAATGAGATAGCACATACAAATGTCCCAGGTTGAGAAACTTACCTATTGAAGGATGAAATTATCATTCAGTGTTTAATGTCAATTTGAAAGGAAGTCTCCAATGGAGTATCCTCTTTCTGTTCTTAAAACTATGCTTTTTAACCTTTTTATCAATGACTTTGACAAATACATTGATAGCAGGATTATCAAGTTTGCAAGTGAGAGAAAGCTTCATTTACAGGAGACTCCAATGAGTCAAGATTCAAGAGGATTTCAAAAGGACATGAGGGCTGAAATGAATAAGAGGCTATTTAACAGGTTTAAATGTAAAGTCCTACACAGGTTTGGAAATAAGCTGCATAAGATTAAGATGACAGAGGGTATCTAAGCAACAAGTATTTATTTTTAAAGCAGATTTTAGAATTTTGTGCACTACTTGCTTGGATTGATTATAATAACATTATGCAATATCTAAGAAAACTAATGTTATTATGTTATAGTAATACACAGTATTTGAGGAATTGTCGTCCTGGTATAGTCTGCCCAAGTTTGGTCACATGAGTATTTTGTATAATTCTAGATATCATATTTTGATAAAGGCAATATTTTATTAATCTAGGCAACATATGGAGGAAAGTTACTAAGATGTTGCAGGACTTTAATTTGGTGCCATATTAAGTAATTAATTGATGGGTTGATTCAACAAGTGTTAAGTTCTTACTATGTTCTAGGTACTGTTTTAGCTGCTGGGGATATCAAGACAAAAGTGGATCAGTCTCATCTCAAAATAACTTTCATTCTTTTGGGTGAGAGGGAACATGTACACAGATAAGGCCATAAAAATACGTGCATTGTAAACAAAAAGTAATCTTTGGGGTACAGGAGGACACTAGTACCTGGAGAAATCAAGATAAGTATCTTCTAAAAAGTGAAGAGAGAATTCTGCGCACAGGAGATGACAAGGGAAAACAATCCAATCATGAAGGATGATTTATAGAAAAACAAAGATTTAGGAAATTAAATGCCATAATAGTGGAAAAGCAAACAGGACAATTTGACTGAACCAGAAATGTGTGAACAAAGGTAGTTTACAAAAATTTGGAAAAGGTAACTAGAGACAGATTGTGAAGGGCTTTAGAAGTAAGGGAAGGTGCTTCTTGAGCAAAGATATATAATAATAATTTTATATTCTGTGTGGGGAAAAAATCAATAAATAAAAATTATGCAACAATAGAAGGGTCTTTTAGACCTTTTCTATTTTACCTCTACCAATTTGTGTTGCTAAGGAGATCATGCTACAGTATAAACAACAGATATTTATTATGCAACTATTGATATGCAAGATGTTAACAGAGGCACTGAGAGAATACAAAAATGAATGAATCATACATCCTATCATCTAGGCATTTCTAATCGAATAGTCATGGAATGAGTCAATAAAAATAGAAAATAGATTATATTTATATACACACATGCACACACACATGTATGTGTGTGTATTTACATATGTATATATATATGTGTGTGTGTATGTCTGTGTGTCTGTGTCTGTGTGTCTGTGTGTGTGTGAAGTTGTGGTAATAATTCAGGTGAGAGGTGATTAGGGCCTGATCTAGGCCAAAGTAGGCAATTTGAGTATCTTTCGCCCACCACAAAAACTAGGAAAAAGGTAGAGATTTGAAGGAAAAATAAGTAGTTTTGTTTTGGACATGATGATTTTGAAATGTCTATGGGACATTCAGTCAGAAATTTTCAGTAAAGGCTTGGTGATTTGGTACTGGAATTCAGAAAAGAAACTATGGCTGAAAATACAGATGTGAGCATTATCTGAAGAATTTAATGTATGGGAACCATGACAGAATTGTTGAGTATACTGTTACATAGAGGTTGGGGCATGGGTGCTATTTAAGCAAAAACCATTGGGGTGGGTAGTGAGAAGGAGCCAAAAAGTTATGTACAGAAACAGGAGAGAATGGGGTCATGGAAATCCTGGAAGGAGAGAACATACAGGAAGAGGGAATGATCTTCAGTGTCAAATGCTGCAGAAAGGTTAGGAAAGATGTAATAAAAGGCAATTGGAAATAGCAATTGAGGGATCACTGGGATTTGGGGAAAGCAGTTTCAGTTAAGCGATAAGATTTGAAACCAGATTGAAAGTCTTTGAGATGCAAAGACTAGAGATTAGAAAAATTAAGATTAGAGAAAAATAAAGATTAGAGAAAAGGAAATATCAATGATTGTAGGCAGCTTTTTATATGAGGATTGAATGGACTGTAATAGAGAAAGAATCCTCTGATGGGCCTTTTTGTCAGGTTAGAGAGTACACAAAGATATTCCCAGGCTACTTACAGCCTGGAATGTAATCCTTCTGAAGCCTATTTCAGCTATAAATATTTGGGGTCTGGTAAAGTATGATGACAAAAGATCTTATTATTGGCCACAAAACCACAACAAATGACTCAGGATTTACTAAGTCAGGACTGAATGTTCTTACAATTGATGCAGTTTGTCCATTTCTCTGTTTTTCTTTCTTGGCAGCTTTGAATGAGGGAAATCCATTTTGCGCTGCTGGATGGAAGGGCTGCTGGCTGCTTGCCTACTGCTTAGTGTAGTGAGGAATGATTTAGAAGCTGCATTTGTGCTAAATCTTTTCTTGAAATGTAACTGGGGAAAAATACTATTAAACTAAAAAATAAAGAAAACAAAAAGAAAAGAGAGAAACTGCATTTATATTTCTTATCCACTGCTAGGAATCTCTTGGGGAAATTTTGGGATGCACAATGGATAGCATGCTGGGCCTTGAGTCAGGAAGACCTGATTTCAAATCTGGCTTCAGATACTTCCTACCTGTGTTACCATGGAGAAATCACTCAATTCTGTTTGCCTCAGTTTCATTATCTGTAAAATGTACTAGAGAAGGAAATGGCAAATCACTCCAGTATCTTTGCCAAGAAAATTTCAAAACAGGCTGTGAAGAGTCAGACACAACTGAAAACAACATGTTAAAAGGTCCCAGAGGAAATTTTGTTTGACCCTCTACTTTGATTACTTTATAGGTGAAATTCCTGGAGACACTGTGCCTTGTATGGAAAAGGAAATTTGGAGATAGTTGCACCAGATTTTTCATTGTATTACCCTGAATATTAAAAGTCAGGGAAGAGTTTTCACCAAGGTGGGGTTTGATTTCTTATTTGAGGAACAACTCAAAGCCAGTCTATAATCCATGTAGTAAGATACTCATATATTCTGGGTATTCACAGAGATCAGACTTCAAGGAATGAGTGTGGGGTATAGCTTTTCTTTCTTTTCTTCTTTATTGTTTTGAGTTGAAGGACTACTTAGGCACTAAACTATGACAATTTTGTAACCAATGTAATATGTTACACACATTACCATGTATTTGGAAATATATAAGAATGTTTTGGTTTTAATTTTTTGGGATTGCATTCTAAATACTCCCCATTTCACCCCCTCTTCTCGAGATTCCCTAGTATTGAGGAAGCCCATTGGAAATAAGCAATGATTGAACATCAGTAAATCATTAAGAAGTTTGTGATTTGGAACTATGGAGTTTATCAGAAGCACTACAGTTGATTTGTTGAAAATAGTATATGTTTAGCTAGTAGAAGAGCATAATGAAAGGGGCTCCAAACTTCTTCCTCAATCAAAATTTAATCCAGTGAGAGAAATGATTATTAATAACCAATGATTTGGGGAGATCCAGAGTTCCAATTTTTTCTAAAGTCTTCATTTTTAAAACTGAGTCTCAGAAGATTGAATTAACTTTCTCCTCAGTGGTGGTCAGATGCCACTCAACTTTACAAAAAAATTTAATCTAAGATGGGGAAGCCCTTTGTGTTCTACTCAGGTTTGTGTGGGGATAAATTCATTGATTAGATTGCCCAAGGAGGAGGTTGGTGTAGAAAGGTGGTTGTAATTCAGAGTAAATGACATAATCAAAGTCTTTCATCAGTGTATGTCTACTTCGAATTGCAGTATTCATTCTTTCATTCATTTGTGAACCAATCAGAATTGGACACCACCCTCAGGAATACCCACTCTTCCAAGGATATATAAATCATGAGCCCATAGCCATGATTGTATTTGGCACTTGAGAGTGCCACTGATGTTTTTATTAATAAAATGCTACTATTATTAATAAAATGACTAATTACCCAGGAACTATTTCTCAAACTTTTTAAACATCACAGCAGCCATCAATAAATTTAACTAGGTTTTAGAGAATTTTCCAATAACCTCATCACAATATGTGGTTAGGCCCTTAATAATAGTGGAATTGGACAGAACCAAGATAGTGGAGCAAAGTGAGCATTTTTGCTAAGCTCTCCCAACATTCTTCTCTGAAAAACTTTAAAGAAGCATGTGAAATCATATTCTAAACAGGATAACAAACGAAAAAGTCTCAATGAGTCATTTTTCTAGCCCAGGACAGCTTAGAAAGACAGAAAGAGGTCTGTGGACACTGAGGGTGGAGCTGTCTTGAAGCATCAGGACAAAGGCAACACCAGGAGAAGTAGGACAGCAGCAACCAATTTTGATACTACCTGAAATAACAAAAGCAAAAACTGGAAGAAAACTATAGACCAGTTTCCCTAATATTGATGGAAAAATATTAAAATATTAGAAAGATTATTTCTGTAATATATCACAAAGATGATACTCTTTGACCAGGATAGATTTATACCAAGAATCTATGGCTATACCATATCAGGAAAATGATAAGCATAATTGATCATATCAATAATAAAGCCAACAGTAAGTAAATAATTATTTAGCAAAAATTCCTGGGAAAACTGAAAAGTAGGCTGTCTGGTAGAAACTAGATCAATACCTTATACCATATATATCAATATAATCTCAAAATGTATATGTGATTAAGACATAAAGAAAGAATATCATAATCAAATCAGAGGAGCATGGAAGAATTACCTGTCACATCTACAGATGGGGAAGGTTGTTGTTTGTCATTTATTCTTGAAGAGGACAATGACATCAGGGAGGAGATGCCATGATATGCAAGTGAGTTGAATTAGTGAGTTGGATTTTAGTGAGTGTAATGGTAATTTAAATAAGATCTTTCTCAATCATTAACAGGCCCATGTGACTTGCTTAAATCACATGGAAACCTAAGTCATATGTGGTGGGAGTAACTTGCTGAATGGGTAGAATAGGAAGGGTGGAATAGAGCTGAAAGGAAGTGAGTGAGAACAGTTAGGGGAAGGAGAGAGAGGACACAGGCAAGCAGGTGCAGTTAGGCTCCTGTTTGTTTGTGGGAAGGTCCAAGCGGGGATATGGGGCAGGCTTGGGAATGGCTTTGTCCCCTACTGTGTATTGACTTCTTGGCTACTATGATGGATTTGACTTTCTGGTATCTGAATAAATGTTTTTCTTCTGTCTTCTATATAGAGAGTCTGTTATGCTTTGCAACTGAGAACTGCAGCAGCATATTCATAGTCACCACAAATGCTATAAATATTGCCTTCACGATACAGTTAGGGAGGTTTGTACAAAATCACTAGCCTCACTTTCTCTTCTGCAGTCATCTGGGACCAGTGGCAATGTGTAGATGAGGAAAACCAGAGATGGCTCATGATGCAGTTAGGGACCATGATCTTCTTAAAATAAGCTCTTGAACAGGTCTCAGTTTGTCTGAGGCAATACCCTTACAGTGATTAAGGTTAAATAAGAAATGAGGCAGAGAATGGCCTCCACAGATAATAGAAGAGATTATGACCAAATAAGAGATAAAGAGGAGCATAGGAGATAAAATGCATAATTTTGATGGCATAGAATTAAGAAATTTTTGCACAAACAAAACCAGCACAGCAGAAAAGAAAAGCAGGAAACTCAGAAAACATTTTTAAAGCACATTTCTTTGGATAAAAGTCTCATTTCTCAAATATATATGTAATAGGCAAATTCATAAAAAAAAAAAGTAAGAACCATTCCTCAATTGATAAATAGTCAAAGAAGCAATTTAATTTTGACCAAATTACTGCAGCTGCTTAAGCCATCTGGTCTGTGTTTTCATTTGGAACACAGCTAATATGGAAATGATTTTCATGACTACACATGTATAATCTATATGAAACTGCTTGCCTTCTCAAAGAGGGGTAAGGGCATAGAGGGAGAGAATTTGGAACTCAACATTTTTCTAAAAGAATATTAAAATTGTATTTGCATGTAATTGAGAAAAATAAAATAAGCATTAAATCTAAAAAAGAAAATAAGTGTTTGTCTTTAGATTTAGTGTAGGGAAAGATGTGGTTGGGTTTAGAATTGATCCAGACCACTCTAATCCATAAACAAATAATCTTCTTGGCTTTATTAACTGGGTTTGTTTGCAGGTAGACTCCCAAGTATTTTGTATTTCTGTTTCTTTCTTTTTAAACCTCAGTTTAAATTGATTTTGCTCTGACCCCTTATTTTTATTCTGCGTGTGTCTCTACTTCAAGTGTGTTTCTTGTGAACAATGTGTTGTTGGAGTCTGGTTTTTAATCCATTCTGCTATATGCTTCTGATGTATTGGTCAGTTCTTCACATTCACAGTTACGTTTACTAATTTGGTATTTCCTTTTTTTTCCTGTTTATCCTTCTCTCTCTGTCTCTCTGTCTCTCTGTCTCTCTCTGTCTCTGTCTCTCTCTGTCTCTCTGTCTCTGTCTCTCTGTCTCTGTCTGTCTCTGTCTCTCTCTGTCTCTCTCTCTCTCTCTCTTTCTCTCTCTCTTTCTCTCCCTCTTTAAAACCCCATCCCCAACTTCTCTTGTCCCCTTCTACTTCCCTGTGTTACATATGAGTGTTATATAATTCCTTCTTTGAGGCAATTCTAGTGAAAATATGATTCAAGTGCTTCCCACCTCACCCCATCTTCCCCTCCATTGTGAATGGTCTTTCTTTCATGTCTCATTTATGTGTGATAATTTTCCCTATTATTCCCTCTTCCCCCTTTCCTAGGTGCCTCCTTCTTTCTCACTCCTTAGCTGTTTATTTTAATCATCTGATTATAGTCAACTCACATCTGCACCCTCTGTCTATGTCTACTCCTTCTAACTGCCCTAATGATGGTAAATGTTTTAGATTACAATTATCATATTCCCATACAGAAATATAAACATATGAACTTTTGTGATTACCATATGATTTCTTTTACATTTATCTTTTTATGCTTCTCTTGAGCCTTGTATTTGAAGCTCAATTTTCTATTCATCTCTGGAATTTTCTTCAGAAATGCCTGAAAGTCCTCTATTTCATTAAATATCAGTTTATTTTTTCTTGAAGAATTGTACTGTTGTGGTGGATAGATTATTCTTGTAATCCTAATTCCTTTGAATTCTGGAAGGTCACATTCCAAGTCCTCCAATACTTTAACGTGGAAGCTACTAAATCATTTTGTGATCGTGATTGTTTCTTTCTGTGTACTTGCAGTATTTTCACCTTGATCTTGTAGCTCTGGAATTTAACTGTAACATTTCTGGGAGTTTTCATTTTAGGATTTATTTCAAGGGTGATCATTGGATCATTTCAGTTTCTTCTTTACTCTCTTTCTAGGATATTAGGACCATTTTCCTTGGTCATTCCTTCAAATATGATGTCTCAGCTCTTTTTATATCATTATTTTCATATATTCAAATATATCTTAAATTGTCTCTCCTGGATCTATTTTCCAAGTCAGTATTTCTTTAAATGAAATATTTAATTCCTCCCTCCCCATTATTACATTCTTTTGAATTTGTTTTACTGTTTCTTTGTTTCTTATGGAATCATTAGCTTCCACTTGCCCAATTTTAATTTTTAAGGAATTACTTTCTCCAGGGAACTTCTGTGCCTCTTTTTCTAATTGGTCAATTAGGTTTTTTGAGGCATTCCTCTCTTCGGTACTTTTTTTGTCCCTCTTTTACCATTTGGTCAATCTTGTTTTTTTAAGGTATATTTCCAAATTTCTTTTTCTTTATCTCTTACTAAACTGTTGACTTTCTTTTATTAATTTTCTGCAATCACTCTTTTCCTAACTTTGTTCTATATGACTTTTATTTGATTTTGAAAATCCTTTTCAAATCCTTCTAAGAACTCTTGCTCAGCTTTTATCCAATTCATTTTTTTTCTTTGAGGCATTGCTTTAACATATTTTTTATTGTTGTCTCCTTTTGGGTTTGTATCTTGACCTTCCCTGTCATCATAGTAACTCGTTACATTCAGATTCTTTTGCTGTCATCATTGTTATTTGCTCATTTTCCATCCTACTTCTAGACTTCTAAATTTATGTGAACGTTGGGCTCTGCTCTTGGGATGTAGGGACACTGTACTAATCTTCTGTCCTTTCTTGTTGCTTTTTTCGGAGAGCATTTACTGGTCACTCTGCCTTTTTGATTAAGAAAAAGAAAGAAGAGACCCAAATTACCAATATCAAAAATGAAAGGTGTAGACTCACCTCCAATGAGGAGGAAATTAAAACAATCATTAGAAATTACTTTGCCCAACTTTATGCCCATAAATTCAACAATCTAAATGAGTTGGATGAATATTTTAAAAAAATATAAATTGTCCAGATTAACTGGAAAGGAAGTTGAATACTTAAATAACCTCATCTCAGAAAAAGAATTTGAACAAGCCATCAATGTAATCCCTAGGAAAAGTCTCCAGGGCCAGATGGATTTACAAGTGATTTCTATCAAACATTTAAAGAATGATTAATTCTGATATTATACAGACTATTTGGGACAATTGGGGAAGAAGGAGTACTCCCAAGTTATTTTTATGATACAAATATGGTTTTGATACCTAAACCAGGAAGAGACAAAACAGAGAAACAAAATTATAGATGAATTTATCTAATGAATATAGATGCGAAAATTTTAAATAAGATTTTAGCAAAAATAATACAGCAACTTATCATGAGAATAATACATTATGATCAGGTAGGATTCATATCATGAATGCAGGGCATGTTCAATATTAGGAAAACTATTAATATTGTTGATCATATCAACAACAAAACTAACAGAAACCACATGATTATTTCAATATCAGATTGGCTAACATGACAGAAGAGGAGGATAAAGATTTTTGCCAAATTCCTCCTGAATAAGCTGCTCCTTCACTTGGAAGAAGGGCATGTACCTGAGAGCCAGTGTGGCTTCAGAAAGGACCAAGGAATGCTCTATATGGTGTTCACTGCCTGACAACTCCTGAATAAGTTCCAGGAGCAGAACCGGGGTCAGTATACAACATTTGTAGATCTGGTCAAGATGTTTGATATTATCAGTCATGAGGGCTTGTGGAATTCCATGACAAAATTTAGTTGCCCAGAGAAGTTCATCAACATTCTACATCAGTTCCTGACCATGCTTGCTTGGGTTCTGGATAATGGAAGATTCTCTAGCACTTTCCCAGGCATCAATGGAGTGAAACAAGCCTGTGTGCTTACCCTGAAGCTGAGATACAACAAAGTATGGATCCATTTTCTACTGCTTGCGTAAATTTTGGTTTAACAATTAACACTAACAAAACACAAGTGGTCCCAATACCTCACCATCCATAAGTGGAACCATCATTTATGACAAATGGAGAAGTTTTAAATGCTGTGGATATGTTCATTTACCTTGGCAATATACTTTTCAGGGATGTCCTCATAGAATAAGACATTGACGCATACATTGCCAGAGAAAATCCAGTGTTTGGGAGACTAAAGGAAAGTGTGGGAGAGGTATTAGACTGGCCACCAAAGGTTGACAGAGCCATTGTGATGATAAATTGGAGAGAATGTGGGAAAGTTGGAACACTAATTCATTGCTGGTGGAGCTGTAAGCTCATCCAATCATTCTGGAGAGCTGTTTGGAACTATGCCCAAAGGGCTACAAAAATGTGCATACCCTTTGACCCAGCAATATCCCTTTTAGGACTGTATCCCCAAGAGGTCATAAAAATGGGAAAGGGTCCCACATGTACAAAAATTTTTATAGCACTACTCTTTATGGTGGCCAAAAACTGGAAAGCAAGGGGATGCCCATCAACTGGGGAATGGCTGAATAAATTGTGGTATATGAATGTAATGGAATACTATTATGCTATAGAAAATGATGAACAAGAAGACTTCAGAGAGGCCTGGAAAGACTTATATTATCTGAGACTGAGCAAAAGGAGCAGAACCAGGAGAACTTTGTGCACAGCAATGACCACAGTGTGAGAGAGATTTTTTTCTGGTAGACTTGGAACTTCATTGCAATGCAAGGACTTAAAAAAATTCCCAGTGGTTTTTTAAGGCAAAATGCCTTCCTCATCCAGAGAAAGAACTATAAAATTCAATTGCGGAATGTAGCAGATCATTTTCTTTTGTATTACATTTTTGTTTCTTATATGATTTCTCCATTTGTTGTAATTCTTCTATACAGCATGACTATGGTGAAAATGTATTTAATAGGAACTTATGTGTAGAACCTATATAAAATTGTATGCCATCTGGGGGAGGGATGGGATGGTAGGGGGGAGGGAGTGGGGAAAAATGTAACATATGATAGTGATTGTAGAACAATGAAAATAAATAAAATTAATATGAAAAAGACTTACTAACTCTGATCAACAAAGTCATGCTCCATCGTTCCTTCTATAGTTAAAAATGCTGTCTACTTTCAGATGGACAACTGATGGACTCAGAATACAGTTAGAAAGCATGCACTTTTCTGGTTCTTTTTCTTCCTTTTTTTTTTTTCAAAACATGGTTATTGCATGCTTTGCATGACATCATATATGTGGAGAGTTTTGAATTTCTTGCCTTCTCAGTGGATGAAGGAGGGAGAACAGGAACAAAAATAAAATATAATTGAAAGTATTTTTTAAAAATAGGAAAAAATTATGAAAGAGATAGTTTTAGGAATACCTAGAAAGACTTAAATTAACTGATATGAGGTGAAGTGAACAAAACTAGGAGAACACTGTACACAGTAACAGTAATAGTGTAATGGAAAACTATGAAAGAGTTTACTACTCTGATTAATAGAGTGACCCATGACAACTCCAAAGGACTCAAGATGAAAAACACTATCCGCCTTCAGAAGGAGAATCGATGAACTCTGGAAGCAGATTGAAGCAATTTTTTCACTTTATTTTTCTTGCTTTTTTTCACATCATTACTAATGCGCAAATATGATTTACATGACTTCATCTATACAATGCATATCAAATTTCTTTTCTCTTTTTTTAATATTTTATTTATTTTTCAGTTTTCAGCATTTTCTTCCACAAGAATTTAAATTCCAAATTTTCTTCTCATCTCTCTCCACTCCCCACGGCAAGACAATGTGCACCCCATCCATCTTTTCTTCTAGTCTGTCCCTGCTACTGTCACACCCCTTCTTCCATCTACTTCTGCTCCATTTTCTTATAGGGTAAAATCGATTTCTATACACCAATGCTGTACCACTTATTTCCCAGCTGCATGCTAAAACAATTTTTAACATCATTTTTAAAGCTTTTTGTTCCTTATTCTCTCCCTTTCTCCCTTCCATCCATCCTCACTGAGAAAGCAAGCAATTCAATATCGGTCATACATGTGTAGTCATGCAAAACACTTCCATAATAGTTATATTGGGAAACACTAACCACATTTCCCTCTGTCCCAGCCCTCCATTTATTCCACTGTCCCCCTTGATCTGCCTCCCATCACAATAGTGTTTGTTTCTAATTATTCCTTTCCCCAATTTGCTGTCCCTTCTATTATCTTTCCTCACCTATCCTCCTCCCCCCTACCTTCCTGCAGGGTAAAATAGATTTCCATACCCAAGTGAGTGTGTGTTATTCCCTCCTTAAACCAAATCCCATCGAGAGTAAGATTCACTTATTCCCTTTCATTTCACCCCTCTTCCCCTCAATTGTAAAAGCTCTTTCTTGCCTCTTTTATGTGAGATGATTTGCTGCATTCTACCTCTCCTTTTCACTTACTCCTAGTACATTCCACTCAACAGTAAATTTTATTTTTGGGGTATTCTCCCTTCATATTCAGCTCACCCTGTTCCCCTTGTTTACATATGTGTGTGTGTGTATACATACATACACCCATAGATGGATATACACCTACATATATACATACACATATACAATATACACATACATATCATACACACATACATATATACATACACATACATGCCATACACAGCTACATATATATGTACATATATGTTTGCTCTAACTCCTCCAATACTGAAAAAGGTCTCATGAGTTACAAATATCATCTTTTCATGTAAGAATAAAAATAGTTTAACTTTAATGAGTTCCTTATGGCTTCTCTTTCCTTTTAACTTTTTCATGTTTCTCTCAATGTTTGGATTTGAAAGCCAAATTTTTTTATTCAACTTTGGTCTTTTAATGAAGAATGCTTGGAAGTTCTCTATTTCACTGAAATTCCAGGATTTTTCCCTGAAGTATTATACTCAGTTTTGCTGAGTAGATGATTCTTGGTTTTAATTCTGCCTCCTTTGACCTCTGGAATATCAGATTCCAAGCCCTTGGTCCCTTAGTGTAGAAGCTGCTAAATTTTGTGTTATCCTGATTTTATTTCCACAATACTTGATTTGTTTATTGATGACTTCTTTCTCCTTCACCTGAGAACTCTGGAACTTGGCTGCAATATTCCTATGAGTTTTCTTTTTGGGATCTCTTTCAAGAGGTGATTGGTGATTTTTTTTTCCATTTAGATATTACATTCCTTCTCCAGAATATCAGGGCAGTTTCTCTTGATAATTTCCTCGAAGATGTCCAAGGTCTTTTTTTGATCATGGTTTTCAGATAGACCAACAATTTTTAAATTATCTCTCCTGGATTTTTTTTCCAGGTCAGTTGTTAAAAAAAAATACTAGGCCAACTGGTAAAAGAGGTACAAAAAGTGAGAAGAATGCTTTAAAATGAACAATTGGTCAAATGGAAAAAAAAAATTGAGAAAAAAAAAATCCGTGAAAAGTAGAATTAGCCAAATGGAAAAGGAGATTCAAAAGTTCACTGAAGAAAATAATTCCTTAAAAATTGGAATGAGAAAATGGAAACTAAAGACTTTATGCAAAATCAAGAAACAATAAAACAAAACCAAAAGATTAAAAAATAAAAGACAACGTGAAATATCTCATTGGAAAAATAACTGATCTTGAGATAATCTAAACGAAGAGAGATAATCTAAAAAATTATAGGACTATCTGAAAGTCATGATAAAAAAGAACCTAGATGTCATCTTTCAAAAAAGGATCAAGGAAAACTCTCCTGATATTCTAAAACCAGAGGATAAAATAGAAATTGAATGAATCTACCAATCACTTCCTGAAAGTGATACGAAACTGAAAATTCCCAGGAAGATTATACCAAATTCCAGAACTCCCAGGTCAAGTAGAAAATGTTGCAAGCAGCCAAAAAGAAACAGTTCAAGTGTTGTGCAGCCACAATCAGGATAACACAAGATCTAGATGCTTCTACATTAAAGGATCAGAAGGCTTGGAATATGGTATCTCAGAGGATAAAGGAGCTAGAATTACAACCAAGAATCATCTACCCAGCAAAACTGAGTGAGCAAAAACTTCAGTGGAAAAAAAAAGGTTATTCAATAAAATAGAGGACTTACAAGCATTCTTGAGGAATAGACCTGAGCTGAATAGAAAATTTGACTTTCAAATACAAGGGTCAAGAGAAGCATAAAAAGGTAAACAGGAGAGAAAAACCAGATTAAACTGCTTATATTCCTACATGGGAAGATGATACTTGTAACTCATAAGACCTTTGTCATTATTAGACCAGTTAGAAAGAGTTTATATAGACAGAGGAGAAAGGAATGAGTTGAATATGATTAGATGATATCTAAAAAATAAAATTAAGAGGTGAGAGATGAAAGTACAAGGAGAAAGGAAAAGGGAGAGATAGAATGTGGCAAATAATCTCACATAAAAGAGGCAAGAAAAAGCTTTTTCAATGGAGGGGAAGAGTGGTAAGATGAGAGGGAATGAGTGAACTTTACTCTCATTGCAACTGACCCAGAGGGAATAACATACATACACAACTGGGTATAGAAATCTATCTTACCCTACAAGAAAATGGGAGGGAAAAGGGAAAAGAGAAAGGATATGTGTGAAAGAAGGGAGGGCAGATTGGGGGAGGCAGTAATCAGAAGCAAAACACTTTTGAAGAGGATTGGGGTGAAACGAGAGAATAGAAAATATAAAGGGATAAATAGGATGAAGGGAAATACAGTTAGCAACTGTAGCTATGAAAAGAAATCTGATCTTCTGATTTGGACTTCATTTCTCAAATATATAGAGACCTGAATCAAATTTATAAATGTAAGAGCCATTCCCCAGGTGATAGATGATCAAAAAATATGAAGAGTTTTCAGATGAGGTATATCAAAGCTATCTATAGTTATATTGAAAAAATTCTCTAAATAACTTGATTAGAGAAAGGCATTCTTTTTGAATGAATTGAATGAATTCTGAGGTACTACCTCATATCTATTATATTGACTAATAGGCCAGAAAATAAAAATGATGAATGTTGGAGAGGATGTGGGAAAGATGAGACATTAATTCCCTATTGGTGGATGTGTGACCTGAGTCAACCATTCTGTAGAACAATTGGAACTATTCCCAGAGGGCTATAAAACCCTTTGTCCTGGCAATACCATTACTAGGCCTGTATCCCAAATGTCTGAGCAAATTATGGTATGCAACTGTGATGGAATACTATTGTGCTTTAAGAAATGATGAATAGAATGCAGAGGAAAAAAACTGGAAAAATTTACAGAAGGTGACACAAAGGCAACTGTATACAAAATAACACCAATATTGTAAGATGATCAGCTATGAATAACTTTGCTATTTACAGGAATACAATGACCCAAGATACCTCTGAAGGACTTACAATGAAAAATACTATCTGTCCCCAGAGAAAGAACTGATGGTGTCTGAATACAGATTGAAGCATACAATTTTTACTTTATTTTTCTTGACTTCTTTTGTCTGAGTTTTCTTTCACAACATAACTAATATGGAAATACATTTTACATGACTACACAGGTATAAGCTATATCAAATTGCTTACCTTTTCAATGAAAAGGGATGAGGAGAGAGGAAGTAAGAAAATTTGAGTTCAAAGTTTTAAAAATGAATATTAAAATTGTTTTTACATATAATGAGGGAAAAAGAAATACTAAAACAAAAGAGCTAAAGAAAAAAGGGAGAGGAAGATTCTTTCAGGTACAATGAAACATTTATTATGAGCATATAACCTGAAGAGTTGTGAAGACTGAATGAAATAATATATGTGATGGCCTTTGCAAACTTTAGAGTATGATATCAATTTGAGTTATTATTTTTATTTTTAAGCTGTAATTCCCTTTTAAACATTCTCCCAATTACCACAGAATCAATTACATCTTCTAATTTCTATTCTTGCTTTACATGACTGACCAACTCGAGCAAGGAATGGGAGGGGGTGGGAGGGATAGGGCAAGTACTCCATACATTTTAATATATTATGAACAGAAAATAAGCAAAAAAAAAGAAATTTGAACAGTCCTATTCATACATATTTCTCTAGAGCAGAGGCTACTGAGGTGGTAGTTAAGTGAACCTGGTGATGAGAAAGCCTCTAGCAATCCTCTTGCTTGCTGTTAGAATGCACAAAAGGTTAAGTATTCAGAGAAATGTTATAGAAGCTTGGAGAGAAAAAATTATATTGCATTTCTACTGACCCAGAACCAAGGGAAATAAATCTTGTTACTCTTCCCAGGGAGAAACTACTCAGTCTGTCAGCAAAGCTCTAGTTAATGAAATCCTTACTTTGTTCTCAGGATTGGCTCTTATATGAAAGTGTTGATTGAAAAGAGTATTCCCTGTTAGTTTAGGGGTTTCCTAGAAGCAAAGTAACAGACCTAAAATGTTTCTGAAACTTTAACCAAAAAAAGGGTGAATAATACCTGGAGACAAGGCTAACAGTTGAGTCATTGGGGTGCTTAGGAAACTGAAACAACCTCTAAAATATCAATGAAAAATTGGCCTTGAAAAAAATTCTGACTTGGATACTAGCAGCCTTCACTTCTCAGTTGTATTTTTTGATGGAAGCCACTTAGCAGAATTTTCTTGAAGGGCTTTTAATTTGCAAAACATTCCCATGGTAATTCTAACATAGCTCCAAATTTTAGAGAGCCAGATTATAGTCTGCAAAATATTGAAGGGGTTATCACTTTAATTTTCAACACCCTTTTTCCCTCAGTAAAATTTCAATGAGGGTAGAAATCTGGCCCAAATCATGAGATTAAAAGGTAATTGTTGTTACAACTTGATGACTTTTATGATACATTCTGTTATTAAATGGGAAAAGCTACATCAGTTTTCCCATGCTGACCCGTCAACTCAAATCTGCACCAGTTTTCATTGAAAGTGCTATAATTTAGGTTCACTCTTTATAAACAAGCTCTTCATATGCATGTCATGTATTAAAACAGTAAACAGAAATATAAGCAAGGAGAATATTCCCTATAAACAAACATATCTTCATTTATTTTCCCGTGTTATCAGGTATAAATAAAGCCACTTACTGGGGTCCTACCTATGAAGTTCAAAAAAGGTCCACAGTAAGTAAGTAAGATTCCCAAAACATTAGTGTAGATAAAGTTTTATTTGGAGTCTTTTGAATTTAAACTTTCAGTCCCTGGAGCATGCACAAATGAAGACCAGTAATCACACCCTTGAGCTCATGTAAAAAAACCTTATAAAATAATAATGCATTTTAGGATAATTCTCTCTGTGTCTCTCTTTCTCTCTCTGTCTCTGTCTCTGTCTCTCTCTCTATCTCTATCTCTCTGTCTCACTCTGTCTTGCTCTCTCCATCTCTCTTTGTTTCAAATATCTTTTCTTTCTGTTTCTTCCTTTGTCTGAGTTTATCTCTCTGTTTCTATGTCTCTGTTTTTGTCTCTGACTGTTTCTATTTCTTTTTATCTGGTTCTCCATTTCTCTCTATTTCTGTCTATCTAGCTGTCTGTGTGTGTGTGTGTCTCTCTCTTACATGGGCGCGCACACACACACACACACACACATACACACTTGTGATTTCCTTGGTTAAATGGCTTGTCTTGGCACACTAAGCTGATAAGCGTCAGAAGCAGGATTGAGTAGAGAAATTCTGATCTTTAAGACATGCTTTCTATCCCCTCCATCATGCGGATTCTTTATTCTTTCATGATTCTTTATATTTACCTTGTCTTATGATCTTATTTCTAACTAATAACATGTTAATGAAAGACATAGCATTGAGAACACCTTGACTACCAGGATAGAGATGTACCAGCAGAACTTTAGAGTTGAAAGAGAAGGTAGGGATTATCTACTCAAATTCATAGGCCCTTTTGGATTGTATGCATCCATAGGATCATATATTTAGGGCCTGAGGATATCTTCAAGGTGACCTAATCCTTTAGTTTTACATATAAATATGCTAATTTCAAAGTGGTCAAGGTGACTGAACTAGAGTTCTTTGACTCAAAACACAATATTTACTTTACTTTCCCTGCCTGGGACTATATATATATATATATATATATATATATATATATATATATATATATATATATATATATATATATATATATATATATATATATATATATACCATCTCTGACTACTGGTCATCTAGCCTCTGTTTAAAAGTTTCAGATAACGGGCATCTATGACTGCACTGACAGCATCCTAAGAGATTTTGAAACATCCTAATTATTAAATACTCTGCTTTAATGTAAGTGAAATTTACCTTCCTGCAATTTCCACCTGTTAGTCTTCATATTCTCCTTTGGAGTCACACAGAGTAAGGCATCCTTTATTTGGCAATTCTGCCAAAATTTGAAGACAGAAATTACAGAAACCTAGAATCTTAAAGTCTGAAAAGCCTTTGACAACTGATATGTAAAGGAATGCCCACTCTAACATATCCAACATTTGATTATCTAGTCTCTGGTTGGGAAAATCTCCAACTTCTAGAGGCATATCATTCTGTTTTTGTACAGCTCTGATTGCTGGGAAGATTTTCTAGATACAAGATCTAAATTTTCTTCCTTGTAACTGTCCTAATTTCATTCACATGGCAGCCCATCTAGAAATAAACATTAAGATTCATTTTGGTAATCCAATCATGTATACCAGTTATCAACATTTACTATTACTTGGTGAAATGATGACTGATTACTCTAAAAGTGTTTCTGTAGATTTTTAATCTGCTCATTATGTGTTCCAATAAGTAATCCCTTTTCTCTCTCTCTCTTTTTTTTTCTTTTTGGTACTAATTTCTGACTAACTCTGCCTTTACTCCTTTTTTTCTAAAACCTATATCAACATCTTTATTAACAGATAATATTGTGTGTATGTCCTGAAATCTTTCTGCATTTTATGTCAAGTCTTATGAGAGAAAGGATATATTCATTCAGTATGGTTAGAGAAGATAGCATATTTTTCAATTATTTTGGTGTAGTTAGATTCATGCTATCAGACTCAAATAGGAATTTTAAAAAATTCCAGTCTAAGTATGTCTATCTCCTTTTCTAAATCATTTAAGGCTTCAATCTTGAATGATTTTTGTATGATTTCAGTTTTGCATGATTATTACTTATGAGTTCAAGAATTTTTTAAAAATTTTCAAAGACCTTAGATTTATCAAGTTTCTCTCTTTGGACTTCTGTAGCTCCTTCATCTTTGTTTCTAGTTTCTTTTAAAGATGTGTTCATTCCTGAATCTTTCTTTTTGTACATTGTTAATGTGCACTTGTAGGCATATTTCCTTGCCCTGCCCCCACCCAAGCACCAGAACTTAAGCTCACATTGAATAGCAGCCGCCCCTGCTGTGGAAAGCCCATTTGAATCTCAGACCCCAAGCACTAGCTGGGCAGATCTTGGCGGGGTGGAGAGGAATCTCAGAAGTCAAGTAACTGGCTGGGAAAATGCCCAGAAAAGGGAAGAAAAATAAGACTATAGAAAGCTGCTTTGATGGGGTTCAAATGGTGCCGCCTTTTAATTCTGACAACGAGGAACAATTCTTACCATCAGGGAAAGATGTGGAGGTCGGGGCCTCTGTATCCCAGACATCCGAGGTGGATGTCCGGTGGGCTCAGGCCATGGAAGAGCTCAAAAAGGATTTTGAAAATCAAGTTAGACAGATGGAGGAAAAACTGGGAAGAGAAATGAGAGAGATGCAAGAAAAGCATGAAAAATGGGTCAATACCTTGCTAAAGGAGACCCAGAAAAATGCTGAAGAAAATAACACCTTGAAAAATAGGCTAACTCAATTGGCAAAAGAGGTTCAAAAAGCCAATGAGGAGAAAAATGCTTTCAAAATCAGAAATAGCCAAATGGAAAAAGAGGTTCAAAAGCTCACTGAAGAAAATAGTTCTCTCAAAATTAGAATGCAAGAGATGGAGTCTAATGACTTTCTGAGAAACCAAGAAATCACAAAATAAAAACAAAAGAATGAAAAAATGGAAGAGAATGTGAAATATCTCTTTGGAAAAACAACTGACCTGGAAAATAGATCCAGGACAGACAATTTAAAAATTATGGGACTACCTGAAAGTCATGATCAAAAAAAGAGCCTAGACATCATCTTGCATGAAATTATCGAGGAAAACTGCCCTGATATTCTACAACCAGAGGGCAAAATAAGTATTGAAAGAATCCATCGATCACCACCTGAAAGAGATCCAAAAAGAGAAACTCCTAGGAACAGTGTGGCCAAATTCCAGAGTTCCCAGGTCAAGGAGAAAATACTGCAAACAGCTAGAAAGAAACAATTCCAGTATTGTGGAAATACAACCAGGATAACCCAAGATCTAGCAGCTTCTACATTGAGGGATATTCCAGAAGTCAAAGGAACTAGGACTCAAACCAAGAATCACCTACCCAGCAAAACTGAGTACAATACTTCAGGGGAAAATATGGTCTTTCAATGAAACAGACGACTTTCAAGCATTCTTGATGAAAAGACCAGAGCTGAAAAGAAAAACACAAGAATGAGAAGAAGCATGAAAAAGTAAACAGCAAAGAGAAGTCATAAGGGACTTACCAAAAGTGAACTGTTTACATTCCTACAAGGAAAGGCAATATTTGTAACTCTTAAAACTTTTCAGTATCTGGGTAGCTGGTGGGATCACACACACACATACACACATACACACATGCACGCACATACAGAGACAGAAAGCACAGAGTGAATTTAATAGGATGGGGTCATATCTTAAAAGAAATTAAGGTAAATGGTGAGAGAGAAATGAGGGTGAAATGGAATGGGATAAATTATATCTCATTCAAGAGAGAAGCAGGAGACTTTTTAGTGGAGGGAAAAAGAGGAGAGCTGAGAAAAAAACAAGAAGTTTACCCTCATCACATTGGACTAAAGGAAGGAATAAAATGCACACTCATTTTGGTATGAAAACCTATCTTACAATACAGGAAAGTGGGGGAGAAGGAGATAAACAAGGTGGGGGGATGATGGAAGGGAGGGCAATGGGAGGAGGGAGCAATTTGAAGTCAACACTCAGGGAGGGACAGGATCAAAAGAGAGAACAGAAGCAGTGGGGGGCAGGATAGGATGGAGGGAAATATAGTTAGTCTTACACAACACGACTATTATCGAGGTCATTTGCAAAACTACACAGATATGGCCTATGTTGAATTGCCTGCCTTCCCAAAGGGAACGGGTGGGGAGGGAGGGATGGGGAGAATTTGAAACTCAAAGTTTTAGGAACAACTGTTGAGCATTGTTCTTGCTACTAGGAAATAAGAAATACAGGTAATGGGGAATAGAAAGTCATCTGGCCCTACAGGACAAAAGAGAAGATGGGGACAAGAGAAGGGAGGGATGATAGAAGAGAGGGCAGATTGGTGATAGGGAAAATTAGAATGCTCGGTGTATTGGGTGGGGTGAGGGGAGAAAAGGGGAGAAAATTTGGAACCCAAAATTTTGTGAAAATGAATGTAAAAAGTTAAATAATTAAATTTATATTTAAAAAAATGAAATCTCTCTTCTCCATTCCATTCTACGTGTTCTGGAAGTTCAATTAATTTTTCCTTTAAGAATTCATATATGAAGACATTTGGAATATGCTGATTTAATATTGATATTTATTAGCTATTCTTCCTTTCAATATAATGCAGTTTCCATGTTTATCTTATTTATATTTTGAATGTTTGATTTTACTTTGTCTGATAGCATGATTGCAACACCTGCTGTTGGTATTCACACCATGAATATTAAAAAAAAAAATTAAGCTTTTAATTTTGTATGCTTTGTATTCTTCTTTTCCTTTTAGATATATTTGTTCTTATCCAATCTGTCATTATCTTTTATTTTGTTGCATTATTTGATCCATTGAATTTTTTAGAACTAGTTTCTATGCTCTACTCTCTCCCCCTCTCTCTCTCTTTTATTCCTTTTTCAAAATCAGTATCTCTTCTTTTCCTCTCTTAATATAAGGCTATGCCTTTAGTAATTTCAGCTAAATTGATCTTTAGGCAACCTTGTTCCCATGAATGTTCTTCCTCTTATATTCAGTCTTGCTTCTATTTCTTATCAATTTTAGGAGTTTTGATAGTCTTTATTTCCTTTTTCCTACTTGCTTTTAGATAGCTATTTTATTTTTATCCTCTCTTTTCAAAATATATTTTCTCTAATTGAATGCAAAACAATTTTAGTATTTTATTTTTGAATTTTTAGTTCCAAAATTTCTCCCTTCCTTTCCCACCTCCATTATGTAGCAAATTTTTCTTCCTCTTCAATATTTTCATTTCAATAGTTTTAAAAATTTCATTTATTTTCTCAAAAAACCTTTTCTTAAAAACATATCTTTTCTTCATTCTTTTCATTACTCATTTTCCTCACTGTTCTAGGTTTTTATTTTTTGATTCATGATACTCATAGTTACATAAACTTTTTTTTAACTCCCTTTCTTCTGCTCCATCATAAAAACTCTTTCTTGCCTCTTTTATGTGAGATGATTTATTACATTCTACCTCCTCCTGTCTATTTCATCTAGAACACTCCTCTCAACACTTAATTTTCTTTTTCACATGTGATTACTTGATATTTAGCTCACCCTGTGGCCTCCGTCTATGTCTCTCTCCATACATACACACATATATACATATGTGTGTGTGTACACACACATATATACACACATATGCATACACACTAACACATATATTCCCTCCAACAATCTTAATACTGAGAAAGGCCTCATGAGTTACAAATATCATTTTTCCATTTAGAAATGTAAACAGTTCAACATTAATAAGTACCTTATAGTTTCCTTTTCTTGTTTACCTTTTCATACTTTTCATTCTTGTATTTGATGGTCAAATTTTCTATTTAACTCTGCTTTTCTCAACAAAAATGCTTGAAAGTCCTCTATTTCATTGAAGTTCCTTTTTCCCCCTGAAGTATGATATTCAGTTTTGCTGGGTATGTGTTTCTTGGTTTGAATCCTATCTCTTTTGATAGCTGGAATATCATATTCCAAGTCTTCCAGTTCCTCACTGTAGAAGATGCTAAATCCTGTGTTATGTTTGAATTGTTTCTTCTGGCTGCTTGTAATATTTTCTCCTTAAACTGGGAAATCTGGAATTTGGCTACAATATTCCTGGAAGTTTTCCTTTTGGATCTGAGGAGGTGATCAGTGGATTTTTTTCCATTTCTATTTTACCTCTAGTTGTAGAATATCTGGGCAATTTTCCTTAATAATTTCTTTTTTTCCCCTATTTAATTCTTTATTTTTTTTCTGGTTGCCAAATTTTACATTGGCACTGATTAAATCTCAGGTTTTTCTCCATGTTATGAAAACTTACATTATTATTTTCTCCCATCATCAATGTGTTGTTGATTTAAACTTTGTCCTTTTCCCACATAGCTATAGCATCATTTTTTTAGTTTTACTATTTGGAGATTTGGGGAATAGTCTCATCATGACATTCCCATTAATTTACTTCATCTCTCCACTTTCTTTTTTAAAAATTTTAAAATATATAATTTATTTACTTTTCAGTATTCAGCAAGTATTTCCACAAGAATTGTACTCCAAATTTTCTCTCCATCTCTCCCATCCCCTTTCCTAAGACAACATGCACCTCATCCATCCCTTCCTCCAGTCTCTCCTCCTCTCTGTCACCCTCTCCTTCTTGCATCCCCCCCCTCTATTTTTTATAGGGCAAAAAAGATTTCTATACCACTTTGCCTGTAGATCTTATTCCCCAGTTGCATGCAAAAACAATTTTTAACATTCACTTTTTAAAGCTTTGAATTCCTTATTCTCTCTTTTTCTCACTCCCCACCCAAACCTCATTGAGAAAGCAAGCACTTAGATGTAGGTTGTACATGTGTAGCCATGCAAAATACTTCTGTAACAAGCATGTTGTGAAACAGTAACCACATTTCCCTCTGTCCTGTCCTGCCCTTCTTTGATTCCATTCTCTCCCTTGACCTGTGCTCCCACAATAGTGCTTGCTTCTGATTTTTCTTTCCCCAATTTTCTGTTCCTTTTATTATCTTCTCTCTCCTAATTCCTTCCCCTTTGCCTTCCTACAGGGTAAAATAGACTTCCATACCCAAATGAATGCATGTTATTCCCTCCTTAAGCCAAATTCCATGAGAGTGAGACTCATTTATTCCCTTTCGTCTCCCCTGCTTCCCCTCCATCATAAAAGATCTTTCTTGTCTCTTATGTGAGATGATTTGCTACATTCTACCTCTCCTTTTCTCTTACTCCTAGTACATTCCACACAACAGTAAATTTTATTTTTTAGGTATTTTCCCTTCACATTCAGCTCACTGTGTGCCCTTTGCATTTATGTACGTATGCATGTGTATATGCATATATACATGCATGTGTAAATATGTATATATGTACACACATGTATGCACACATACATGTGCATAAACACATATACAAGTACCTACATGTCCATATGCATGCACATATATCATATACACATGCATACATACCATGTACATATATGTGTGTGTATATTCCCTTTAGATACCCTAATATTGAAAAGGGGCTCATGACCTATCATCTTTTCATGTAGGAATGTAAACTTTTCAACTTCAATGAGTTCTTTATGGCTTCTCTTTCCTCTTTATGTTTTCATGTTTCTTTGATTCTTGTATCTGAAAGTGAAATTTTCTATTCAGCTCCAGAAAAGGCTGTTGTGGCAGTGACTGCAACTGTCCTGGGGCTTGGGCTGGGGTTCAAACCATACCCCCTCTCACCCAGGTGAAAGAGGTTTGTCATTGACTTTTTTTAAATTTATTTATCTAACTTTTTACATTCATTTTCACAAAATTTTGGGTTCCAAATTTTCTCCCCATTTGTCCCCTCCACCCACCCCAATACACCAAGCATTCTAATTTTCCCTATCACCAATATGCTCTCTCTTCAATCCTCCCTCCCTTCTCTTGTTTTCAGCTTCTCTTTTGTCCTGAAGGGCCAGATGACTTTCTATTCCCCATTGACTGTATTTCTTGTTTCCTAGTAGCAACAACAATAATACTCAACAGTTGTTCCTAAAACTTTGAGTTGCAAATTTTTCCCATCCTTCCCTCCCCATCCAATCCTGTTGGGAAAGCAGGCAATTCAATATAAGCCATATCCATGTAGTTTGGAAAATGACTTCGATAATAGTCATATTGTGGAAAACTAATTGTATTTCCCTCCATCATATCCTGCCCCACATTGTTTCTATTCTGTCTTTTGATCCTGTCCCTCCCCAAGAGTGTTGACTTCAAATTCCTCCCTCCTCCCATTGCCCTCCCTTCCATCATCCCTCCCACCCTGCTTATCTCCTTCTCTCCCACTTTCCTGTATTATAAGATAGGTTTTCATACCAAAATGAGTGTGCATTTTATTCCTTCCTTTAGTCGAATGTGATGAGGGTAAACTTCATATTTTTCTTTTCTCATCTCTCCTCTTTTTCCCTCCACTAAAAAGTCTCCTGCTTGCCTCTTGAATGAGATATTTACCCCATTCCATTTCACCCTCTCTCCTCCCACTACATTTCTCTCTCACCATTTACCTTAATTTCTTTTAAGATATGGTCCCATCCTATTAAATTCACTCTGTGCTCTCTGTCTCTGTGTGTGCATGCATGTGTGTATGTGTGTATGCATGCACACATGTACATGTGTGTGTGTGCGTGTGTGTGTGTACATCTGTGTGTGGTCCCACTGACTACCCAAATACTGAAAAGTTTTAAGAATTACAAATATTGTCTTTCCATGTAGGAATGTAAAAAGTTCACTTTTGGTAAGTCCCTTATGACTTGTCTTTGCTGTTTACTTTTTCATGCTTCTTCTCATTCTTGTGTTTGAAAGTCAAATTTTCTTTTCAGCTCTGGTCTTTTCATTAACAATGCTTGAAAGTCCTCTGTTTCATTGAAAGACCATATTTTCCCCTGAAGTATTGTACTCAGTTTTGCTGGGTAGGTGATTTTTGGTTTGAGTCCTAGTTCCTTTGACTTCTGGAATATCCTATTCCACGCCATTCAATCCCTTAATGTAGAATCTGCTAGATCTTGGGTTATCCTGATTGTATTTCCACAATACTGGAATTGTTTCTTTCTAGCTGTTTGCAATATTTTCTCCTTGACCTGGGAACTCTGGAATTTGGCCACAATGTTCCTAGGAGTTTCCCTTTTTGGATCTCTTTCAGGTGGTGATCGATGGATTCTTTCAATACTTATTTTGCCCTCTGGTTGTAGAATATCAGGGAAGTTTTCCTTGACAATTTCATGCAAGATGATGTCTAGGCTCTTTTTTTGATCATGAGTTTTAGGCATTCCCATAATTTTTAAACTGTCTCTCCTGGATCTATTTTCCAGGTCAGTTGTTTTTCCAAAGAGATATTTCACATTCTCTTCCATTTTTTCATTCTTTTGGTTTTGTTTTGTGATTTCTTGATTTCTCAGAAAGCATTAGACTCCATCTCTTGCATTCTAATTTTGAGAGAACTATTTTCTTCAGTGAGCTTTTGAACCTCTTTTTCCATTTGGCTAATTCTGATTTTGAAAGCATTCTTCTCCACATTGGCTTTTTGAACCTCTTTTGCCAATTGAGTTAGCCTATTTTTCAAGGTGTTATTTTCTTCAGCATTTTTCTGGGTCTCCTTTAGCAAGGTATTGACCCATTTTTCATGCTTTTCTTGCATCTCTCTCATTTCTCTTCCCAGTTTTTCCTCCACCTGTCTAACTTGATTCTCAAAACCTTTTTGAGCTCTTCCATGGCCTGAGGCCACTGGACATCAACCTTGGATGTCTGGGATACAGAGGCTGCAACCTCCACATCTTTCCCTGATGGCAAGCATTGTACTTCCTTATCAGAAATGAAGGGAGGAAGGAACATCTCTTCCCCAAGAAAGTAGCTCTCTATGGTCTTATTTTTCTTCCTTTTTCTGGGCATTTTCCCAGTCAGTTACTTGACTTCTGAGATTCCTCTCCACCCCCGCCTAGATCTGCCCAGCTATTGCTTGGGGTCTGAGATTCAAATGCTCCTTCCCAGCCTCAGCACTTTCTGTGGCAGAAGTGGCTGCTATTCAATGTGAGCTTAAGTTCTGGTGCTTGGGTGGGGGCAGGGCCATCTCCCAAGCTCATTTCCCTCAGGGGGTTTATGCAGAGACCTTCAGTAATGGAGCTGGTGGGGGCAGGGCCGTCTCCCAGGTTCAGTTCCCTTAGGGGTTTTATGCAGAGACCTTTGGTAATGGCCCTGAGCTCCTGCCTGCTGCTTCTGGAGTTCTGGGCCACCACTGCCCTGACTCTGCCACTCCCTCCTCCGCTGCTGCCTCCCAAGGGGGCCTGAGTTTAAGAGACACCCCACTCCCCTCTTGGCCAGCCCAGAAGTCTCTCTCACTGACCTGGAGTGCCTGTGGGCGGAGGGACCTTCGCGGCTGCGGAGGTTCCGTCCCTGAAGCCTGCTCAGATCTGCTCTTCTGGGGCCACGCTGCCAGGGCAGCGCAGGGGTGGGGTCAGCTGTCCGCAGCACAACAGACCCCTGGGGACCGCTTTCCAGGGCCCTCTGGAACGGAAATCTCCTCCACTGCGTTAGTGCATGCTTGCTCTGCTCCAGAATTTATGGGGAGTTCTTTTTACAGGAAATTTCTGGGCTGTGGATTCATAGCTAGCATATGTGAGTCTTTCTACTCCACCATCTTGGCTCCTCCCCCATCACTGACTTTTGAAACTGTCTTTGGGGATTGTGGGTTGAGAAATCTGGAAATCCATAGATCTTGCCCAGAATTTCGCACTAGAAACCTGCTCCAGTCCTGTCTGTGTTGGCATGGCCCACTCTAAGCTGTGTTCCTCTCCAAGCCCAGTGGGATAGAACTTTCCTGTTGGCCTTCCTGTTTGTCTTGGAGTAGAAATCTGTTTCACTCTATCATTTTGTGACTTCTCCTGCTACAGAATTTGTTTAGAGTAATTTTTTTATAGATATTTTAAGGGCCTTGAGGGGAGAGCTCCTCTTGCAGGTCTATATTGCTACTCCTCCATCTTGTCTCTGTCCCTTCTGTCCTTGATAATTTCTTGAAAGACTATATCTAGGCTCTTTTTATTACCATGATTTTCAGGTAGTCTAATGATTTTTAAATTATCTCTCCTGGATCTATTTTCAGTTGCTTTTCCTATGAGATATTTTACATTGTCTTCTTTTTTAGTCATTCTTTTGGTTTTGTTTTATAATTTCTTAGCTTCCATTTGCTCCACTATCATTTTTAAGGAATTATTTTCTTCAGTGAGATTTGAACCTTTTTTTCCATTTGGCCCATTCTGCTTTTTAAGACATTCTTCTCTTTATTGACTTTTTGGACTTCTTTTGCCATTCAGGTTAGTCAAATTTTAAAGCTGTTTTTTCTTCAGCATTTTTTGTCTCCTTTAACAAGTCATTGACACACTTTTCATGTCTTTCTCACATCACTCTCATTTCCTTTCCTAATTTTTCCTTTACTTTTCTTAATTGATTGTCAAAATACTTTTTGCGCTCTTCCATGGCCTGAAACCAATTAATATTTTTCTTGGAGTCTTTGGATGCAGGAACTTTGACTTTGTTGTCTGTTTAGGCTGTATGTTTTGATCTTCCTCCTCAGTAATGCCATAAGAAAATACCTCCTCACTTAGAAAAAAATCTATAGCCTGTTTCTTCCCCCATGTCCCCTTTGTTCATTCTCTCAGACAATTACTAGGCTTCTGAGCTCTTTGTTAAGTATAGGACTTCTGAAGCAGCTTCTGCATCAACAGTTGTTGCCACTGTCCTGGGGCTGGAGCCAGAACTGGACTGGGGTCTGAGCCTGAGGCCAGAACAGGCTCCTCTCTCAGCCAAGTGAGAGACCCTTCCCACTAACCTTTGAGGCTGTCTTTGGCATTTGTTGGTTGAAAAGTCTGGAAAATGTAGCAGCCACTAGAGATTCAGTCCCCTAATGCTTGCTCTCTCTGTGACCAGTGTGGTCATGCCAAAATATGCTCCACTCCCACCCCAGTTTGACAAGACCTTCCTGTGATATATCAGATTGTCTTGGGCTAGAAATTTGCTTCAGTTTGTCTTTTTGTGGCTTCTGCTGTTCTAGAATTTGTTTATAGTCATTTGTAATAGTTTTTTGAGGAGTTTGGATACAGAGCTCTAGCAGGTGCTTGCTTCTACACAGTCATCTTGGTTCTAGTCTTCTTTTTTTTTTAATTTATTTTCCTGAGGTCAATCTGTGGATTGTTTTGATTTAAACTTTTTGTGTGTTTAGAAGTTCTGGGAAGTTTTTATTTATAATTTCATAAAATATGCTATATTTAATTTTAAATCTTTTTCATACTCTTCTAGGAGACCTATAATTCCCAAGTTTCTCTATATATACTGGCTTTTGAGATAAATATGTTTTGTTGATATGGAATCCATGTTTTCTTTTAACATTATTGCTTTTTACATCTCTTTTTTTCAGTTGTTATGTCATTTTTTTTTAAATTTTAACACAGTTTATAACAGATAAAACAATACAAACTTTTGGTCAGGTGATACTTCCATTTAAAACATTTACAATATGGGCCATAAAAGATTTTTTTTAAAACATTGACCAACTGAGACAAAAATAATATTTATTTTCCTAACTTCACAAGCTCTTGACCTAATTGTCTCCACAGTATTACTAAGAATCAAAGGACCCTAACTTATTTTTGTTGGTCTAAAATCCTATGCCTAATAGCTTAATTTTAGATTTAACCTTGGATGTTCCTCTACCAATAATCTATAATTGAATAGATCAGGTATTAAGCTTACACATCTTTTGAGTATAGGAAATTGCCACCAAGAGTAGGGGCATTACAGGGATACAATATGTCCCCAACTTCATGTCCATTCCAGGCAGGATTAGATTATCCACTTGCATTCAGTCTGGCTTAAAGTCTTCCAAGTGTCAGTGGGGAAATTGAGTCAGGAGAATTCTACCTCAGCCCAGGCTGAACAGCCACTCTCCCACCCTTCCCATGAGATCACCTTTTCCAGTTATCAAAGGAAGCAGGATTAAAATCAAGAATCACCTACACAGCAAGACTGAGTATAATATTTCAGGGGGAAAATGGTCATTAAATGAAATAAAGGACTTTCAAGCATTCTTGTTGAAACAACCAGAGTTAAATAGAAAATTTGAATGTCAAATATAAGAATGAAGAGAAGCATGAAGAGGTAAACAGGAAAGAGAAATCATAAAGTTGAACTGTTTACATTCCTACATGTAAAGATCGTATTTGTAACACTTGAGATTTTTCTCGGTATTAGGGTAGTTGTAGATCACAGGGTGAGTTGAATGGGTAGGGATGACATCTTGAAAAAATCAAGTTCAGGAGTGAGAGAGGAATATATTGAGAGGAGAAAGAGAGAAATAGAATAGGGCAAATTACCTCACATAAAAGAGGCAAGAAAAAGTTTTTTCAATGGAGTCGGATGAGGAGGGGAGATGAGAGAGAAAGAGTTAAGCTTACCCACATTTCATTTGGCTTAAGGAGGGAATAACATGCACACTAGATTTAGTATTAAAATCTAATTTACACTACAGGAAAGTAGGGGAAAGGGGGATAACTGGGGGATGGGGGGATGATGGAGGAGCAAATGGGAGGAGGTAATTAGAAATAAACATTTTTCAGGAGGAATAGGGTCAAAAGAGAAAATAGAATAACTAGGAAGCAGGATAGGATGGAGGGAAATATAGTTAGTCTTTCACAATATTACTATTATGGAAGTGTTTTGCATAACTACACATGTGTAACAAATATTGAATTTGCTTTCCTTCTCAGTGGGGGATGAGCGGAAAGAGAGGATGGGAGAGTAGCTGAAACTCAAAGTTTTAAAAAATGAATGTTAATTGTTTGCACATGCAACTGGGAAATAATATATATATATATATACATGCACATACACACAGGCAATTGGGTATAGAAATCTATCTGTTCCTCCAAGACAACAGATGGAATGGGGAAAAGAGAAGGAAGGGTTGTGTGATAGAAGGAAGGGCAGACTGGGGAAAGGAGTAATCAAATGCATGTGTTTGCATGTATGTGTGTGAATATCTACCTACATATGTGTATATATATATATATATATATATATATATATATATACACATATATATACATATATATATACACATATTCAAATTGGCACAAAAAAAGAAGTGCAGTTAAAAATTAAAGAGAAACATGAGGAGGAAATCATTGCAGCAATTTTCTCTGATAAAGGTCTCATTTCTAAGATATATAGGGAATCAGTTAAAATTTATAAAATTAAAAGCCATTTCCAAATGGCACTTGATAATGACAAATGCTCAAAAAAGACATAAAGATACAGTTTTCATTATAAGAAAATCCAAGCTATCAATAGTCATATTTTTTAATTACTCCAAAGCAAAGATAATGAAATGAAATGAAAATTAAAAGAACTCTGGAGTACCACCTTCTACTTTTCAGATTTTTTGCAGTATCAAAGTATTATGAAAGGAAAGGCCATCCATTAGTTGATGAATGATTTGAGAAGTTATTGCATATGAATATAATAAAATATTATTTTGCTCTAAGAAATGAAAAGGATGACTTTAGATAAATCTATTAGAACTGGTATGAACTAATGCAAAGTGAAATGAGAAGAATAAAAATAATAATTTGCATACCAAAAATAAAAGTTGGGGTTTATTCTTTCTATCCACAAGTCACTTCACCCAGAGACCTAAGCTGGTGAACAATAAATTGCCCTGCTTGGTAAGAGGATCAGATGCCTTGAAATCCAATTCCAAGGAAAACACAATCATAGTGGATAGAGTCAAAATGTGAGCAATAGGGGAAAATTGAGTATGGAACTGAGAATAAGTGCTGAAATTAATAAAGATCTAAGGAAGGAGGAAAATCAAAGATTTTGAACCTAAGCAGGTAAATCAACAGGGAAAACATTAAAAAGAAAATGAGGTCTAGATATAATAAATGAGTTCAAACATCCATGAATAACAATTTCAAAGGAAAATGATTCAACCCTCGATGAGATGGAGAACTATGTAGAATTTAGGAACATAGAAATGCAATACACTCTTACTGTGTGCTTCAAAAGAGAAATGAGAATTATGTAATCAGAATTTATGGTCTACTCAGAAAATCTGCAATCTACAGTGGCAAGTCGTAGGAAACAAACAAAAGAGGGAATAATAAATTAAAAATGCAAATATACTGAAGTGAAAAAGAGAAGCAAAAAGCAATAACGTAAAAGAACACATACTCATTATGCAAGCAAAACTGGTCTTGAAGTCAGGATATATAGAGATTACCCAAGGATGATAGGTCTCCCAAAACATGATAGGACAAAAGTTCTTCACATCTTTTTTTTTTTTTTAAGTTTTCAACATTCATTTCCACAAAATTTTGAGTTCCAAATTTTCTCCCCATCTCTCCCCTCCCCCCACCCCAAAACGCCTTGCATTCTGATTGCTCCTTACACCAATGTGCCCTCCCTTCTAACACCCCCCTTCCCTTATCCCCATCTTCTCTCTTGTCCTGTAAGGCAAGTTAAATTTCTATACTCTATTACCTGTATTTCTTATTTCCCAGTTGTATGCAAAAACATTTCTCAATATTTCTTCCTAAAACTTTGATTTCCAACTTCTCTTCCTTCCTCCCTCCCCACCCATCCCCACCGAGAAGGCAAGCAATTCTGTATAGGCTATATATGTGTAGTTTTGCAAATGACTTGCATAATAGTCATGTTGTGTAAGACTAACTATATTTCCCTCCATCCCATCCTGTCCCCAATTTATTCTATTCTCTCTTTGGACCTTGTCCCTCCCCAAGAGTGCTTACTTCTAATTGCTCCTTCCTCCCATTTGTCCTCCCTTCCATCATCTCTCCAGGCCCTGCTTGTCCCCTTCTTCCCTACTCCCCTGTAATGTAAGATAGATTTTCATACCAAATTGAGAGTGCATGTAGTCCTTCCTTGAACCAAATGTGATGAGAGTAACTTCACTTTTTCCCTCTCACCTCCTCCCTTTTCCTTTCCATTGGTAAAACTTTTTCTTGCCTTTTCTATGAGAGATAATTTGCCCCATTCTGTTTCTCTCTTTCTCCTTCCAATGTATGCCTCTTTCATCTCTTAATTTTATTGTTTTTACATATGATCTCTTCCTATTCTACTCATCCTATGCTCTCTGTCTCTTCTGTTTCTCTCTCTACACATGTGTGTGTATGCGTGTGTGTGTGTGTGCATAATGACTCCAACTATCCAGATACTGAGAAAAGTTTCAAGAGTTACAAATATTATCTTTCCATGTAGAAATGTAAACAGTTCAACTTTAGTAAGTCCCTTGTGATTTCTCCTTCCTGTTTACCTTTTCATGCTTCTCTTGATTCTTGTGTTTGAAAGTCAAATTTTCTTTTCAGCTCTTTTATTTACATCAAGAATGGTTGAAAGTCCCCTATTTCACTGAATGACCATTTTTTACCCTGAAGTATTATACTCACTTTTGCTGGGTAGGTGATTCTTGGTTTTAGTCTTAGTTCCCTGGATGTCTTATGTATCTTGTTCCAAGCCCTTAGGTCCTTTAATGTAGAAGCTGCTAGATCTTGTGTTATCCTGATTGCATTTCCACCATACTCAAATTATCTCTTTCTAGCTGCTTGCAGTATTTTCTCCTTGGCCTAGAAAGTCTGGAATGAGCCTACAATAGTCCTAGGAGTTTCTTATTTTGGATCTCTTTCAGGAGGTGATTGGTGGATTCTTTTAGTATTAATTTTGTCCTCTGGTTCCAGAATATTAGGGCAGTTTTCAGTGACAATTTCATGAAAGATGATGTCTAGGGTCGTTTTTTTATCATGGCTTTCAGGTAGTCCCACAATTTTTAAATTGTCTCTCCTGGATCTATTTTCCATGTCAGTTATTTTTCCAATGAGATATTTCAAATCATCTTTCATTTTTTCATTATTTTGGTTTTGTTTTATAATTTCTTTGTTTCTCATAAAGTCATTAGCTTCTATCTATTCCATTCTAATTTTTAAAGAATTATTTTCTTCAGTGAGCTTTTGAACCTCCTTTTCCATTTGGCTAATTCTGCTTTTGAAAGCATTCTTCTCCTTACTGGCTTTTTGAACCTCTTTTGCCAATTAAGTTAGTCTGTTTTTAAAGGTGTTATTTTCTTCAGCATTTTTGGGTGTCCTTTAGCAAGCTGTTGACTTGCTTTTCATTATTTTCTTGCATCTCTCTCATTTCACTTCCCAGTTTTTCCTTCACCACTCTTACTTGCTTTTCAGTCTGTTTTGAGCTCTTCCATGGTCTGGGACCATTGAATATTTCTTTTGGAGGTTTTGGATGCAGAAGCCTTGACTTCTATGTCTTCCCCTGATGGTAAACATTGTTCTTCCTCACCTGAAAGGATGGGAGAAAATGCTTGTTCACCAAAAAAGTAACATTTTATAGTCTTATTTTTTTTATCCTTTTTTGGGCATTATCCCAACCAGCTATTTGACTTTGGGGTCCTTTGTCAAGAGCAGGGTACACTCTGGGGACCTGTAAGTTCTCAGTTCCTCCAAGGTGGCACAATCTAGGGAGAGGAGTTTACTCCTCCAGCCTGGCTAGTGGCTGAGAATTACATCAGCTGCTCAATTCCCCCAGGGACTTTAGAGGGAGGTAGGGCCACCACTCAGGGCTGAGGTTCAGATCAACTGCTCAGCTCCCCCATGGCCTTTAAGCTGAGTCTCCAACAATGTATGCTGGCTGCTGCCTGCTGAGGGCAATTGAAAGATATTCAGCTAGCACACCACACACATGGAAAATGCGCTTAAACTCCACAACATGGGAAATACTCTTCATTCTCAAAACAGGAAAAAAAATCTCTTCTTTCTGTTATTGGTAGCTATTGAAATTGGTTTTCCATTGGGTCAAAAGGTACTAAAGTATATGATTGAAAATGAAAAAATAAGTGACAGAGTAGTTATCGGTTATATTTTGTTTATGTGTGTGTATTTTGAATGTAAATGCAAAGACATAAAGCATTAATGTGGTAAAAAAAAAAATGTTTCCATGAACAAGTTGCAGTGATTCAACTTTATAACAATTATAAATAAACCTGTTAAATTTTTCAGGACAATGCCAGCATTTCATTTGTTTTTCAGTAAATTTCTCATTGATGGCAACTAAATGGTGTTTGTAGTATTTTTATTGTGCAGTAGATTTCATCCATTCATTATACTTTTCTAACTGAGTGGTCTTACATGCAAGTACATTTTTTTTTATGTTGTGTATCTTCTGTGCTGTTCCTGTAAGTTTGCTATTAAAATACATTAAACTACCAAAAAGAAAGAAAAGAAAAAGTATGAGGAATGGCAATAGAACTTGACTTGGAAAAAAAAACAACTCTGGGCTGATTTGGAGAAGGGGGAGAAGAAAAGAGCAGTGTCTTCTACATACAGGCCAGAAACCTTTTTACTTGATGCCTGGAATAATTCAAGATTATACTATTAAAGGCATAGTTTTTGAAAATGTGAAAAAAGGAAACACTGATCAGTAAAAGAAAATATGGTCTTATGTTATCCACAATTTCTTGTTAATTATATGTAATTATATTTTTATAATTTAATTTCTATACTTTTAAATTTATATTTATATGTATATCTAATTTATAATTGTAATTATTTTATTGAAGCAATCTTAGCTTCAAAGCAATGAAGGAGGGTGAAATTTTGAATCATTTACTATTAAATTAACTTCCTATTATACTTGCAATGGTAAAACAAGAGCATCCCATTATGACTATGAAGAGCTAAAACATTTATTCAAACACCAGAAAGCCAAATCCATCATAGTAACAAAGAAATCCATCATAGTAAGCAAAATGTCTATACACATTATCAGGTCTTCCCATAGAAACAAAACAAAACAAAATACTCACAGTCCTAGTTGCCTGCTTACTCTGTCCTTCCCAGCTCTGACTAGTCTGACCAACTTACTCTCACTTCTGCTCCAGCTTGGCCTCTTCCTGTTTTACCCTTTCTGTTTCACCCATTCAGCAAGCTCCTCCCACCACATGTGACTTAGGCTTTCATGTTATTTAAGCATATCACATGTACCTATTAATGGGTGAGAAAGATCTTAGAATTAAGCAAAAACACATTAACAATACAGGGAGTTAGTACAAAGATTTAACCCAGTTGGTTAATTCAGCTGCACAAGCACACACACACACACACACACCTTAAAATATTAGAACTAGAAGAAATTTTAGGAATTATCTCATCTAAGACCCTCATTTTCGAGATGAGGAAATTGTTCTGGAGATGAAGTCAAACAATGACAACCATCTCTCCTTCCCAAGAGTCTCCTAGTAATAGGTCTCCATACTGCGTGCTTCTGAATATGAGAACATTGGTCACAGCCCGTATGGTAACTCTGTAGATGGGCTAGTGAATACGAACAAACACTTCTTCTGAACTATAAGCTAAAGGTCCCACAACTGAAGATCCAATGAAAGTAAAAACAGGCAAACGGCAGCAATAAAACCCCACAGTCTTTAATCTCAGGGGATTATCATTTTAATGGTGGGGATACAACATGAAAAAAAAGCATTTTATATAGCCACTTAAAGTTTGTAAAATACTTTATAAATACAATTCACTTTATCCTCACAGCAAACCAAGAAATATTTATCCTCACAATAACCTACCCAGGGTAGGTGTTATCATTATTCTCCTTTTGAAGATGGGGAAACCAAGTCTGAGAGAAATAAAGTGACTTGCCTAAAGTATCACAGTTACTCATGTCTAAGGTAGGATTTGAACTCCTTTATTCTTCATTCTCAGTTCACTGCTCTATCCACTAACCCTCTTAGTTAACTTTGCAAATATCTATGAAATATATAAGGTATAATAAAAAAAATATGTTATGATTTAGGGAAATCTTGGAAATATGGTGCTGGATTACACAAAGAATGTACCTCCTTCCCTCCTCTGTCAACCATGAATATGCTCAGAAAGAAGAAAAAATTACTGCTTACCAAAAACATTCATTTCTAAATTGTAAGTTGTCTAAGGATAGGTTTAATAAAGATGTTACTCCCATATTTCTCTCCTGAAAGTGTTCCGGCATTCAGTGAGATATAAAAGCAAGTAAATGTCACCATCGTCAGTTAATCGCAAGCACTGTCACTGTCCAGAAAATGCTGAAAATAAGATCTCTTGCAATATTTAAAAATATTCATCAGAAGAATTCACCCACCTGTGCCACAAAGAATAATAGATTCTGTAACATTTTGAAGGCAATATGCTAAGGAAAATGAAACAATAATAATGAATAATGGTTGTTGTTTGGATTGTCACATAAATGTACAGGACAAAGGCTTCAACTTAAAACTTTCAAACCCAGAATTCCTTTGAGGTTGTCTACAAGTAAGTTCACAATATTAATACAATATTTAGAAAGGTATGGGACAATGGACTTGGCAAAGCATATCCTTGTCAAAAAGAGGCATGGAAAAATGGAAGTGATAGCACAGAAAATGGTAATCATCATTTATTTAAAGAATCATTATTTATTTAAAAAGAATTTATTTAAAGAATTAATTTATTTAAATAATTCTTTATTTAAAAAATATTTATTTAAAGAATTATGTGTTTCATGTAACATTTATTATTCTCATTAGGCATTTTTACTGAGAGGTGACATTCATTTGATTCCCTGAAGGATATGTCACCTGAAGAACTGAGGCTGAAAATTTCCAAGCATAACTTAAAATGATATGTAATCAAATCTTTCTTTCCTCTTCTCTTATCCTCCACTCACACCCACAGGACCAATCTCAAATACTATCATTCTTGAACCAAACATTGGAAATATCCATCAGCTTTCGTTTAACTCAAGTATAACCGTGAACAAGGGCATTGTTATGCCAGCATGACCTCATATGACAGAGAGTGAGGGTGGTTATTTATGGTCGAAGGTCACAGCCAATGACATCAATTATTGCCTTGACACCCATCTCATCAGGAATGGCTAGAGAATAAATAAATCAATTCTCTTATGATACAGGGGATGACCTACTAGCGTCCACTCAAATCCAAGTGACTCTAAGATTAATGGTGCTATTATCAGAAGTGAACACAACACTATTAAAATGTCTCACCAGTAATTTTCAATGCCACAAGCTGTTGTTTTCGCATTGAAAACAACAATGTTGCTCATTCCAAGATGAATTTCTCCCACAGAATTACTATGGAATCTCAGAATGGGTTTGCTATTAATAGGGCTGATCAAGATACTGATGGTAGTTTAGGATCAAATTAGCCTTCTCTATAGGACAAATAAGAATTAAAGCAGTGAACAGAAAAAAAAAAGCTTCTTGGTTTTTTTAAAATTTCTATAGCATGATAGAAAGGCAGAGAGGAAAATTGACAGATCGAGAATAAGGACTCCTTGGCCTTAAACTTATTTCATCTTGAAGTGGCTGAAGATAGCTATGCCATGCTTTCTCCATTTGTGAAATAAGTTGTTTATTGAACCATAGTTATTCTCTGCAAGGTACTGGAGACATTTTTTAGTCAATGCCCACAAAAAGCATTAAAATCCTTGGATATAGAAGCTATGGTGAGCTTCCCAAATAATTGTCTTAATGGACAGATTTGATCATGTCACACCTCTGCTTAAAATCCTCCAGCAGCTTAGAGTGGTATAAAAGAGAGCAAGGGATTATAGTTAAATGGTTTGGGACTAAAATTTTGCTTTGACACTTAGCTAGAAGATAATAGGCAAATTGATTAACATTTCTCAGCTTCTATTTCTTTACCTGTAGAAATTATATTTGAATAATTTGTAGAATTATATATATGTATACGTATATATATATTGCAGTTTCTCTCTCTCTTGTGTGTATGTGTATATTATTGCTTTTAAACCTCCACTCAATACAGAAATATTGTTTTGTATAACGTAGGGTCCTTTCCAACTTATATTTTGAGGTTTATTTCACACTCATCTTTTCTTCAAATGAGTTTTTATTGATATTTTCTATTCCTTACATCACTACAGTATCCCTTTCTCTCCACAGGAGCAATCCCATATGACAGATAGTAATTTTTAGGAAGGAAAACACACATACATATACATATATATGTACACACATGCAGACATACTTGTATACATGAGAGCTGGGTGGTACAATGGATAGGACACAGGATATGATGTCAGGAAGGCCTGAGTTCACATTCAGCCTCAGATACTTATCAACTCTTTGATCCTGGGCAATTCACTTAACCTTGTTTGCCTTGGTTTCTTCATCTATAAAATAAGCTGGTTCAAGAAATGGCAAACTACTTTAGTATCTTTGCCAAGAAAATACCAAAGGAGATTTTGAAAACTGAACACAACTGAACAACAGCAACTACAGATAGATAGATGATATAGATAGATAGATAGATGACATACACATATAGTCATATATTTATATGTATATATGGGCTTATATGTATGCATAAATATGTATGTATTGTGTATGCATATATAATTTTATATATGTTAACCACTAAATTTTTATCAGAGAATTCTGATAAGAAAATTTTTCTTGTTGAAAACTTTCTCTTAGCCTAAATGCATTGATGTCAGTGAACAGAAGTTTTTCATTTTCAAGTAACGCAAACTATTTATTTATCTTGTGTATTAATTGTCCACCTGTTTGCTTAGGAATATATTTCTTAAAAACATATTACCTGTTTCTCTTCTTAACTTTTAAGAATGATGATCTTTTAATTCTGCCCCCTCCCAATTATCTCTCTTATCACTCCCTTCCCCCTTATTGTGGTTTCCTTTGTGGCTGCCTAGATCTCAGCCTATTGTCACATGTGGCAGCTAATGATCTGACAGCCTCTGTCTCTTCCCCAACTGATTTTTTGAGTCAGAACTTGTCCCTGTTGTATGCAGTGCTCTCCCCTTGGGCTCTGTGGAGTGTTACACTGCTCTGCAAATTCATAGTATCTTGTTCTGGTAACTTGTTCCACCTCCTCTGATCCTGAATTCTCTGTCCCAGCAGTTAACAGATAAGAGCCAGCTTTCCATGGCACCGGCAGTTCAAGTGCTTTGCTGTACCAGTGCTTTTGGGTTGCACCTCCTGACAAACTTTTACTCTTGATAGGTGGTGGCAAAGTTGGCTATTGAAGTCCAGGTAAACTTTCACAGCCTGGAGTTGGGATTTCTATGGCACTTGAAAAAGGAAAGCAGGAACTGGGTGCAGACATGAGATAAGTCTGTGTTGGGTTCTTGGTTCTGCTGTTGCTGCCTTACTACTAGTAGTGTGGGTGGTGAAGTAGGACTGCTGAGTTAACCAGCATCAGTTCATGGGTTTGGTTTTATTTCTTTAGGATTCTGGGTATCCCAGGCAATTATATAGCTTAAGTTGCTTTATCATTGGTATATAATTTTCATTTTGGACAGGCTTAAGAGGCCATGGAGATAAGATAAAATGTCTAATCCACTATTTTGTACTTATGTGAGCTGGAAACCACACTTCCATTTCACTGACTCGATGTTCAAGTCAAATCTGATCCCTTTGATGTTGCCTGATCTCATTCAATACCACTGCTATAATACATTTCCAAAAGCTAGCTACCCCAATTCCCATGGCCCCATAACCCCATTGACTAAATGTAGTCCCTCAGATCTCTGCCTGTTGAAATCCTCCTCTTCATTCAAGGCTTACTGTTTGCCATTTCTTCTAGGAAACTTTCATGGTCTACCCAGCTGAAAGTCTTTTCTCTCCTCAAACGCATTTGGCATACATACTAAACTGGTTCTCTGTTATCACATTCCAATTTATATTATTACTTGTGTTCATATATTACCATAAACTCCTAGAGGACTGGGGGGTATGCCACTTTTCAACTATTTCCCAAGGAACTAGGAAGTACCTCTGATCTTTTTTTTTTTTTTTGGCAATGATATGTAGTTTAATAAGATTCTTTTTTTTTTTAAATTTTAATTAATTTATTTATTTAATATTTTTACATTCATTTTCACAAATTTTTGGGTTCCAAATTTTCTCCCCTTTTCTCCCCTCCCCCCACCCCAATACCCCAAGCAATCTAATTTTCCCTGTCTCCAATCTGCCCTCTCTTCTGTCATCTCTCCCTTCTCTTGTCTCCATCTTCTCTTTTCTCCTGTAGGGCCAGATGACTTTCTATTCCTCCTTAACTGTATGTCTTCTTTCCTAGTTGCAACAACAATACTAAACAGTTGTTCCTAAAACTTTGAGTTCCAAATTCTCCTCATCCCTCCCTCCCCACCCTTTCCCTTTGGGACAGCAGGCAATTCAATATAGGTCATATCTGTGTAGTTTTGCCAATGGCCTCCCTGATAGTCATGTTGTGTAAGACTAACTGGATTACCATCCCTCCTAACCTGCCCCTCATTGTTTCTCTTCTGTCTTTTGATCCTGTCCCTCCCCAAGTGTTGACTTCAAATTGCTCCCTCCTCCCTTTGCCCTCCCTTCCATCATCCCCCCCCTTGCAATATCTCTTTCTCCCCCACTTTCTTATACTGTAAGATAGGTTTTCATACCAAAATGAGTGTGCATTTCACTCCTTCGTTTAGTCAAATGTGATGAGGGTAAACTTCTTGTTTTTTGTTTTTTTTTTTCTCAGCTCTCCTCTTTTTCCCTCCACTAAGAAAAACTCCTACCTGCCTCTTATATGACATATAGTTACCCCCTTCCCTTACCCTCCCCCTACATTTGTCTCTCACCATTTACCCTAGTTTCTTTTAAGGTATGGTCCCATCCTATTCAGTTCAATCTGTGCTCTCTATCTCTGTATGTGTGTGCATGTGTGTATGTGTGTGCATGCGTGTACATGTGTATGTGTGGTCCCACCAACTACCCAGATACTGAAAAGTTTTAAGAGTTACAAATATTGTCTTTCCATGTATGAATATAAACAGTTCACTTCTGGTAAGTCCCTTAAGACTTCTCTTTGCTGTTTCCTTTTTCAGGTTTCTTCTCATTCTTGTGTTTGAAAGTCAAATTTTCTTTTCAGCTCTGGTTTTTTCATCAAGAATGATTGAAAGTCCTCTGTTTCATTGAAAGACCATATTTTCCCTTGAAGTATTATACTCAGTTTAGCTGGGTAGGTGATTCTTGGTTTGAGTCCTAGTTCCTTTGCCTTCTGGAATATCCTATTCCACGCCCTTCGATCCCTTAATGTAGAAGCTGCTAGATCTTGGGTTATCCTGATTGTATTTCCACAGTACTGGAATTGTTTCTTTCTAACTGCTTGCAAGATTTTTTCCTTGAGCTGGGAGTTCTGGAATTTGGCCACAATGTTCCTAGGAGTTTCTCTTTTTGGATCTCTTTCAGGTGGTGATCGATGGATTCTTTCAATACTTATTTTGCCCTCTGGTTCTAGAATGTCAGGGCAGTTTTCCTTGATAATTTCATGGAAGATGATGTCTAGGCTCTTTTTTTGATCATGAGTTTCAGGTAGTCCCATAATTTTTAAATTGTCTCTCCTGGATCTATTTTCCAGGTCAGTTGTTTTTCCAAAGAGATATTTCACATTCTCTTCCATTTTTTCATTCTTTTGGTTTTGTTTGGTGATTTCTTGGTTTCTCATAAAGTCATTAGACTCCATCTGTTCCATTCTAATTTTGAGAGAACTATTAAATTCAGTGAGCTTTTGAGCCTCTTTTTCCATTTGGCTCATTCTGCTTTTGAAAGCATTCTTCTCCTCATTGGCTTTTTGAACCTCCTTTGCCAATTGGGTGAGCCTATTTTTCAAGGTGTTAATTTCCTCAGCATTTTTTTGGGTCTCCTTTACCAAGGTATTGACCTGTTTTTCATACTTTTGTTGCATCTCTGACATTTGTCTTCCCAGTTTTTCCTCCAACTGTCTAACTTGCTTTTCAAAATCCTTTTTGAGCTCTTCCAGGGCCTGAGCCCACCCACCACCCCCCTGGGGTGTCTGGGGTACTGAGGCCCCGCCCTCCACGTCTTTCCCTGATGGCAAGAATACGTCCTCATCTTCGTCAGATCCGAAGGTCGGGATCATTTGCATTTGTTGGAAAAAGCTCTCTAAAGTCTTATTTTTCTTCCCTTTTCTAGGCATTTTCCCAGCCAGTTAACTTGACTTCTGAGATTCCTTTCCACCCCCGCCTGGATCCACCCAGCTAGTGCTTGGCCTCTGAGATTTAAATGGGCTTTCCTCCTGCTGGCTGTCAATCAGTGAGCTTTAGTTCAGGTGCTGGGGTGGGGCCAGGGCTGCCTCCGAGACTCTGATCCCTCGGGGGGGGGCTTTATGCAGAGACTTTCAGGAATGGAGCGGGTGGGGGCGGGGTGGGGGGCCCGCCTCCCAATCTCAGCTCCCCTGGGGGTCCCGAGCAGAAGCCTTCAGCAACAGAGCGGGGTGGGGGCAGGGCCGTCTCCCAGGCTCAGCTCCATCAGGTTTTATGTGGGAATCCTCCGTAATGAAGATCCTGCCTGCTGCTGGGGGATTCCTGAGTCCCGGGCCGCTGCCGCCTCAGCCCCAGCCCACGTCTCTGCCTCCGCCGCTTCCTGCCCCCGTCCCTGCCGCCGCCACTTCCTCCCGAGGGGGCCCGAGTCACGGAGACGCCCCGCTTCCCCTCTCCTTCAGCCCGGCCTCTCTCACTGACCTGTCGCTTCTGTGGGCGGAGGGGCTTTCCCGGCTGCTGCAGCTTCTGTCTCTGAAGCCTTCTCGGATCAGCTTCTCTGCAGCCTCGGCCAGGGCAGCGCTGGGGGTCGGGTTTACTTTCCGGGGCGCGCCGGACCCTGGGGACGGGTCTTCAGGGCTCCCCGGAACGGAAATCTCTTCCACTCTGCTTCTGCACACCTTGTATTCACCCAGAAGTTATGGGGGACTCTTTTTACATTAATTCTATGGGCTTTGGTTTCGGAGCTCGTAAACGTGTGTCCTTCTACTCCGCCATCTTGGCTCCGCCCCTGATCTTTTTTTTTTTTGAGGCAGTTGGGGTTCAGTGATTTGCCTAGGGTCACACAGCTGACAAGTGTCTGAGGTCAGATTCAAACTCAGGGCCTCCTCACTCCAGGGCCAGTGCTCTATCCACTATGCTGCCTAACTGCCCCAAAGTACCTTTGATCTTAATAAATATCTGCCAAACTGAATTGAAATTTATCTCTCAAGATGCTTAAAAGCATAAGGAAAACAAAACTGAAGTCATGATAGACTTTATCTTCAATATTTTCCCATTCTTTGTCAGGGACAGATAGCTTCCTTGGTCCCACTATATAACATCCATGGAGGCAGTTGGAAACCCATTTAAATGTTGTAATGTCATGCTACCACTCATAAACATGGAGGAAAAGTAGAAGGGACAAGCATTTGTTAATTTCTTACTACATGCAAAACTCTTAAAATATAATCTTATTTCATCATAGACCTACAAAAACATGATTCTCTTTTACTTTTGTTTTTAATTTTTTTCTTCCAAGTCACTGAGATAATATATAGTCACTGAAATGATTATTTAAAAAAACTAGGTTTTATTTAAAAATATGTTGAAGCATACTAATAACAGAAATATAGCTAATTTCCAACTCCAAGTGTCTGGCTTACAAGGACAGGGCACCAGGGTCCCCACTTCAGGCACACATCCATGGTGAGTGAAATTTGGAGAGGAAAGATTACACATGTGGAAATCTTCATGCAGTAGGCCACAATTGGTCAAGAGGTTATCAACTAGCCTTAAAATATATCTGTGAAATAAATAACCTAAGATCAGAGTGTTATAGAGTTAGAAGGGATCTAAGAGGCCATCTTTCTCATTTTATATTTGAGATTGTTGAGACCCAATGAGGTTAAGAGATTTGCTTGGGGTTACATAACTAATAAGTGTCTGAGGTAGAATTTAAACTCAAGTCTTTCTGACTCTAGCTCTAGTGCTCTATCCAATATATGGTCTCCTCATATCACTTTGTGTTTGTTTGCTAGATTTGGGTTTGGAGGAGGTACAGTCAGAAAGAAGAAGGATAACATAAAATGCTTATTTTTGGTATTACTCCTCTGTTTATTATCCAAACAGGGATTTTGGTTCCCTATGGCATTCATGCCCACATACTTGCAATGACAAGATGGATGGGAGTCTGCTGTTTTATCTTTCTATGTCCTACTATTCCCCTTCCTTTTACTTGAAAAGCTTTTGCATTCCATTATAATTTCTTCACCCCCAGAAGGATACTCTAAGTGACCTGTTTTAAATAACTGAGAAAGCTGTGGTGAAAATATTTTATATTCAAGTGTTTCCTACAAAATAAAGTGGTCTCCTTTTGACATGGAACCAAATTGATATATAGTTGAAGCATTACTTAACTTGAATGATGAAGTAAGGGGTTAATGCTTTTCAATTCTTAGAGAAAAGCTTCAATCAGGCCAGGGTGATAAAGAGCCTGAAGAGGTCTGAGCAGTGGATAATGACATCAGTTACGATGCTGACAACTTCTTCATGCTCAATGGCATAAATTTTAATCCTGGGCGCCCAAATATTTTGCAAAGCTTCTTCTCCCTGTGCTATTCAACCTTTTCTTCTCTTACCTGGACACTCCTTCAAAAGAAACCTTTATTCTTAATGCCTAAATAACTCCCTTTCTCTTTTCATGTCGTATCTCCTCCCCAATACTAATCCACTACAAATCCTTCCTGTTCATCTGAAATGTTCTTAGTGCTCAAGATAACATTACTCTCTCTCTCTTTCTCTCTCTCTCTCTCTCTCTCTCTCTCTCTCTCTCTCTCTCTCTCTCTCTCTCTCTCTCTCTCTCTCCCTCTAAATTTGTCTCTGCCAGTCTCTCTCTCTTTGTCTTTGTGTCTGCCTGCCTATCTATCTCTTGCCACTTCATTCTAGCTTATAGTAAGAATACCTGTTCTGTGTGACCCTGAGCAAAAAAAATGATAAACTCTACATACCCCTGGCATCTCTCTAAGATTACCAGTTGCAAACTAATTTCATTATTTTGGGGTTATAGTGTTTTTTTTTTAATTCAGTTTCATTTTTAGTTCTAAACTCTCTCCCACCTTTCACTCCTACCTACCCACTGAGAAAGTAGAAAATGTATCATTCATTACACATATGAAGTCATGTAAACATTTTTATGCATTAGCCACAATCTAGGAAAAAAGGGAAAAAAAGGAAGCCATGTTTCATTCTCAATTCTGAATCTATAAACTTTCTCTCTGGAGGCTGGTAACATTTTTCATCATGAATTCCTCGTAACAATGGAGGATCACTTTATTGATCACAGTAACTAAATTTTTCACAGTTGATTATCTTTATAATATTGACGTTACTATGTAGATTGTTCTCATGAATGTGCTTACTTCTCTTTCCATCAATTCATACAAGTCTTCCCAGATCATTTTAAAATGATCTCCGTCACAATATTATTCCATCACATTCATATACCATACCATGTTCAGTCATTCCCTGATCAAAGGGTGTCCACTACATCCCCACAAAAAGAACTGCTGCAAATATTTTTGCACATATCCTTTTTCTTTGATATCATTAGGGCATAGACTTAACGGTGGCATTGCTGGATCAAAGGCAATGCAGTTTTGTACCCTTTCAGGTGCAGTTCCAAATTACTTTCCATTATGCTTGGACTACTTCACAGCTCTACCAGTAGTGCATTACAATGCCTATTTTTCCACATTCCCTCTCAGCATTCACTATTTTGCTTTATTATAAGCCAATATGGTGGGGTGAAGTGATACCTCAGGGTTGTTTTCATTATTGTTTCACATTTTTTCATGTGACTATTGAGAACTTTGATTTCTTCCTCTGAAAATTAACCATTCATTTCCCTTGAACATTTGTCAGTCAGGAAATGATTCTTATTCTTATACATTTTGCTTAGTTCCCCATGTACTTAGAAAATGAGACCTTTGTCAAAGAAGCATGCTATAAGGATTTTTCCTGGTTTTCTGCCTTTCTTCTGATTGTACTGTATTAATTTTTGTGAAAACATTTAATTTTATGAATTCTGTGAAATTGAAATGATGAATTATCTCCTGTGAATTTCTCCATAGCTTTTTGGTCATGAGTTCTTCCCTTATCTGTAGATTTGACAGGTAATTTTCATGCCCCCAAATTTGCATATATGACCCTCAATGTCGAAATCATGTATCTATTTTGTGCTTATCTTGTTATATGGTGTGAGATTTTGGTTTGTTCCTTGTTTCTGCCAGACTACTTTCAAATTTTCTTAGCAGTTCTTGTCGGATAATTACTTTTGCCCCAGTAGCTGAGATCTTTGGGTTTATAAAACATTACTTTGCCCATTAACTTCTCTGTATAGCATTTATAATCTATTCTGTTGATCAGTCACTATTTTTCTTTTTCATACAAAATTGCTTAGAAGATTACAACTTTGCAAGCATAGTTTGAAATCTGGTACTTTGTAGTATGGTTTGATATGGACATTTCCTTCACTTTTTATTTTTTTATTGACACCTCTGATATTATTGACCTTTTGTTCCTCCAGATTAATTTTGCTATTTTTTTCTTACTCTATAAAGTAAATCCTTGGTATTTTAGTTGGTATGGAATTGAATAAGTAAATTAATTTAGGTAGTATTGTAATTTTTTACAATATTGGCTTGATCTACCCATGAGCAGTTTATTTCTCCAATTGTTCAAATATATTTTCATTTGTGTAACTAATGTTTTGTAATTGTGTTCATATACCTCCTGTGTGTTTTGACAGACTTTCAAGTATTTTATACTGTATACAGTTCTTTTTAATTGTAGTTTCTCTTTCTATCTTTTCCTTTTTAGTAGTGTTGGTAATATATAGAAATGCTGGTGATTTAGGTGGGGGTAATGTTATATCTTGGATTTTACTCAATTTGATAATTTTCTTGACTATTTTAATTGACTATTAAGTTTCTCTAAGGAAACTACCATATTTTATGTAAAAAATGAAAATTTTTCAGCATTGCCTATGCTTATTCCTTCAATCTCTTTTTCTTGTTTTATTGCTATAACTAGTATTTTAGTACAACTTGGAATAGTAATCATGAAAACATAAATTTTTGTTTTACCCCAATCTTCTTATAAAACTTTATTTACCTTCATTTTAGATAATGTTTTCTCTCAGTTTTATATAAATAATACTTATCATTTTAAGAAGGCATATTTAATCCTATGCTTTTGAGTGTTTTAAAAGGGATGGATATTTATTTTGCTGAAGACTTTTTCTATATCTATTGAAAAGATCATATTATTTTGTTGATTTTTGTCACTGAGATAGTCAGTTATGGTTATAATTTTCCTAATGTTGAACCAGTTTTATAATCTGGGCATAAATCCAGCCTGCTCTGAATGGATAAGAAAAAGAGTGGCTGACCAATAGAAAAGATTATGAATGCAATATAGAGAAGCTAATGGGCAAAGTGATGTTTTATAAATCCAAAAATCTCAGCCACTGGGGCAAAAGTAATTATCTGACAAGAGTTGCCAAGAAAATTTGAAAGTAGTCTGGCAGCAAATTTGAAAGTAATCTGGCAGAAACAGAAAAATCTCACACCATATAACAAGATAAGCACAAAATAGATATATGATTTAGACATGAAAGGTCAAAAATGCAAATATATTCTTATACTTACCATTTTAAGAAGGTTCTTTCTAAGTACTATTTTGGCTACATCCCACAAATTTTGCTAGGTTGTCTAATTGAGGTTTTCATATTTAATGAAATTTCTGATTGATTATATAGTTTTTCTAGGATTAGGTTGTTTACTTTCCAAAGATAAGACCCTCTATTGAAAAAAATTATTTCATTAGAACAGAAAAAGATGCATTTATGAGTTTGATTTTCTTCATTGGTTTGTGAGGATTTTAATGCTCTGATATTTGGTAAATTTTTTAGAAGGTAATATGCACAGCTGAAAAAAAAGAGTATCTTCCTTTATATTCCTCAATATTTTCCAGATCTATATCATATCTGTTTTCTAAAATTAGATTATCCTCCTTAAATTATCCTTTTTCTTATTTATTTTATGCCTAGATCTATCTAGGGCTAAGAGGGGTAAATTTAGGCTCCTTCATTCTTATAGTTTTGCTATTTATTTCCTCCTACAGATGATTTAACTTTTCTTTCAAGAATTTGGATGCTATGCTATTTGTTACATATATGTGTTTTATTGGTATGAATTCATTGTATGTGAAAATTTTCACAGAATATATTTTCCTTGACGATGTCTTTAATTATGTTTATTTTTGGTTTTACTTTATCTGTGATCATGATTGCCTCCCTGACTTTTTTTTCTTTTGACTAAAACATAATAGATTTTGCTCAAGGTTCTTATTTAACTCTGTCTGCATTTTTCTGTTTCAAGTGTTTTTCTGGAGAACAACAGAGTGCTGGATTCTGGTTTCCAATCTATTTTTACTAATCTTTTCCATTTTCTGGGTGAGTTTACCCTATTATAACTGACTTCATCTTTCTCTCCATCTTATTTTTTGTATTTATCCCATTTTTAAACATTTATTTTGTTTGTTACCACTATCTTTCTTAATCAACCACCTCCCACTTCTCTCCTTGAATCATTTCAAAAGAGAGTAAGGTTTAAGTGTTTTCCATTCTCCTTTCTCCATTCTCCCCTTCATTATATAAACATGTCTTGCATATCTCATTCATGTGAGGTAATTTTTCCATTATTTCTGTTCCTTTCTTCTATTTCCAGTGAACCCACTCTTTTCCACCCTTCCATTAGTCTTTTGAGATCACCATAACAAAATACTCTCACATTCATATTTTTTAAGTGGACTCCCTCTAACCACCCAAGTGATGACAAAGTATTGTAGGGTTTTTTGTGTCATCTTCTCATGTGGAAACATAAATAATATTGAAGATCCTTCAAATTTCTCAGATATTTTAATCTTATTATGCTTTTCTTGAGTCTTATGTCAGATTTTTCATTCAGCTCTAATATTTTCATCATGAATGCTTGAAAGACTTGTATTTCATTAAATTTCGTTTTCCCAGAAGGATGCACCTGCTCTCACTCTACCTTCATTGCTCATAAAATACCTGTAAAAATAACTGTAAACAAATTCTAGAGCAGTAGAAGTCACAAAACTACAGAGTGAAAGAGATTTCTAGCCCAAGGCAGCCTGGAAGGCCTACAGGAAAGGTCTATCACACTGGACTCAGAGCAGAGCGCAGCTCAGCCTTGGCTGTGGCACCATCAGGACTGGAGCAGGCTTCAGGGCATGGAATCAAGGGCAGAAGCTGCAGTTCCCAGATTTCTCAACCCACAAATGCCAAAGACAGTTTCAAAAGTCAGTGAATAAGCTCTTTTACCTGAGTAAGAAGGGAGCAGGGTCCATCCCAAGCCCCAGCACCGTTACAGAACAGCATTCATTTTGGGAGCCCTTGTTTAGTCTAAAGACCTTGGGGGAATCAGGCAGATCATTTGGGTCTCAGTCCTGAGTAGCAGCTCTGGGATGAGGAGGAGTGCTGACTGGCATGGTGGAGATAGTAGAGGCTCAGAAGTGGGAAATCTGCTCTCATATCCTGGACAGAAAAGCTTGTGGTTGCTCGCAGAGCACAGGCCAGGAGAAGAGTAAAGACCTCTCCATTGTTTGTGCCTCCTTGGAGGAACTGAGAACTTACAGATTCCAAGAGTGTACCTTCCACTTGATGAAGGACTCAAAAGTCAAGTAACAGGCTGGGAAAATGCCCCAGAAAATAAAAAAAATAAGACTATAGAGATTGCTTTCTTGGTGAACAGGTATTTTCTTCCATCCTTTCAGACGAGGAAGAACAATGCATACAATCAGAAGAAGACATAAAAGTCAAAACTTCTGAATTCAAAACCTCCAAAATAAATATGCAATGGTCTCAGGCCTAGCAAAAACTCAAAAAGGATTTTGAAAATCAAGTAAGAGAGGTGGAAGAAAAATTGGGAAGAGAAATGAGAGTGATGCAAGAAAATCATCAAAAGCTTGCTAAAGGAGACCGAAAAAAATGCTGAAAGACAATTTAAAAATTATGGGACTACTTGAAATCCATGATCAAAAAAAGCACCTATTTATCATCTTTCATGGAATTATCAAGGAAAACTGCCCTGATATTCTAGAACCAGAGGGTAAAATAAATATTGAAAGAATCCACCGATCACCTCTCTGAAAAGAGAAACTCCTAGGAATATTGTAGCCAAAATCAGTTCCCAGATCAAGGAGAAAATTTTGCTAGGAGCTAGAAAGAACCAATTTGAGTATTGTGGAAATACAATCAGGATGACACTGGATCTGGCAGCTTCTACATTAAGTGACCAATGGACTTGGAATATGATATTCAAGAGGTCAAAGAAACTAGGATTAAAACTAATAATCACCTACCCAACAAATCTGAGTATAATACTTCAGGGGAAAAATAGTCTTTCAATGAAATAGAGGACTTTCAAGCATTCTTGATGAAAAGACAAGAGCTGAAATTTGACTTTCAAACACAGGAATCAAGAGAAGCAGGAAAGGGAAACAGTAAAGAGAAATCACAAAGGTCTTACTAAAGTTGAACTGTTTACATTCCTACATGAAAAGATAATATTTTTAACTCTTGAGACTTTTCTAAGTATTTGGGTAATTGGAGGGATTATATACATATATATATATATATGTATATATATACATATATATATACACATACGTATATATATGTGTGTATATATATATATATATATATATATAAAACAGGGTGAGTTGAATAGGAAATGATGATAACTAAGAAAATAAAATTAAGGTGTAAGAGAGGAATATATTAGGAGGAGAAAGGGGAAAATGGAATAGGGCAAATTATCTCTCATAATTGAGGCAAGAAAAGAGGGGGAAAAGGGGGATGTGAGAGGGAAAAAGTGAAACTTACTCTCATCATGTTTGGCCTAAGGCAGGAATACCATGCACACTCAATTTCGTATGAAAATCTATCTTACGCTACAGAAAAGTAGGGGAGAAAGTGATAAATGGAGTGTGGGGGGATGTTATAAGGGAGGGCAAATGAGAGGACAGAGTAATTAGAATTAAATACTTTTGGGGAGGGAGAAGATCAAAAGAGAGAATAGAACAAATGAGGAGCAGTATAGGATGAAGGGAAATACAGTCTTTCACATCATTACTATTATGGAAGTCTTTTGCATAACTACATATGTATAACCTTTGTTGAATTGCTTGTCTCATCAGTGGGGATGGGTGAGGAGGGAGGAAGGAAGAGAAGTTAGAACTCAAAGTTTGAGGAATGAATTTTAAGAATTGTTTTTGCATGCAACTAAGAAATACAGATAATAGGATTATAGAAATCTATCTTGTCTTACAAGAAAAGAGAGAAGATGAGGATAAGGGAAGGAAGGGGTGTGATTGAAGGGAGGGCAGATTGGGGAAAGGGATAATCAGAATGCATGATGTCTTGGGGTGGTGGGAGGGGAGAGATGAGGAGAAAATTCGGAACTCAAAATCTTGTGGAAATGAGTATTGAAAATTAAAAATAAATAAATAAAGTTTTGAAAAAGTCTAGATAATCAATAAATTACAAAAAAAAATTTACTTTCCCCTACAAGATTATGCTCAGTTTTTCTGGGTGAGTAATTTTTGACTGTAATCCTAGTTTCATTGTCTTCTTGAATGTCATATTATATATCTTCCATTCCTTTGTAATGGAAGCTGCTAAATCTTGTATAATTTTGGCTATAGCTCCTTAGCATTTGAATTATTCTTTCTTTCAGTATTTTCTCCTTGACGTTGGATCCTTGGGTCTTGTTTATAGTACATTTGTGGGTTTGCACTTTAGGGTTTCTTTAAGGAGGTGACTGAAAGAGCTTTTTCTATTTCTATTTCACTCTCTGATTTTAAGATACTTGGAGAATTTTCTTTATAATTTTTTGAATTACTATTTCTTTGGATTGTTTTTGTGGCTTTCAGGTGGTGCTCTAAATCTCAATTTATCTCTCTTCAATTGGTTTTCCAAGTTAAATGTTTATCCTTTCACATATTTTGCATTTTTCTTCCTTTTAAAATACTTTTATTTTGTTTCTTGCTTCTTCATGTCTCGTGGAGTCATTAGATTCTATATGACTAATTTACTTTTTAGGCAGTTAATTTCTTCAGGGAGATATTGTACTTCTTTTTCCTTGTAGTAAATTCTAATTGTTAGGTTGTTTTCTTCAATATTCTTGTGCCGTTTTTTTACCAAGTTGTTAATTTTTTTCCACAATATTCTTGCTCAGCTTTCATTTATTCTTCTGCTTTTTTTTCTTATGCTGGCATTATTTAATTTTTGAAATATATTTACCTTTTTTTCAGTCTTTTTCACTCTTCTATGATTTCTTGTCAAGCTTCTGTCTGGTCTGCATATTTTGAAGGCTTTGTGTTTATTTCCTTTTTGGTCATTTCATTCTTCTGAGTGTGTGCATCAAGCTTCTCTGTCACTAGAGGAGCCATTTAAGGTCAGCTTCTATTTGTTTATTTATTTTCCAGTCTACTTTTGGACTTTATTTTAGAATTGAACTTTGCTCTCTTCATGGCCTAGGGTGGCAAAAATTGGGCCATTTCTGTTTTTTATGTAGTTTTGTTGTTTTCATAGTTCAATCTGGGAGACCTATGAGTTTGAGTACTTTCAAAGTGGTCTGATCTGGGAAAAGTTCTGTTCATGGTCTTTCTAGTCTGTACTCTGCTCCTTTTCAGGTAGGTTTCCTGTTCTCTTGAGACTTAGACCACTCCTTTCCATTCTGAAATTTTGACCCAGAATTGGGTATTCAGTAGCAGAAGTGTTAGATATTACCTATTTCTGCTCCCAGTGTTAGTACAGGAATAGCTTGGGATCTCTTTCTTCCAAGATGTTTAATCCTCTTATTGTTCCTGAGCACTGTACTACTCCCTATCTGTGCTACTGTTTCCACATTCCAGTGTCACTTCTGTTTCTGGTGTGCTATGCACCTGGCTAGTCTTCAAATCTCTGTATATTTTGCTAATATGCCCTGGATTTGAAAAAAAATCATTGTGACATTTTCTTGGCTTTCCCACTCAGAATTTGGTTTTTAAAGAGTTTTGGGGAGATGAGGCACAGGTGCTTTGTCTTACTGTACCATCTTGACTCCTATGTTCTGCAGATTAATTTTATATCATCATTACTAGAGGAAATATGTATGAGTTTCCTACTCTGAAAAATATATAGATTCAGAATTCCCAAAAAGTGTATTTCCACTTGTACCTTTCACCTTTGCCTTGTTCACAGAGGAGACTCCAAGAACCATTAGTAGCACAGCCCAGGGCATAGAGGAGGAGACACTGTGGCAATGTTTCTGTAGAGTGTATTCCTTTATTTTGTTTCTAAACTCCCTCCTCCTGGAAAGAAGGCTCTCCTCTAAACTAAACCTCTATGAATGTAATTTGTTTTCCATTTCAAACTGTTTAATTAAAATAAACTAATAAATACTGCACATTGTTTTCAAAGCTACCCCACTTTTCTGTTGCCTTCTAAGTTTTCTTTCGTTCTCTGCTATGTACTTTTCATTATCCCCTCCCTTCTCACTCCATCCTAGAGAAAACTACAATCAAAAACACATACAAATGTGTCTGCACATACATTCACAAATATGTTAAACTATATGTACTTCTATTTATCAGTTATTTTTCTGGAAATGTACAGCATCTTCCTTCATAGGTCTTCCATAGTTGGATTGAGTATTTATGATATTTAAGATGAATTAGTCATTCAAATTTATTCTTAGGATAATATTTCTCTTATTATTTACAAGATTTTCTTGGTACTGTTCATTTCACTTTTCATTATTTTGTGCCAGCTTTTCTACATTTTTATCTAAAAATCAATCATCTCATAATTTCTTATAGAACAGTAGTGTTATTTCATAGTTATATACAACTTGTCCAGTCATTCTGCAATTGGAGGACAACTATAATTTTAGTCAATCTGACATATGTAAGATGATATCTCGAAGTTGTTATAATTTTCATTTCTTTAATCAATAATGGTTTAAAGACTTTATATGACTATAGGTCATTTTTATTTCTTCATCAAGCTGCCTGTTCTTCTCATTTGACCATTTGTCAATGAGAGAATGACTTAAATTCTTATAAATTTGACAAAATTATTTATATACCTGAGAAATGAAACCTTTATCTGAGAGACCACATATAATTTCCAGCCTCCCTAACCCCCATTTTCTGCTTTTCTTCTAATCTTGGCTAAATTGGTTTTATCTCCTGTGAATTTAAATTTTATTAGATTCAGAAACAGTATAGCCCAGCTATTCTGCCCAAATAAGCTTTGTCTCCACCCTCCCTGGGCCTCTTCTAGGTTAAGTATATCTTACATTCTTTCTCCGTCCCATTCATCAATGTGGCTCAAGATGCTAGCTGAAGTGACTCATATTGTTGCATACGTCTCCCTTCTCAAAGAGTGTCTCTACCAGCATCTTGTTTGTTTCATAACAAAAATATATTTTTGCTTCTTTTTTGACTCTTACCATAACCACAGGGGAAAACAAAAATTAATACTCCTGAAACAAATATGAATAGTTCAGCAAAACAAACCCTCATGCTGGTCACCTTCAAAATATATTTTCCTTACTAAGTAACTTAATTCCATCATTTCTATTACATCAATGATAAATCACCAGTTAGTATGTTTTAGCATGATTTAAATCAGAAGAATGCTTTATGAATTTTGAATTGTTCCTTCTTCTTGCAGATGTATATAATCCAATGATTGCTGTTCTTCCTAATCAGAATACTTGACCCTTCAGTTAAAATTTTAATTTAATTTTACCACATGAGTCAGTATTGAAATTTGGGAAATTATTTCAGTCTATAAAGTAATTAGAAATCCTGGTTGGCATTTGTAAAGCAAAAAGGAGATCTTTCAATGCATAAATAATAGCCACAGATATGAGAACTACTATTTGTTGATGTTTAGCATGTGTAGTGAAGTTGGGTCAACCAATGACTTGAAAGGCCACCCACATTCCGAAAAAGCACTTTGGGACTGTCTGTAACGTAACAATTTGATATAAGCCAACCAGCACTAAAATCACTTAACTTAAGGGGTTTACTGAATAATTCCATCCTAAAATTTATTCCCAGCATTTCTCATGTTGGAATTATGTAGCCAAAAGTAGAATTTAGGGGATGGGAGAATAGAGAATGGGGAATAAGTGTTAATAAAACTCTAGTCAAAAGTCAAAATTACTCATCGAGTATGATAAGTTTCACTACACTACATTGTTGTAGATCAATGATTGCAAAGGGAGGTGGAGCTGTATGCAATCTCGTGAAATGAGTGTGAGGTTTATATATATCACCACCCTAACTGATTGGAGCAGCCATAGTCCCACCACTCTGCTTGGATTCTTACCTGTAGTAATTTTTTTAAATGTATTTTGTGGAACTATCTGTTTAAAGACAGATAAACAGTTACTAGGTGAATTGCGTTCTCTTTAACAAATAGTGAGTTCATGCTATTTACCTTACATTTAAAACTTGTGGTAAATACCATACTTTGCCAGATTTTTTGCATGTCCTATAGAATACATTTTTCCCCATGATGGGTTAAAAGAAGAATTTTTTTTTAGGAAATTATTTGTACCTTGGCATTGTCCTGATGTGTCTTTAATTGTGCCACCTATTTATGTTTTATTTTCATCATCAAGCACACTGTCTAGGTGGAGAAATCATTTTCAGATTTAATTAAAAGAGATACAATAGGGAATCAACTTAGACCATAAATAGAAACTAATAAAAGGTGAACTAATATTCTGCAGCATGTTTTGGAGTAGGCTGCATTAGATCAAGACGCTTATGCAAGACTCTCAGTGGACAATTAAAAACAATGAAACCTTTCTTAAAATGGACAGTTGTGTGGGATTATTTGGTCTTTCTTTATAGCTATCAAAGCGAAAAATAAATTCTGCCATATTGTGAAATTTGGCCCATTCAATTGGAAAAATCTTAATGATCAAGAAAGCATGTGTTTTTACTCAGATATATTTTATGACATAGCCATAAAATCTTGTCTCAAAGAGACCCACCACAGCTTTGCATTATTTTAACCAACAGCAATGGGGCTGAACTTTTAGAATTGCATTGTATTATAGCTAAAATACTGATGAAAACTAGAAGCTTCACCTGGTCATATTTATGACCTCTTTATCTCTGACATGTGAAAATCTTACCAATATCACAGTTTTACAGGTTTCATCTTCAAGAAAGAAAAAAATAGACTTGGGATGGAACTTCAAAGTTAGTCAGCTTTTTCCATCATTAGTAGTTTTATTTAAAAGTTTCTAACTTGGAAAAAAATGTCCTCTAGACTCAATCTTACAATGTAACTTATCAGTGTCAGAGGAGTTTCGTTTGTTTTTCTCTAACATTTGAGAGAGGAGGGTGAGAAACAACAAAAAACTTTGGGGAATAAGGAACTTAGCACAAGTGAAAAAGATTTGTGAGCATCAACTCTGAAAAATCTGATTTTATTATAAAGGTTTAAGTGTTAATTTACCTATCTAATGTTTTTTTCTTAAACTAATCCTTTTTAAAATCAGGTTTCCTTTCAAGTTCTCTCGTAGTTTTCTATAACTGATTGACATGAGAAATGTCCTATTTGCCAAGATATAGTCAACAAATATTATGCTAAATTCTGAAGATACAAATAAAAAAATGAAACTCATGACTTCAAGAGGCTAAAATTTCATGAGGGAAAGACAATATACAAAAAGAAGCTGAAAAGGAGAGGTGAAGACAGGGAAGGAGGCATGATCCTCATGGAGATGAAAACAAGTAGAGCAGCCAAATGAAGAGCTGGCTGAAAATTCTGAACACTCTATCAAGGGAAAGTATGGGAGGAGATTTTTGCTGTATCCTACAGCTCTCTAATCAGAGGGGAGAAACAACTGAGAGTATTGAGGAGGTTTTGAATATCAAAGGTGAAGCTATCTCCATGATGATGTGATATCTGCTAATGAGATTGTGCTTGGGGAAATATATTTGTGGAGTCTAAATCAAACAGATTACCTGGTGGTAAATTACTGCATTTCCAAACATTAGTATTGGATGGATCAATTTGGTTTTCAAGGTAACCTTCCACTCTTAAGAATAAAGTCTAACCTGATACTCTTAAGATGCCATGTGGCTGTGGGGGAGTATAATGTAGTAAGTATATAATAAATTAGATTAGAAGAGAACTTGACTACTGGGTTTTCTGAGCTACAGTTACTCCAGTGGTCAAAATAAATGAAAATAACTGTCCATGTATACCTCAGATAATTGTGTGTGCGTGTGCACACACGCACGCACACACACACACACACACACACACACACACACACACTGATCCGAGAGAGCACAATCTATTTAAATTATGCTGGCATCTTTTAAATTTATTAGTTGGGGGAAAATGAGTTTTGTGTGAAAATGCTACAGAGAGCGCTAGATTTGGAATTAGAGGATCTACATTTAAATCATTGCTTTTTCTTGTACTTGATGTGTGACCACGGGTACAACACTTTATTTCCTTGGACTTAGATAGCTCATCTATATTATGAAGAGATTGGTCTGGATGACTTCTAAGATGTCTTTTAACTTTAAATCTATCATCCTATAATTATCTAAATTCTGATAAAGTGTCTTCCCCTCCTACGAATTTGCCTTTTTCTCTTATATATCCCTACACTGGTTTGTGTAGGAATTTTCTGTGCCAAGTGAACTGTCCTATCAGTTACTTTGCACATGAATTACAGGTAGAAAGTGAATTAGAGCAAAAATTCAATTTGAAGACAAGTTTGGGGTCAATCACATATGGGTGCTTAAAATAGATTTTCAATGATCCTAAGGTGTAAAATACTACTATGTACCCTTTTTTTTTTGGTACCAGCATTCTTTCAGTAAAAAGGCAGTGGGGTATAGTCAGGAAGACCTAAGCTTAAATTCTATCTCTGAGACAAAATGTCTGTGTGACTCTAGGCAAACCACTTCATTTCTCAGTGTCCCAGAAAATTTCTAAGAATTTAAGTTTCAGAGCAGGTATTGCTCTCCTTTGGCAAATGGGGATTCCTTACATGAATTACATATATTGATAAAAATCGTAAGTCCAATCCTAAAAAGAAATAAATTCTCACAGTGACAGCCTTTGGTGATAAATCATGAAACACTAAGTTGTTTGAAGAATGAGCATGACACCTGACATAAAAGGATAATGGCAAGATATATCATTGATACACATAATCTACAACTGGAAAATTCTGGGAAAAAGGCATGAAAAGTTTTAAGGACATATGTGATCAGAAAAAGAAAATGATAGCCATATAGAGAAGACCAAGGATAATAGAGAACGTAAATGCAGTCCTAATATTAATAAAATCATAAAGGAGTCAGCATCCATGGCATAGGATAGATTATCTATGAAGGATTTATCTATGAAACACATGGATAAAAATCAAATACCATGAATAAGTGTGAAAAATCTGTAATCAGTTAAGGAAATAACCATTCTAATTACATTATTGATTCTTTAAAAGGCAAGAACATTTTGCATTATCTCTTTATGTATTGATTCATTGTCTTTTCAATTATTGCATAAGCCCTCTGAGGACAATAATGGTTCATATATATTTGTGTCCCCAACAATGCCTTGTACAATGGATCTCAACCTACATGTACATCTGGTACTTCTCTTACACAGAGAAGATATTCTGTACCTATTTCATGAAATGAATGAGTGATAAACGAAGCATCATAGTATAATACAGAAAGCATGACACAATGCATGTAATGATGATTACTCTAGACTTCATTGACTAAACACCAAATAGATATCTTACATTTTACTGTGGCCCCTCAAAATTCTCTGGTTTTCTTAAGGGGGATTGGATAGTGACTATGTTCACTTTCCATTTGGTCTAACACCACTGATGGTGTTACTTCTAGTGTAGGGTGTGGTTTAGTTCATAACAGGTAAATTAACTTTTATAAAAGAATATTTACTTCAAAAGGCATAATCACAAATATGCAAACAATCTCTCAACAGTTGGGAAACAAAATCTCTCCTCTACCCTTGTACCACCTCAATCTCCAGGGAGAACAAATGGATTAGGTTCAGAGTTTAACGAATTTTCCATAGAGACTGGTGCCAGTTCCAAGTCAAACCCTTTTTGAGCTTGAATCTTAGCCACTCTTTTTTTTCAGTTTCCCTACTGGGTTGGCTGAATGTACCATCTTACCTATAATCCTGCCTTTGAAGTTGTTGTGACTTGAACTCCAGGGTCTAGTGGGCATCACTGCCAGCACCTGAGACTGAGAAGTACAAACAACACAGAACACAAACAAATGATCCTCAGTTCATTTCTTGGAGCTGGAAAGAGAGAGAGAGAGAGAGAGAGACAGAGAGAGAGAGAGAGACAGAGAGAGAGACAGAGAGAGAGACAGAGAGAGAGACAGAGAGACAGAGAGACAGAGAGAGACAGAGAAAGAGACAGAGACAGAGAGAGACAGAGAGAGAGAAAGAGAGAGAGAGAGCAGGATAAGTACTCCCTTCTCCCAACAGTTCAGTTCATGATATCTGTGCTGTGCATGAGCTCTGAACTTCACTTTCTGGATGCAACAAACAAGAATCTTCTCTATATGGCTATCATTTTCCTTTTCTGATCATATCTGTCCTTAAAACTTTTTCTGCATTTATCCTGAGCCAGGAGAAGAGAGACTGAATTTAGCGCATTTTAAGGATGCAACTTGTCCTGGCTATGATACTAATCAGAGGAGGCTGACATTCACTCATATTATAGGGAATGTAGAGGGCCTCCGTGTTAGACAATCTGAGCACGCCAGGGAAGTCCTCTTATGTGTAATTGTTCAATCATTCCAATCCAACTCTTCATGAGCTATTTGGGTTTTCCTTGGCAAAGATAGTAGAGTGGTTTGCCACTTCCATCTCCAGCTGATTTCACAGATGAGGAACTGAGGCAAATGCAGCTAAGTAACTTGCCCAGGATCACATAGCCAGAAAGTGAGTCCAGATTTGAGCTCACAAAAATCAGTCTTCCTGACTTCAGACCTAACACTATCAACTGTGCCACCTACCTATGCTTGCATATTGTGTGTGCGTGTGTAAATAAATAAATGCTAGAAAAGAGAGGCATGAATAAATTTATATTAAGGATACTATAGAAGTTATGTTTCAGGTATGTATATGCATGCACGTATGTATGTATACATATATTATATGTATGGAGAAATATAGATAGATGTTGTATTTTCAGGTAGGCCGAAATAACCTCTATGGTCTCTTCTAACCTTGTATTTGTTATTGTTTATTCTGTTATTTATTTAAAGCCTTCTACAGCCTGAACACCAAGGAAAACACAAGATTTAGAAAGGGCATCATCGTTTTCATTGCCACTAAGGAGCTTATGGTCTAGCTGGATGATAGGACACCAATAAAAGCAGCTACAGTGTGCAGTGTTACATAAATTCATTAGATAGAAAACAAGGCATTTTGGGAAATGGGAGGGATGAAGTCATTGCCACTTTAGGGAAAAGAATGCATGACTTTTTAAAGTTGGGCGCATTTGAGCAAAGTTTTATAAGACAGGTATGAGTATCATAACTAAAAAGGACCAAAAGCTCGAAAGTTCAATGTATATTTTCAAATTTGGTTGAAAAGTGGAGCAAAGGGCAGGATGTAATATGAGCTAAAGCTGGAGAGGTGGAAAATTGAGGATGGCCTTAAATACAAGACAGAGAAAGAAGTTCAAATTCTAACTGTTAAACTACAAAGAATCTCCAAAGATTGTTTTACTTAATTAGAATAGTGATGTGGTATACATACACACACAACCACACGCCATGTAGATACCCATATAAATATATACACACATAGATGCACATATATATGTCTACTTACCTCTTGAAAAAAAAACTACTGCAATACTCTAAATAGATGGTAACTATTGTGGCTGCAGTAGAAATAGAGAGACTTAACTCAAAAGATGATAGCCCATCATCACCCCTGAAATCCTCTGAAATTAGTTTGTACTGTTTTGCAATATTTTTTTATTTATATCTGTTTATATGATCCCTCCTACCCAGGTATAATGCAATCTTCTTGAAGGTAAGAAATGTTTCTTCTTCTTCTTCCTCTTCTTCCTCTTCTTCTTCTTCTTCTCCTTCTTCCTCTTCTTCCTCTTCCTCTTCTTCCTCTTCTTCTTCTTCTTCTCCTTCTTCTTCCTCTTCTTCCTCTTCTTCCTCTTCTTCTTCTTCTCCTTCTTCTTCCTCTTCTTCCTCTTCTTCCTCTTCTTCCTCTTCTTCTTCTTCTTCTTCTTCTTCTTCTTCTTCTTCTCCTCCTCCTCCTCCTCCTTCTCCTCTGTCTCCTCCTCCTTTTCCTTCTTCTATATTCATAAGCTAGCACAGTGACTGGTCCATAGTAGGCATTGGATATATGTTTCAAGAATCAAATTCTTTGGACATGAGGTGAAAGAGAATAAAAGACAACTTGAATCTGGTGAAAATGAGAGCAAAGTGAATGGACAAGAAACAGGAAGAAAAAGTGACAATCTAAGAAATAAAAACTATAGGGAAAATAATATTTAAGCAATTTGGGGAGGGGAATAGTAATTGAGAAAATTTGAACTTAGGGACTTTGAGGAGGTGAGGTATTATAGCAATTTAAGTAGTTTTTGTTCCTTATCTCTTAGATCATAGATCTAGTGCTAGAAGAAACATCGGAGGTTATGTCGTCCAATACTTTCATATTCTAAGTGAAGAAAATGAGGTTTAGAGAGGTTATTTGACTATCTCAAGGTCATCAAGGTTGTACCAGAGTTGGCAATTGAAGCCAGGTCCTTTGATCCCAGAGCCAGTATTCTTTCCACTATTCCTTGTTGCCTCTACGTATTTAAGCATGGTTAACTCCTTAAATTAGAGCCAAAATTGTTGCTGGCCAACCAAAGGTAATGGTAAAATTTGCTTATTTCCAATGCCAACCAAATCCATTTCAATATTTGAAATGTACATAAAAAAATTCTGTCCTTCTCTAGTTATTAGTAGCATGGATTTTTTTTTTAAATTTAACTTGCTCTAATCTTACAAAGAATACGAATTTGGGGGGATATTCTAAAGAGAACTGATTACTTTGATTTAAATTGCTCCTGATGTATCCAGATAAGTATAGATCTGCCCCATGCTTGTATGCCAATCTTTTACTGTGAAGATTTGGCTATGATCTTTATTGTGATGTTGTACTCTCCCAAAAGATGTAAAAAGTCAGAAAGTGCTGGATAACTGTGAAGAAAAGCATTGTACTTAGTGTAGAAAACATTTAGCATGCTTCACAGAAAGTAGTATATGATTTTTAATGTCAACTAGTGGTCCAAACACAGATGGAAAAGACTCAAGGTTTCCTCAAAATGAGCTAACTTTGGCGGAGCAGTTCAAATGGGCAAATTTGACCTGGCAGTGGAAATTTCTTTGAACTGAGTAACAAAGATCAAGAAAGTCTTGTAAGAGACCTTTCATACTAAAAGAATGTACAGATCTACCTTAAGAAAGAAAAGGTTCTCAAACTGTGGTACCTAAGAAACAAAGGTTTTGGTTTTATCAACAACAAGAATCTCTAAGCTCAACTACGCGAAATATTTATTTGAATCCAAAAATAATCATTTATATTTGAGATGATCCTGTCACATAGGCATATATTAAAGACAGTCTACCCATAAAGGCTTAGTTAGTGAACAGAGAGTCAGTCACCCTCAAATCAAGAAGGGGAAAGTATCAGCTGCCTCTGATACATATTGGCCACATGACCATGGACAAGTTACTTAACATCTCAGTGATCTAGGAAACCCTAGGACTATAAATTTTGAAGAATATGATGATAACTTGCATTGGCCAAAAGACTTTCCTCACTCAAGAGTTCCATGCACTAATGAAGTTACAAATCCACTAACTATCCCTTTCCTAGTTGTAAATGGGGAGTTTCCTTTAAGAATGTAGTTCAGTCATGAAAATACTGTGGGGCCACTGTCTTTCTTATAGACACCTAGGTTAGCAGCCCAGGAGTCATCCTTGAGATTTCACTCTTAGCCACTACCCGTAGTCAACTAATTATGGCCTTACCCATCCCTTCTCTACATCACTTACTATCTATCCTCTTATTTCCACTCAAACACCAAGTAGCATAATCCACCCCCTCTCTCCTTGACTAATTAAAATAACCTTCTGCTTGGTCTTTTTGCATTATTTAGTCTGTACTCTCTCCAGCTTATACTCTACATCGATATCAGTGATTATGTATATGTGTAGGTATGTGTACGCATATACACATACCCACACATACACATATATACATATATATGACAGAGACAGAGGGAGAGAAGGGCATTTATATAGAATTTTCTATTTATAGAGAGTGTGCAAAGAAAACATATATTTATTTTATTTGATCTTTACAAAACCTGGTGAAGTATTTATTGCCATTTCAACTTCATAGATGAGGAAATGGCAGAGAAAGGTTAAGTAACCTACCCACAGTTATATAGCTAATACATTTCTTAAGAAAGGTTTGAAATCAAAACTCTAAGGGCAACCCTCTGTCCACTGTACCATATAGATGCCTAAGGCATAGATCTGATTAAGTCCTTAATCAAAATTTCTATAGGGCTCCCTATTGCCTCTGAGATAAAATGCAATCTCTCTCTCTCCCACTCCCCCTCCCCCACCACCCTATCCCTGCCACTCCAGCTTAGCCTGCTGCTTGTTATCTACTAATAAAAGGAACAAGTATGTAGACTGATGCAAAAATAGTTAGATTCTTAAAACACTAAAAGCCTTAAGTATTCTTATTTCATTTTTCATACCTTTTTCTACATGTGTTATCAGCTTTCCTTACCATTCTAAATTTTTTTCAAACAAATAAAATATTATTTTACCTATAAGAATAAACTGTTTCCAATGATGCATATGCTTTATAATTGTGTTTTAAATAAGAGGAAATGCTTCTACAGTTTTTTCTATTTGGTGATTTCTTTGCCCATTAATTAGACTTTTCTTCTTGGAGCAACAGTAGAATGCATCGAATACTCATAAAATATTGTGAAAATATACTTACAGAATAAAATAAAATTTTATCTTTTTCATGCAGTTTCCACCTTTTTAATATTTCTTTATTTTCATGTTTTTTTCAGATTTTAAGAATACATAATCAGTTGTCTTAATAATAGAGATTTGCTTGTATTCTTTTTGATAAAATGTCTAAGAATTCATGATGAAAAGAATTTAGAACTAATAAGAAATAACCCACCCAACTTATTCAATGGTAAGTGTTCAGAAAGCGAACTTGTTGACATAAAATCTATAACCACAAAGCATAACATAGACAAAAATCATTACTTAGCTGATTATAGCAACCATAAGTCCAGTTTTGAAGTTCCTTCTACTATGGCTGATAAAGAACGGTGTTGTTTTCATTTTACTCAAATTCATGATGGAAGAGATGAAGAGTTACAAAGTTTGAAAGGTGAAGATGGTTCTGATTGGCAATGAATTGCAGTGTGAAGATACTTGCAAAAATTACGTATCGTTAAACTTCGATTTGGTCCAGCTGCATATTCTAAAACATGCTCTATCAGGGAAAGTCTCATTTCTTTTTTTTGGATTTTATTTAGTTAGCCAAAAATTAGAAACATTCAAAACTTTACAAATGATAAAGGTCAAAGAGAAACAGTTAATGCTAACTGTGAGGTAGTTAGGTGGTTCAGTGAATAGAACCCTAAGCCTGGAAGTGGGGAAAACCTGAATTCAAATCTGGTCTCAGAAACTTACTAGCTGTGTGGTCTTGGAAAGTCATCATCCCCTTTTGCTTCAGTTTTTTCAACTGTATAAGGAAGGTTATAAGAGTATAAACGTCAGCATTATTGTAAGGATCAAATGAGATATTTATAAAATACTTAGCACAGTATCCTTGGTACATAGTAACCATTATGCAAATATCAGCTATTATTAATACTAACTAATCCAATGCATTAGATGAATTAAAAACAACTTAACATTATAGATGTTCCTGGAGTTATCAGCGGAAAAACCTTAACCATGAAAAGTATGTGGAACAGCTCTTGTGGGGGCACAAATTGACTCTTTCAGACGCACTGGCCCCCTGTTTCAGTCTAGATAATGGCACCTGCTTTGTAATGTCTTTTCTCCCTTGTTTTCCCAATGATTTAATTTCTTTAGTAGCTCAATAGTTTATTGCCACTGGTCCTGCTTACCACTTTTCCATACCACGTGCTGCAAACTGTTCTCTGTCTCCTTTGTATAACAATCTGCTGCTATCAGATCCTCCATCCTTGGACCAAACTTCTCAGATACTACTCCAAAAGAGAAAGTTAGTTGGCCACCTTCATGCCTTTGTGGACAGGAGAGTAACCATTAAAGACGAAAGGAACATTTTTTTTTCCTCCAGATATTCCATTTTTATTTCACTAAAAATGTGTTGTATAGATGCTTTTTGTTTTTATGTGCCATTTCCCCCACACCCTTTCCCTTATTAACAAAGGAAAATAGTGAAATAATGCTACATGACCATAGCTTTTTATCTGTCATTATCCACACCTATAGTTTTCTATTACTCAAATAAAGGAAAACTTTCCTCCGGGACCAAGATTAATCAGTACATTGCATTTGGTGTTGCTTCATTGTGATTTAAATTTACATTATATTAGTCATTATGTATATTGTTTTCCTGATTTTTCATAGCTTATTCTGCATCAATTAATATAGATCTTCCCTTGATTCTCTGAACTCCTCGTGTTTTTATTATTTCCTGAAGTCCACTAATATTCCATTATATTCATACATCACAATTTGTTCAGTCTTTCTGTAAACTATGAATAACAACTTTGTTTTAAGTTCTTTGCTAATACAGACCCAGAAACACAAATGGTGCAGCAATATTTTTGTTATGCACAGGTATTTTCTTTGTGTCTTTGACTTCTCTAGGTTATATGCCTATTGGCTAGATCTATGAATCAAAGAATATAAACACTTTCCTATTTCCAAATCACTATTTCCAAATAGTTTTCCAGAATGGAATACCCATACCAACAGCACACCTGTGTTCTTTTCCAATATTATTTCTGTTTTTTCGCATCTTTTCCATTTTTCTAGGTGTGAGGTGAAACCTTATACTCATTTAATTTACATTTGTCACAGCATTCATGATTTAAAGTAGTCTTATCATCAATGGTATTTATAGAGCGCTTTTAAGTTTTGCAAATCACTTGTGTCATTTTCTTTGAGCCTCACAAAAACCCTGCATGTTAGATTTTGCTAATGGGGAAAGTAGGATAAGATAAGTGAATTGCCCAAAGTCACAGATCTAGTGAGTCTATGGGGACAAATCTGACTCCTACTCTTTCTAATTCAATGTCCAACGCTATTTACTATAACACATAGCTACTTCTAATAATTAATGGTTTGGACATTATTTTCCTGAGAAATTTTTCTTTATATCCTTTGACTACTTAGCTATTGAAGACTGAATTTTGTCATATATATTTGTTATCAATTTGTTATATATGTTAGATATTCAATTTCTGCCTGAAATATTTGATGCTAACATTTTTTTAACATTGATTTTTTTCCCTTCTTATCTTAAATAATTGATTTTGCTTAGGTAAAAATAGATAATTTTATGTAATTCAAATCTAGATAGTTTTTTTACTAAGCAATGATCTCCTCCATTGTAACATGCTGCTTACTTATTTTCAGTGTACTCAATAAGCCACAGCATTGTGCTAAGTGAAGTTGATAATGCAGGTTTGATCTTTGTGTGGTATAATGATTTTAAACCTATTAAATGATCATAATTTTTAATCTTATTTCTAAGTTTCTTCTCAAGTTCTTGCTTCTGCAATAGAACAAAAAAGAATGGACAGATTAGTCCAAGGCCATCACCACTACTGGAAACAGCCCAAAGTCCTGCTGCTACTGATACAGTTCTCTTTATATGGAGAGGATGGTTTTTAAAGGTCAACATAACCTCTTTTTCAATCTATTTTTCTTTAGTTCATCCTTTCTTTCCTTCTTCTATCTATCCTAAAAAAAGTAAACATATTGTATGATGAGGTTCAAAGCACTACACAGAGGAAATATATACAGAGGGACAAAATGGTCTTTGCCTCAAGACCAATTAAAGTAACCATAAGCTAGTTATTTTGTCACCTGAAGAAGAAAGTACAGAAAAACTGTACTTAATGCATAGTAATCAACCAATAAATATTTTTTGGACTAAATGTGTTGAATCAATGCTGGTTTACGACTTTGACAGCTGTTCTAAAAACAGGTGGTCAAAGCATATGCTTTGGAATTAAAGGGGCAGAAATTACAAGATCAATGAATATAAATATCAATGGAGAAGAGGCAAAATAATAGCCAAAAGAATGATAACAATTTACATTTGTATAGCATTTTGACTTGTGTTGAGTACTTTTCTCATAACATTCTTGTTCATTATTATGTGTATTTTACTAACAAAGACATTGAAAGTCAGAAAAAGTTAATTGATCATATAACTTATAACTGTCACTTAGAGACAAAAACTGAGATAGGTTGAAACCTAATTACATGTGTTAGCCAAAATGACGGCATTTTGTGCAATATTTTGAGTTTTCAGAAAATGAGGGAGCTTGGAACTTCTGGTGATATTTAGACTAGAATTACCCAAGTTCCAAACAGGACCTTTATGCACAAATGTGAATTGCTTAGATATTCTGTTCTTTTAATTTCTATAGAAAAAGGATAATGGTTGTGATGCCATAATGTTAACAGGATACTATGTTAAACAAAATAAAAGTTCAATTTTCACTTTTTTAGATCCCAAAGGTTGGCAGTATTTTGTGTGTGTGTGTGTGTAAGTGTGTGGTAATTTTTTTATAAGAAGAAAAATGAAGTTGTACAGCTGCTGCTGTTATCAGGATCTCTACCAAGTTGGATTTGCTTCTTCCACTGAGATCACCAAACTGAAGACAGGTGGCCCCAAGCAGCAAAAAAAGTATATACTACTGGCATTTGGAATCAACAGCTTTGTATCCATGTTCACATCCTTCTGACATTTATTAGAAATGTCATGGATATTTATGTACCAAAAGAAAAATAATATCAACCAGGACATATGGTAATTTTGATTTAACTGCAAAGGAACATGAAGTGACCTTCCTAGATGTTCTTAACAAAATGTCAATGTCTCTGTTTACAATAGTTCTCAATGTTGAAATTCATTAACTCTGATGCCATTAGGGTGAGGTGACTGAATTCCCAAAATAAAATTAAGTGACTCATATTTTAAGCTGGGAGAATTGAAATAGAGAAGGATTCAGAGACTTACCTAAGATCACACAGTTAACAGGATCTAGAACTTGGATGAAATTACTCAAACCTAGATTAACACATTGACTTTCTAATGAATTTTTTTTTTCATTTGGATGGTGAGAAAGTGGGGCTAGACCCTAGTGTATTTTCAAGCTCTTTTTTTCATGATTTTTGGGGAAATATATGTATTTGTATTCAAGAAGTTTATTTGGTGCAGTGTCCTATCTACCTCCAGACCCTACATTATTTTTGAATGCTTTTCCATTTTTTCATCAGTTCAATATTATTGCTGCAAATGTAATCGTGTTGGAGTTATAAATTCTTCACCAAATCCTTTTAAAATCCCTCTGATGTGTGACAAGGAGTTGGAAATATATAAATGCTAGATTTTATGCTTTTTTCCATATTGCCATGGTCTGCTATTCTATTATAAACTGTCATCTGTAACCTAATCAAAGGAAAGTGGGTAGGGAACCTCATTGTAGTCCAAGGAACATTCCTTTTTACATGAAGTTACCAACTTTAATAGAATGTAGGCTGGCTGGCTCAACTTGAAGTTTTCAAAACTGGGAGGAAGAATTGAGTCAGAAAAGAACTGAAATGTTTATATTCGTACCCTAAATGTCCTCCCTCTGTGCACGTCCCACCCCTTTAATTCAATGTTTTTTGGCTGGTTCTTTTTTTTTTTATGTCAGCTTACCATGTCAAGTGTGTTTGAGTGCATGGTGTCATCAGATATGTTTTTCTCTTGGCTTGTAACACGTTTACTCCAAGTGTTTTATAATCACACACTTTACCTTTAGTCTTTCTTCTTTTCATCAAGTATTGATGCTGCCTGTGTCCTGTAAGGTAAGCATTTCTCTAATAAAGTCTTTTCACTTTCATTAAGAAGCATTATTGATTTATTTGTCCTAAATAGAATATTCTTATTTGCTATTATCATACTTATTAAGTTTCTACTGTATGCCAGACATTGTGCTAAGTTTGGAGAATACAAAGCAAGGCCCAGATAATGTACGCTCTCAAAGAGCTCACGATTTTAATACTGGAGATAGCATGTAAATCATTGTGCAAACAGAATATATAAAGAATAAATTGGGGATGATCAACAGGCAAGGCTCTAGCTTTGAGGCAGACCAGAAAGGCTTTTTTGTTGTAGATAAGATTTTACTTGAGACTTAAAGGAATCCAGGTTACCCTGGAGGTAGAAATGAAGAAGCAGAGAATTAGAGGTACGGAAGATATGCCCAGAGCTGGAACATGGGGATCTTGAGCAGGAAACAACAAGGAGGTCAGCATCACTGGATTATAGAGCACACACGTATCAATTGTACAAGCCTAAAGAAGTAAGAAGGGTCAAGTGATGAAGGGCTTTAGAAGCCAAATGGATGGAAGAGTTCATATTGAAATTTCGAAACAACAGTGAGCCACTGGAATTTATTAAGAAGTGACTTAGTTATACTCATACTTTTGGAAGGTCTCTTCAATGATCAAAGTCACTGTTACACATATTGAATTCTATCAGATTCTTTGAAAAGGTTTTAGAGATAGTTATCCATCAACACAATCCTATTTCTGTAGTATCATTGCTAGAAAATACTCATCCAGGTTCTTAGAATCATGGATACAGCCTGCAATGGGAACATCTACTTCAACCCTTTCATTTCTACAAATAAGGAAACAGAAAGAGAAGTGGAATGAGTTATCCTGCAAACAGGTGACAGAACCAGGACTCAATTTGAATCCAATTTCTTAAGGTTCAAACTCAGAACTTGTTCCAAGGCAACTTGCTCTGATTTTTGATCCAAATATATACCTTCATCGAAGGCTCTCTCTCAGCCCATAATATATCAAGCATTGTAACCATTCTAATATTTTTCTTAAAAGATTATAAATTGAAATGGATTAAAATTTGTTTAACTGAGGAGAAACCTCCAAAATGTCTACCTGAAAGCAGCAATATTGTGCAGTTGATGTGCTTCTCCTGGAGTCACAAAGTCCAGAGTTCAAATATTTCCTTAGATACTTACTAGTTGTATGACCTGAGAAAATCATATAACTTTTGCATTAGTTTCCTTTTCTGTAAAAGGGAGGAAATAATAACACCAATCCTACAAAATTATTGTGAGGACCAATGAGATAACACTTATAAAGTGCTTTGAAGACTGTAAATACTATATAAATGCTATAATCATTACTACTATTTAATCAATTATTTATTTATTATTACCCTAGAGAAGAAGAAGTAAATAAATACCCTGGAAAATGATCATTGCTTTAGTATCTGAGTTCAGAAACACTCTTTAAAAATATTACTTTTATTTACTTTATCAAATATTATTACATGAAAAAACTGCAATTTTTAGAATTTTGATTTCCAAATTGTCTGTCTCCTCTGTCCATTCCCTATCTTTGAAGAAGTAAGCAATTTTATATCAATTATACATGTTATGTGAAACACAAACACACAGTACTAGCCATGTTGCAAAAGAAAATACTAACAAAATTGAAAAGAAAAAAGAGCAAAATACAGATGTTTTAATATGCATTTATAATTCATCAGTTTGTCTCTGAAGGCAAATAGCATTTTTTCACAATGGGTCCTTTGGAATTGTCTTGAGGCATTATCTCAATCAGAGTATCTAAGTCTTTCATGGTTGATCATCCTTACAATATTTCTTAGTGTATGTAGCATTCTTCTGGTTCTACTCTCTTCACTTCACATGAATTCATATAAGTCTTCCCAGGTTTTTCTGAAATCATCTTCTTTTCATTGCTTATAGGAAATTATATTCCATCACAATTATATACCACAACTTGTTCATCCATTCCCTAAGTGATGGACATCACCATGATGTACAATTCTTTGTCACCACAAAAATGAGCTGATATATATATATATATATATACATATATACTTACAAAGTGCTCCTTTTCCTTTTTCTTTGATCTCTCTGGGATATAAATCTAGTCAAATATAGTAGTGATATTGCTGAATCAAACAGTATGTACAGTTTATACCACTTTGAACTTACTTCCAAACTGAACGGTTTGATTAGTTCAAAACTCTACCAAGAGTGCATTAGTGTCCCAGTTTTTTTAAACATGCATCTACAATTTTTCATTTTCCTTTTCTGTCATTTTTGCAGTCTGATAAATGTGAAGTTGTATATTGGAGTTGTTTTAATTTAATTTTAATTTAATCAATAGTGATTTGAGCATTTTTATGTAACTATTGATAGTTCGATTTCTTCCTTTCAAAGCTGCCTGGTTTTTTTTTTTTACCATTTATCAATGGGCAATAGCTCTTATTGTTGTAAATATTTTTAATTAAAGCATGTACCTTACTTTATAAGACATAATACTATTACTTACTTAACAGACTACAATATAATATAAACATAACTTTGATAAGCACTGGGAAATAAAAAGATTCTTGTGACTAACTTTATTGTGATATTTGCTTTATTGTGGTATTCTGGAATCAAACCTATAATCTCTCTGAAATATGTATGTATCTTATACATATTTGTTCTATATAGGAGCATATATAATATATGTGTGTATGTGTATATATGTATACACATGTGTATATCTCATACATATAAAATATCGATACACAAGATACACATATATGAATATAGTTATTTACATGTCTTCACATTAGAATGTGAACTACTCTGAGTTACAAACCATGGTTTTTACTTTCTTTGTATTCTCAGCATTTAGCATAGTGCCTGATGCATAGTAAGGACCTACTAAGTGCTTAGTGACTAACTGCCCACCTCATTTAGAAGCCCAAAGAAGAGGGAGTAGTGAGAAAATGTCTGAATGAGGCTCATATAATTAACATTGCAACTAAAAATTTAAGGGAAGTCTTCATTTAGTGCATTCAGGCTACTACAAAATAAAATTGTACGTGGTGGTGTGTACTTGTATTCCTGGATGACTAAGTCTTGTGCCAAAATGAGTGATCTTGCAATAGTGGGAGAGCTACCAGGTTGGCTAAGGAGAGATAAATCTATCCAGGATGGAAGTGGAACAGATCAAAATGTCCATGCTTACCCTGTAGTGGGATCAAGCCTACAAGTGACTACTATATTTCCCATCTATGTGAGACAGAGAAAGGAAAGAAAAAAAAAGGAAAGAAGAAAAAAGAAAGAAAAGGAAATGAAGGAAAGAGAAAAAGAAAAGAAGGAAAAAGAATCTTAGATTTCACAAGTTTTAAACTGACATGAAACCACTGCAGTGAAGCAAGCAGTTTCATTGAACTTTTTCACTTGAAATAATTTCCTGACATCAACTAGATCTCTAGAGTCTACACACACTTTTTTAAAAAAATAAATCAGGAGTTTCAATCAATGCTATTCTCTTTTGCCAGACCAAGCCAGAGGGCACATGACAAAATAAATTAAAATTTAAAAGCAAAGAAAATATTCCTATCTCTACAGGGATATAACCTTTCATAGTTTTAGAGGGTGTGGAACGCACTTGGTACTGATACGGAGAATAGCCATAATAGGAAACTTAAAGGTTCTTGAAGTATTAAAAGAGAAGTATTCACTGAGAGAGAGAGAGAGAGAGAGAGAGAGAGAGAGAGAGAGAGAGAGAGAGAGAAAGAGAGAGAGAGGTTCAGAGACACAGAAATCAGAGATATAGATTTAGAGAGAGAGAAACTATTCCCAGATATATTTTAAAGTATTTTAAAACACTAAAAAATCCATTCCAAATCACTTTAAATAAAATAGCAGCAATAAATAAAAATTATAGTAAAAATAATAAAAAGTTATACATTGAATAGATATCTATCCAATTACTCATCTATTTCATATGGTTATTTTTTTTAAAAAGAATTATATAGGAAGCAGAGATTTGAATGGAGCTTAAAGTTGATATACCTCTCCTCTTTAGTCTTATTAAATTGAAGCTCCCCTAAAACGACTCAATTCTGCTTTCTAGAAAAATAAGGAGAGTTGAAGGCATTTTCTCATGCCAACCTAAATAGGAGGAAGACTATGGGAACTGCTCCCTGAGACAGATGTTGTTTGAATAAGGTTTTAGGCCTGAATCACAAAAGAGTTAAAACACCCCTGTGCTATTTGCCATCACAGAAAAATTTCTCGCTGAGGCGGAGGCTATGTAGCAGGTACAATTCAATGGAAAACCAGCAGATCGCATCACAATGGAAAAGATAGTCCAACATACAACACCAGTAGATCACAGATCAACAGAGAAGGAAGGTCCCAGCTTAGTCCAAAAAAAGTCCAAAAGATAACATTACCAGAAGAATAGATGACAGTACTATCTCTGTGGAAACAGAAAGAAGTAGTTTCAAATGTAGATAAGTGTTAGTAGCAGTGTGCTAGTACATGTTGAACAATCAGCTTCTCAGGAGGAAAAAATGATAATAAATCAAGTCATTATTTGTAGTTCCTGCAGATTTCTGAGGTATAAATTTAATAATCAGTTTGCACCAACTAACTAGCGGGATAAGGTACCAGACACTGAAGTCCTTGCTCAAGCTGAACTGCCAAGTATTCAAACTATGCTTCAGAGAGTTCAACTCTGATGGGCTGGCCACATTTTTTGAATGTAGAATGTATGTTTGCCAAAAAGACTATTCCATGGAGAACTTGCATAGGGCAGGCAATCTCATGGTGGCCAGAAGAAACCACACAAGGACACTCTCAAGGTCTATCTCAAGAACTTTGGATTTGACTGTGCGACATGGGAGACACTGGCACAAGACCGCTCAGCATGGCGTGCCTACATCAGAAAGAGTGATGTGCTCTTTGAGCAAAGCAGAATTGAGACAGCACAAAGTAAATGCAGGATGCACAAATTTGGGATATCTACCCCAAATATTCACTCGGACTAGCTGCACCCAACCTGTGGTAGAGAATTCCGAGCTCATATTGGTCTGATCAGCCACAGTCAGATACAGTGAAATTTCACTTTATCATGGTGATGTCATTTTCATCCTCTTTGGAGACAAAGGACAGCAATCATTTGTGGTGTTTGCTGATCTCTGAGGTATAAATTTAACAATCAGTTTACACTAACTAACTGGAAAGCTCTCTAGCAAACTTTTGGATATGGCTTACAAATATTGTCCAGGCTATATGAATGAGTTCTCTATTTCTTTGAAAAGTTGTATCCCTGTATAGATAGAAATGTTTTCTTTACTTTTAAAATTCAGTTGATTTTTTCCTTGTGCTCTGGTTTTGTCTGGCAAAAGAATAATATTGCTGGAAGCTCATGATATATTAAAATAAAAGTAAAATGTATGTAGACTTTAGAGGTGTTAAAACTTAGCACATTGTCCAAGGGTCATTATTTGAGGGCATCATGGGTTACAGAATTTATCTATCTACGTAAATATCTATCTATCTATCTATCTATCTATCTATCTATCTATCTATCTATCTATCTATCTATCATCTATCTATCTATCTGAATTAGATATTTTCTTTCTTTAAAATTAAACCAAGACACAAAATGGAAAGTGAATTGTTTTAATGCTATGGTACCTCCATACTTATTTCATCAAGAAATTGTGTTTTAAGTGCATTTGAGTATAAATGACAGGGGATGACAGTCTTTAAAGGTGGTATAGATGTATTCCATTTCTTTTCTATGTACTTCCACTTTACACAGTGGAAAAAGGGTGAAGAGGTGGTACTGATAGAAAGTTTGCCATTGATTCAAAAGAAAGGGTAATGGGTGGAAAAGGTTTCTGTGTGAAAAATAGTCTTTGATTGTAACTTTTGGTTATTATCTGCCATTGCCTTATCTAGGAGCATGGAGTAAAGGTGGGGTAACAGTAATTTGTGTACATTTCAATGCAAATCACACCCTGAGGCATATTCAGATCCATAGGACATGGTATTCAACACAAATGTATATGAAAGGAACAAAGTTTGAGTGCATATTTAAGGGACACACATTCTTCAAATTACAAAAATTCAAGGCTAGCCCCAAATGTGGACTGCTTCTGTTGTTACTTTTGATATTTGTTAATAAAAATGTTAATACACACTCTATGAGGCAGTAGGTTAGAATGATATTTAAGTTTATATGAAGACTTGTCTGAAATTTGACTTTAAGATACAGTGTCAGTTTGTAGTAAAAGAAGATTTAATTATAATCTCAAGAGAACTATTTCAATAGGTACCCTGAAACATATGACTCATTATAAAGTCAGGAATCTGGAACAGAGTACTAATATAGAATATTGTGGAACTAACAGGTCATAAAATGCCCCATTAAGTAGTGGTGTATTGTTTTCTTTAGACTTTAAAAAATGAATGAAATCATTTATTAAAAAAAAAAAAGTAATATGCAGCAATTATTGTGGATAGTGATAGGGACCTAAAGTACAAGACAGCCCCAGCCTTCAAGGAACTTATGTCATAATAGTGGAGACAATATCATTTAAGGAAGTCCTAAAAAGGAAAAGAATTTATGGCCTGGGGTGGGGGAAGGAGAGGAAGAAAAAAAGCACAATTGGTGAAATATCAATAGTTTTAACTTTTTCTACATTTTAACACTCCTGTGTTTTCAAGTACAATGAAAAAGTCACATTTTAAGCAATAGCTTTAAGCAAGATGAAAAATATCATATGCCTTTGGTCAAAGATTAATCATTATTATGTCCTTCAAGTTTGAAGCCATCTAACATAGTTGTCACAAATATAAATTTTGGACTTTGGCAAACATATAAGACTAAATAGTATGTACTTACTGAAGCTTCCCAATCTAAATATATTCTGACTTGAAATGTGTTGGGTTTTAAGTCATTTGTTATCCAATTCAATTTCACTAGATATGGTAACCAAGAGTTAATCTAATGTTGAAATAAAACCTCTCAGTAATTCATCTATACCATATTTTAAAGTCTGCCACCCTTTGGGTGTTCCTTGTTCATATCAAATACTAGCGAATTGAGAGAAAAAGATGTAAGTCAAAAGATATGTCAAGATCGCCAAATAGTCGGTCCAATGTTCCTACCATCGTGGACTGAGTGTGAGCTGATGGTAGGTGGAGTGATAAGAGCCCTGGAAAACTTTCCAAAGCACCATCTGTATCCAATCACATGAAAGAAGACAGAATGACAGGGACATTAAATGACAGGCTTGTTTCCTTGCCAGAATTTCACTTAGGGAGGCCTCTCCAAATTCCATTTAGAAATAATATCAGCACAATGAGTGTATCATTTCTGTGAGATGTAACACTGGGGTGCTCAAAGTTATGTAAAGAATGTAAGTAAGTATCTCTTTGAAATCTGGGACCATTATCGAGCCATCCAGAGCTACTGATTCTGTTGCCTGAGCTTTTCTGTCAGTTTTTTCCACCCACGAAAATTCTTTGCATTTTTTGTGTATTGAATTTGCTAGTATTGAATGTACATCAGTATGGTCATTTATGAAGGGAAAATACCTCTGCGTGTTGGACTTAACTCATTCTTGCATTTAATCACTTTTCTTGCAACCTTTGTTGCCTTTCCGTAGTCCCTCTGCACTTCAACATTCTCCAATCACACACAGACACACACACACACACACACACACACACACATGCACTTTTCTTTTTGCAAGTTATAAGGTGAACAAAGTTGGTCTGTTGACATTGAATAAAGCCAAAATAAAATCTGACTTAATTATTGATATATATTTGAAAGAATAACTTGAATAGGATTAAAGAAAAGACTTAAAAAAAAAGTTTACTCTACATTCAAGGGTGGGGAAACTGCAACCTTGAGGCCACATGTGACCCTCTAGGTCCTTTAGTGTGACCCTTTGACTGAGTCCAAATTCACAGAACAAATTCCCTTAATAAAAGAATTTGTTTTGTAAAGCTTATAAGAATCCAATGCTAGGAATTACAGAAATTTTCCCCATTGGCATATGCCTCTTGCTGTCCCCATGAGCAAGCCAAGTGTTGGAGAAGTAACTGACTTGATCATAAAACTAATAAATTTGAGAGCAGGATTTGCATCCTCATCTTTTTCCAAGTAATTCTCCATCTACTGAAGATCTCCATTCCTATGAAATTCACCACAGCTTGAGGCAATAAATTCCTCCTTTGACCAGCTTTGGTGCTTAGGAAGTCTTCCCTTGTATGGAGCTCTTATCTGCTACTGTGCAACTTCAACCCTTTGAAGCCAAGCAAAATAAGTCTAATCATTTTTTTCCCCAACAGTACTTCAGATATTTGAAGATAGCCATCATGTTTCTCCTAAGTCTTCTTTTTCTTTAGGTCAAACATCCCCAGTCTCTTTATTTAATCATTGTATTACACAGTTTCAAAGTCTCATGCTAGCTGCCCTCTTCTAGATGAACTTATCAATGTCTTTCTTAAAGTGTATATTAAGAATTGTCAATATAATCCAGATGTGGTTTGACTGGGATATTGTGAAATAGATCTCACTAAAATAATATTATTTTTAATCATGGGTCTATAAAACTTAAGGGGACCTACATCATTTTCCATGTAAGGATAAAATTTTAGAGAAATAAAATGACTAACCTTAGATCAAACAACTTGTTAATATCAGAGCCAGAGATATATTTTAGATTTCCTGGCTAATACATATAAAACTTCTTCTCCCACAGAATTGTCATCATCATCATCATCGCCATCATCATCATCATCACCATCATCATCACCATCACCAACATTTATACAGCACTAAGTATGTGTCAGGAGGTGTATGGGGTGTTCACTAAGGACTAGCACCTCTGGTGTGAGGGCTTGCTGAGTCCTCTTCAGGGCTTGCTCATCCACCTTTGGTGTCCACCTTCACCCAACTCTCACCTATAGTTTCAAAAAGTTGTAGCATATACAATGGTCACCCCCCAGTAAACTATGTTGGCAGATGGGCTAAACCAGGTTTAGACTCTAACCCATAAGTGAGTTAGGGAGATGTCTACACCAAGCATGTGGAAACTTCCCCCAACCGACTGGGTGGACAAGAGCAATTTGTTCCAATGGCCATGAAAGTGGCTGAAGCTGGTACCATGAAGTACTTAGAGCATGGTCAGACACTGAAGATGCCAAAGTTATATACTGCATTCTGGTCATCACCAGTCATCTTGACTTTTGTCCTGCCACTAGACTTCAATGATTCAGGAAGATAGAATGGGGTTGATGATCTGCCTTATTTAAATCCAATTCAAATGCAAGACATCAATCACCCTATGATGTCTCTCTGGTACTACTTGAAAATGAAGGGCAAACAACAATGTGCCAGACACTGTGCTAAGTACTTTACCAATATTATCTCATTCAATTCTCATAATAACCCTGGGAAATAGATGCTATTATTATCCCAGTTTTATAGATGAAGAGACTGAGGCAAACAGCAGTTAAATGATTTGCCCAGGGTCATAAAGCAATTAAGTGTCTGGAACTGAATTTGAACTCAGGTCTTCCTGACTCCAATCCTGCTGCTCAATACAATATGCCACTTAGCAGCCTCATATAACAAGAATCAAAATCAAAATCAAAATTACTTTCTTGAGGTATCAAGATTGTGTATATTATGCCAATGCAATCAGTTAGAAAGTAAAAATTTAATTAGTCACCAAATTGTTTGCTCTATGGGACTCCAATCAGCTTTTACCATATTTAAAACTGAATTGCCTGGGTATTTAACCAAAACATTATTTTGGCACTGTTTATCTGAGATAGCCTTATCAAGTTTGGTACCTGGCGGTGGAAGTAGGAGTATCTAGAAGACCATTATGGGGGGACACTGATCTCTGTAGGTTGAGAGCTTGGAATGTCAGGAAGCTTTTGTTTAGCAGGACACCTCAAGGTTGGGGACAGGGTACAATGTACTGTAGAGGAGCTTATCTGTGGTTGAGCCAGGCCACAGTGGGAAAGGCAGCTCTCCATCTGTTATCTTCCCATTTTAACTAATTATTCTTGCTAACTAGGTGCTAAGCTCAGGTGTCTCTATGCTGCAAACACAGGGCAAGTACTGCCAGTGTCCTCCACATTTTGCTTCGAAAGAACAGAGGTTCAACCCCTCTGCCCTAGTTATGGCTCAGATGTCTATGTACTATGAATTTCCAATTAAAATTTACCAATGGAGACTTATTGAGCCAGAATTTAAAAGTAAGCTGAAAGGATTATTGCTATTTGTTTCAATAACATATATATATATACATCTGTGTATTATACACACATATATACACATATACATATGTGTATATACATGCAGGCATACACATACATGAATGCATACACACACGGGTGTGGGTACTGACTGTGCCTAGAGTGATCTCAAACACATTATTTTCCTGTGACACTCCAGTTTCTTTATACACAAAAGGGAGTTAAGTAGATCTCCAAATTTATTTCTCAGTAATACTAGAAATCTTAAAGGGATGATACTTCTGATGTATTTGAACCATATATGGTGGGAGAAGGGGAAGGGAAGGGAAGGGAAGGGAAGGGAAGGGAAGGGAAGGAAAGGGAAGAAGGGAGAAAAGGATCTCATCATATTACTATTACCCAGCCTTCTTAGAGTTGACTGTTCTTTGTAGCTAGCTTCTATCTCTGCACCTGTGGTTCCACAAGCCCTTTCAGGCAGGCACCATGACTTAAGTCAGCTCTTCTAAGCATTTCATTAGCCCACCAACCAACTGCTTAAAGAGCAGCTGTTCCATAGCTGTTCACCATAAAGAAAAACATGAAAGCTCTCTTTAGTAGCAACCTTGATATTCAAATATGCTTTGACCATGAAAAATGGGATTTATATCCCCAAAGGAAAACTGATGTAGTCTGAGGTGATGTCCAGATGTCAGAACCCAATGAAAACTGAAACAAACACCAAATGCTCCATACCCAGTATACTAAGCCTTTATCTTTAACTCCCAAGAAGCATTTTAATGGAATATTAGGAAATATTTTCAAATCAAAAAGGCCTATATGATGAAAGAGGGATTGTTCGAGGATAATTGCTGGCAAAATCTGTTCAAAATTCAAATGAATAATACCTTACGTATTAGACATATCTAGTGATTTAAAGTCAGCAAAGTGCACCATATACATCTCATTTGATCCTCACAAAACTTACAGTATTACAGATTTAGAACCCAGAAGGATGTCAGAGCTCTTCAAGTCCGACGTTTTCTTCTTGTTAGTTAACTAACTTTCAGTCATGTCTCCCTGTCTTCATGACCCCATTTGGCATTTCCTTGGTAAAGGTATTGGAGTGTTGTTTTTTATTATTTCTTTCTCTAACTCATTTTATAGATGAGTAAAGTGAGGCAAACAGTGATTACGCAACTTGCCCAGGGTCACATACTTAGCAAGTGCCTTAATCCAGATTTGAACTCAGCTCTTCTGAACTTCAGGCCTGCTACTTTATCCAGTGTACCATCTTGATGTTTTCCTATTACAGGTGAAAAATTTGAATTTAGAGCTGTGAAGTAAGTATAACAGGTCACACAATGTAAGAATTTGTAAGAATTGGATTTCAGACATGGGTCCTTTGACTCCAAATTTAGTATGGTTTCCACAATAGCGTATTACTTCCTGAGAGAGAAAAGTCTAATTATCCCAATTTCATAGATGAGCAACTAGAGAGAGGTGAAGTGACTTATCACAGGCCACATAGGTAATTACTAAGTGGCAGAGCTCAAACTCAAAAAAGACCTTCTGTCAACGAACCCAGCACTCTAAGGGAATGGGTAGAAATCAAACAAATGCACAATAATTGAGGATGAATTTTCTACCTAATAGGCTGTTTGTGAGAAAGGTGCTTTATGAACCTTAAGGTTCTCTATAAACATAAATTATTTTCATAGAGCAATGACCTTCTTCTCTAGCTTTCTATACACAGGCATTTTTGTGGTTCAATCATTTCAGTTACGTCTCACTCTTTGTGACCCCCCCCCCCTTTTTGTTTGGTTTTTTTTTTTTTTTTGGCAAAGATATTGGTCATTTCCTACTCTATATCATTTTATAGATGAGGAAACTGAGATAAACAGGGCTAACTGACTTGCTCAGGGTTGCACAGCTACTATTCTGATGCCAGGCCCAAGGTTCTACCTACTTTGCCACCTACATTCCCTATGTAGGCATAGAGATCTATATTTTCCTCTTTCTTGTGTACCACAGTGCTAGATTCTTGGTCTCTTCCTTTCATTCCTCTGTTGTACATGTTAAACTTGCTCAGTTGCCCCCCAGAGAAACTTGAAGGGCTCTAGGGGTAATGAAGAAAAAGTTGAGTTGTGTTGCCAAGCTTCCAACACAAGAAGGGGAAGGGAAAATTACTAAGATCTTTCTATGTATGTTTCAGGCACTGTACTGAGTATCTTACAAATACCTCATTTGACCAACAGATAGCTATGTCACTAGGAAGCTAGGGAAAAATAACATCAGACAGCAGCCAAACTGCATACCTAAAGAATGCAAAGTTTAGCTAGCTTTTGATATAGTGACATAGACTTTTGTCTTTATGAAGAAAAAGGAATAATATAAGTAATATTTTCTGCTGGAGATAGGTGATTTTATATGATATACACCCACACATTCAAAGAAGATTATTGTGGGAAGATTATTTCTCAGTGGATAGTGTTCTGGCCATAATTCTAACCAAAGTAGTGACTTTGAGATCAAACTACTCAAGGAAATGTAAACTTTGAAAGGAATCATGACGTAAAGAGTGATATCTTATCACCTGTTGGGAGAGAGCTGTCTGAGCATTTAAGTCACAAATTTTGAAAACTGAGGTCTGACAATAAAGCATAGTAGCCAGTATATGATATTTCTAGTGTACATGTATAAATAATGCTATAAAGAACTTGAACTGATCATCAATAGTTTTCTAATGATTTGTGTTTTTTAGTCTTAGAATATAGAGAAGATGTAGAAACTCACATCAGGTATATGAAACAAGCTGAAATAGGTCTACTGCCCACTTATGGACTCAGCTCACAAAAGCTCTGATAGAAACAAGTGGTGCGTCAGATGTTTGAAAACTTCAGTGAGGTGATAGAGTTCTGTCAAGAAATTTTGGTGTTCAGAGAATATCCAAGAATGTACATATATACATGTATTTCAATATATATGTACATATGTGTGTATGTGTTTATATATGTGTATAATGTGTGCATACAGATACACACACACAGTTGTGTCACTGTAGAGTGCTGGGCCTGAAGTCAGGAGTACCTGAGTTCAAATCTGGCCTCAGACACTAATTAACCCTGGGCAAGGCAATTTCCTCATCTGGAAAATGAGCTGTAGAAGGAAATGGCAATGCATTTCAGTATCTTTTCCAAGAAAACCCCAGATGGGGTCATGAAGTGTCAGAAACAACTGAAAAACAACTAAACAAATTATATACCTGTGTGTATGTATTGTATGTATAACAATAATGGGTTATGTGTGTACATGCGTATACATGTGTATACATACACACATATATTTATTTTTATTAATCTTTTATAAATATATATTTTATAAATCTTAATTTTAACTCTAGCCCTATACTAGACACATACACATATGCATGTATGCATGTTTATGTATACATACATACCTGTGTTGTGACATACATGCACACACATCTATATGTGTGTCACATATATCGCATGCAAACCTTGTGTGTCTACATACATTCACCCACAAGAATTCACTTACACTGTATAGGAAATACATACAACTTAAGCTATATAAACACAAACAGTAAGTCAAATGGACAAAGCTTTGGCCTTGGACCAGATTCCTGTGAGGAAGGAATTCACAGTGGGTGGCTCTTGATGAAGGAGATAGGTGATGGAATGCACTGCCTCAAAAGAGGTCATTGCTGTAGGTCTATATTATGTTCTTGATGAGAGCTTATTGAGACCCCCTTGCCTTGATTCATTCTCTTATCCTGGCCACTTTAGGCTTGATTCACTAGCACATCATAACCATCTTAGGGTTGGCTTGTTAATGCATATGAGTCATGCCCTGACCTGGATGGGCACCTTCCACAGGGCTGCAGCCATCAACCAGCAGACTGGATGGGGCAGTTGCTGAGTCAGCCAATTTGTACGTCAAAGCAATCTATCATGACCACTTAGCACAACCTACTCCAGTAGTTGTTATCCACTGACGGAACAGGAAAGTCCACAGAGTCTGTCCTGACTTGACATTGACCGCTTTACATGACACTGTGGAGGATGGAAACCAAAGTGATAGACTGGGCCATCACATAGCTCAAGACTGAGATTGCAGACCAGTGGGACTGAAGATGCTTACGGTCACCTTGAGCCACAATAGCCTTGTCACACTGATAGGTTAAAAGACATGCAGGATACAGTGCCAACAATCAGTCACAATAGAAGTGCCAGGACTCTTTGGCTAATATCCAGATTAACTTATGATACTTTAAGAGCTATGGGAACAGCTGTCATGCACATAGCCAGATGATACTCAGAAGAAGAAGCATATGAAAGAACTGTGCATAAACTGTGTGTTGTCTTGTTATACTCTGTACATGACTCGCATACGCTAGGCCTGCTGTATTTATATTTCTTTGCTATGTGTGCTAATATAGGAATGTTATGACTATTTTTTGCTATTTGTATAACTATTATATTTCTTCATATGAACTATGCATTTGGTATATTGCATTAAATTTTGTATCTAAAGTGTTGCATGAGATAGTTCTAGTCTAGTGTATGCATTATTCTCATATGTTCTGTTGGTTATACAGGATGCATCATATTTCTATATGTTTCTGCATGCGATTCCATGTATTAGATACTTAAATGTGTGCTATACTGTATAGTTGGGATAATTACCTATTACTCTGTTATATAGTAATTTGTATGCATTTTAATATCATTCTACTTCCTTTACTTTTCTCTGAACTTCTTTCCAGTTGTTTTTAGTACAATTCTCTTAACAATTAATTTTATTTTATCTTTAAATAGCTACTTTATGATTGCCTATATCTTTTATTTTAAATGCTGTATTTATACGATCTAAGCTATAGTTCTGAATGAGACTTTAGAGACCATCTTCTCTAGACTCTTCAATTTACAGTCAAGGAAATTGAAACTCAAAGTGGTTGAGTGATTTGTTTAAGTATAAAGAGGATTAAAGTGTCAGAGGTGTTATGGTGGGAAGGATCAACATCTTGTACATAATAAACATTCAAGAAATGGTGGGATTGTTTTCTATTTCATTGCAAGTGATGTAATTAGGGAAAAAATCATTACCAGTTATTATAATTCTGGTATAACCAAAAAATTTTCTTAATTATTAGTAACCATAGCTGCTACTTATTGTGCAAAACCATTCCCTACTTGAATTGTTTATCTATTGAGCAGCTGGCCACAATAAAATCAAAATGGCATGGGAGGGCTCCCCTTGCATGTGCCCAAATAGTGCCATTTGTCAAATGACACTGTAATGATTCGAGATAGAAACCACTGGGGAAAGAGATTGGCAACGTGGTTAAAAAAAAGACCGGAGAAAACACATTGCAATTTATAGCAACCTAGAAATAATAAATCTATTCCATTGGAAAAGTAGAAGTCTGAAAACTCTTAAACAAACATATACAGGTTGTGGGGAAGGGGTTGGGAGATGTAAGACAAGCACTAAAGAAAATATTTTCCTTGAAAGTCCAGATGTCCTTTGTTTGGAACAAAACCATAATAGTCATTTAGAAATTGACCATTATGCATAATAAATTATACTAGACATTATTCATTCAACCTTAAACTGATGGGGGTGGAAGGAAGCACAGGTTTTCAATTTTCCTACACAAATCGGGTTAACAAAACTTCAGGATAAAAGAGTATCTTGAGAAAGGTCAACAGAACATAAACTTCTTGTCCAGAATCCCTAGCTAGAGTAAATGATACATGCTGGAGTGTACAAAACAAGAACAGTTTGAGGTCACCATGCCCAGTGAAAACAGCACTGCATTTAGAGTTGGAGGACCTGGACAGAAATTCCAATTCCACCACCAGCTGTCTGTGTGACATTGGACAATACACTTCCTCTGTGATATTTATTTTTGCCCTTTATAAAATAAGACTATTGAAATATATGCCCTATAAGGTTCTTCCTAACTTTAACTGTGAAATGATAATGCTGCTATTTATAATTTAAGATGTCAAAATGGACCTGTGATATTCTTACGGTGTATACCCCATACCAAGGTACATATCACAACTCATCTGGGCTATCACAGTAATCTCATCCTGTGTGAAAAATAACAGTAATAATGATTAATAAATAGCATTCATACAATGCTTTAAAGTTTACAAAGTATTTAAGAAATGTTATCTCATTTGATTTTCAATAACAACCCTTGAAATTCGTGGTATCATCATTGTTTACAGATGAGGAAACTGAGGCAGAGGTTAAATGACTTTCCCAGAGTCACAAATCTATTTGTCTGAGGCAGTAGTTGACCTCCAGTCTTTTGCCTTCCAAGCTCAGTACTCTATCTATTGCTCTACCTAACTTACCCGAAAATATATTCTCCAACATCTTTCATTGTGATTTGACTCAATGGGCTTTCTGCTATGACTTTTACCATTCCATGGGTATCAATGTAGCATCTGGTTGTCCATCTGTCATCCCTCTATATTACAAAATGTAGGCTACTTCTCTTTTTAATCATACATCACACAGATGGGATGTTTTTATACAACTTCAAATATAATAGTCATTACTGGTAATGTGCTGCATTCTATTTATGCTCACCATAGAGTTCTCAATTGTCTTTCTGGTAACCTGCATTTTTTATTCTTCAGATACTGTAGTGTTCTCTGAATTACAGTCATGTAGCATTGCAGAAAATATTTTAGTGTTAAAAAGTTAATTTTTATGATGAACTAGGTCTGCCCAACACTTTAGATTTATAAAATTCATTAAGTGTATTTTGAAGGCTTTCTTGCACCTCTTCCTAAGTGCTCTTTCCTCAGATGATATATAGATATATGTACATGTGTGTATATGCATGTGTATATATAATACATTCATATACTATACACATATATGCATGCATGTATGTGAGTGTGTGTGTATCTGCTGGGTAGTGCAGTAGAGTGCTAGACCTAGAGACAGGAACACTCACCTTCCTGAGTTCAAATCTGACCTCAAATACTTACTAGATATGAGGTCCTAGGTAAGCCACTTAACCCTGTTTGCTTCAGTTTCTTCACATATAAAATGAGTTGGATAAGGAAATGGCAAACTATTCTAGCATCCTTGCCCAGAAAACCCTAAATGGGTTACCAAGAGTCAGATGTGACTGAAACAACTGAACAACCACAAACACACATATGCACACACATGTATGTGTGTATGCATATATATGGAAATGTAATTGGATGTGTATAGGCACATGTGTATAAGTGGATGCTTTATAAATAATTTTGAATCTCTCTTTTGTTGATGGAATAAAAGTGTAATGGGATACAGTGGTAATCAGCAGTATGCATGAAGCCAGATTATAAATACCTATGGAAAATGCAAAAAGCAGAATTTTGGATTTAGCAGGATATAAAAATAATCCTCAGTTAGCTCGACTTGAAGCAAGATTGTGAAGGAGGTCAAAATATCATGATGTGACTCATGATATTCTATCTCTGTACCTTTTCTTTATTCCTCATGCATCCACAATGCTTCAAAATGCCAGTGGTAGAAAATGGCAAATCACTTCAATATCTTTGCCAAGAAAATCCTAAATGGGCTCAGGAAGTGTCTAATAGGACTAAAACATCTGCAAAATAACAGCACAATTAGTACTTAAGTAATCAGTTAACAAGAAATTAGGAATAGAGACACTTCAATAATAGTTTCTAACCTGAATAAACATTTTTAGGCCTAAACTGGATTGAACATAGGTACTTAAACATATAATTAAATAGATAATAGAGTAATTAAAGGCTTACTTTTTCAGGCAAATGGGCACCTAGATAAGTACATTGATTCATAGGCATTTAGGTAATTAGACACTTAAGTACTTAGGGATATTGACACTTGGGTACTTAGGGTAGTTAGGCAGGTAATTAGGTAATAATGTAATTAGATACTTAGGTACTTTTGGTATTTAGAATTAGAATTAGGGTTAGAGTTCTACCAGATTGAATCAGTCTAAAACCTTGAACCAGTTTAGACTCGATTGAGTTTATGGACTGCCAGGAGTAATCTGCCTCATACACATCCCTCAGGGGGCGAATGTGAGAATGTTCATTCCCTTTGTTTTATTTTTTTTTTCAGGGAGTCAATAGATTAATATTCAATTTGAGCACCTTCTGTTACACTAAACCACTCAGCACATCCTGAATTTTCTCCAAAATTTGAGTATAAAGTGTAGGGAGGAAGGAGAAGAGATAAACACATAATACCTACTATTTGCCAGTTATTGTGGTTAAAAAATAAAAAGCTTTGTTTGTGTTTTGAGGTAGGTGCTATTATTATCTTATTTTACAGTTGAGGAAATAGATTAAGTGATTTGTCCAGAAGGCCTAATTTGAATTACACCTGACCCCAAGCTCAATGACTTATCTATCCTCTGTGCCACCAGGTGCCAATAACTCCTCTTCCGTTGGCATTTTGGAGCATTGTGGATGCATGGGGAATAAAGAAAAGGTACAGAGATAGAATATCATGAGTCAAATCATGATATTTTGACCTCCTTCACAATCTTGCTTCAAGTCAAGCTAACTGAGGATTATTTTTATATCCTACTAAGTCCAAAATTCTGCCTTTTGCATTCTTCCACAGGTATTTATAATCTGGTTTCACACACACTACTGATTACCACTGTATCTCATTACACTTTTATTCCATCAACACAAGAGAGATTCAAAATTACTTATAAAGCAATATATTAAAGGACAAAGAGAAATATTCAGGAACATTCTAAAAATATTGATAAGTATTCCAAACATAAAGCCTTTCTTGCCATATTGGTTTAGTTTTAGGATCTGTAGTTGGCAAACTTTCTCTAAGATCAAAGAAAAGAAGAGAGAAAAGCAAGTAAATTCTCTCCAAAAGAAATATTATATCCAGACTAACCTGTCGTTTTGGTTCCTCCAAATACTTTGAGAAGAATCAAATGCAAAATGTGGTTTGGAAAGAAAAACAGGGTAAATTTATATTCCTTTGGAAAATCTGCTGAACTCCTATTTGTTCTTCTTTAAATCTTTTTTCCTGTTTATTTTTTATTGTTTTACAAAGCTATAAAAACTTCAGAAACTATGCTATGAAAAAAGCTAAATATAGACTAAATTTGTTTTCATGAGGAAAATGGGATCGTAATCTGAAATGTTTCACAGACGTAAGGAAAGCCATAATCCATTTTATATGTCACATTTACTACAAGACAAATCAAGAAAGTATCTTCAAGCTTCAAAGTATGGCTTTGCTGGTCTTGACCACAACTGGCAGAGAGAGACAAGTTTATAGAGGAAACAGTTGTTTATGGATTGGCCTTTCAATTTGTCCAATATTTCATATACCTCACCACCAAGAAAACAATGCAACCAAAGCCTCTTGAGTGCAATTTTCTTATGTTCAGCCCATAGTATTTGCCAAATCCTCTGGAGGCGTGGTGATCCTCCAGTTGGGTAGGAGAGCTACAGTGGAATCCTCTGTACAATAGTAGCAGTTCATCCAAAAGCAGAGATTAGTGTGTAATTTCCTTATTGGACATAGCTACAAAAATTCCAAGATAGAGACTATAGCAGAGAATGTGAATAGAGAAATCTATGCCAAGGACTACCTAGATTTCTACTGCTCCTTCTCAATGATTGGATCAGAATATTTTGCAGTGTGATAGAAATCCTACTCTTGGTTTCTTCCCACAATGTACATGAACATTGATGAAAATTTTGAAGGGATAATAAAAGAAAAGGGGAGGAAATGTTATTGCCTTACCTCTGGGTGGTACCTTAAGACATCTCTAGGAAATATAGCACTGAAATAAGATAGTAAAGTACTTTCCTCTTAAAAATTGAAAAAGAAAGATCATCTTATTAGACTCATGGAAGAAAAATGATTATTATATGTGCATGTATTAAGTAACTTTAATTGATTTTATCCCCACCAAACAAAATTTCACCGATATTGTGTATCAATTCATTATAAACACAATTGGATTCACATTATTATTTTTTCCCTTCTCCTATTTCTTCCTCCCCTTTTCTATACTGTGGTTCATTTTTACCTCCTGGCAAGTTCTCTTTTACATATTTATAAGCTCTGGTCTTTCAGCTATTCCAGTGAGTCTTTATTCCTGAGGTCGTGAGTCTTTGTTCTCTCTCTTTCTCCTTTATTTTTAATGAGGCCCTATAAAATCTTTCTAGCTATAGCTTGACCACTTTTTCCCCCATAATCTTGGCCAATTGGCTCTAAAATTTGATTGTTAGACTGAAAAGACTGGGTGTTCCCAAGTCTTTTAACCACACCCTCCTTTTTGAGGCCAGGTGGGCTTGCTCTAATACCAGAATTTTATATTAATTTTGACAATGGTTTGTCATGTAACAAATTGGGCAGCTCAGCTTTGGCCTAATCCCATTTTCTATAGCTTCTTAAAGATCTTCTGAGTGTCTTCATCCTTTAATTAATGAGTTTTCTTTGTAAAATGGGAAAATTTGACTAGCTGTTTTAAATATTTATCTCTAAACTCTAGGATTTTATAATCTATTTTGTGAATATAGAACTCCTTTGATATTTTTTAGTCTCTGATTTCTTTGTTGCTCCTGTATCCATGCCTCATTTATTGGACTTTTACATTTCCTCACTAGCAATCTTTCCATCCTGGAGATGCCTCTGCCTTGTGGCCCTCTTTTTTGATTGAGAAATGCCTGAGTTGAACCACCATTTCAGGAGACACTTAAGCTATGCTTTTTTCAGTCCTACTTCCACCCCTACATCTTTAGACTTCATCTCTTTCAACAACCTTGCTTCTGGAAAGATGCTCTCCATTTTCCCTCCCATGATTCTGATTCTACTTTAAGCCTTGTCTTCTGCCATTAGAATGTATGCTTGAGGTAAAGGCCATCTTTTTAAAAATTATGCTGCTGTTCCCAGAATTTATTATAATGCTTATCACATAGTGAGCACTGAATAACTGCTTCATCTAAATATATATCCAAGTAGTTTTTTGTCTCAGGTCTTACTCTGCCATTTTATTAATAATGATAACAGCAAACAACTGCTGTTTGTTTAGCATTTTATGGGTTTGTAGCACTTAAGTTTTTTCGTATTTATTTGCCATTGTTTCATTTAATTCTCAAAACTGAAAATCATTTATCTTTCATTTTCAAGCATTAATCAATTTGAATTATGAATTTGGACAGGATGATTTTTTTTTTCTTAATTTGAGCTGGAAGGACTGGTACATTCCACCCTAACCCCCTACCCCCAATTCTACCGAGGCTTGGCTCCCTGGTCCCAGAATTGCAGCCTCTGAAGCTGGCCCTCTGGCAGTAGCTGTTGACTTTGTCAGCCCAGTCCTCATGAGAACTGACATGCAGACTGAGCATTAGGCCCAGGCCACAGATGCTGAAACTATTTATTGTAGCATTTATTTATTTCTTAATCATATAAAATGTATAAAACTCTACTACAGTTTTTATTAGGTTCCTATATCTTTTATGTGTCACTTGTAAAATTTAGAGTATTGTATTTTACTGGTAACTCCATTTTCCTCATAAGTTGTATGGTTTTTTTTTGTTATATTTTAAACCGGACTTTTCATAACACAGTGCTTTTTAGGAATGCACATATTATCTTATAGCAGAACTAACTATAATTCTGTACCCATTGTCCTCTTTGATATCTTTAGATTTCTCCTTTTCCTTCTCTTCTTGTAATTTTTTAATTTTTAACTTTTAATTTTGTTATTGTTTGTTTTTATTCCATTCTCCCCACCAACTGTGTTTCTCTTAAGTTTTCATTCTCTTGAAGATCCTGTTATTGCCAGGTTGGTGTCATCTATTGCGTACTATGGTGAGCTAGGCCTGTATTCATTTACTGTCTTTTCATCTTTACACTCCATTTCTCTTAGAGTTGATTAAGAATTTCTTATGAGCCAGTCTACAGACAATACTTCTAGTGAGAGGCACCAGTACCTTTGCATCACATTCTTTCTCACATTGGTTTATTTCCCTATTCATTCAGTAAACAGATATTAGTCATGTTGGTATATTATGTCCTTATCATTTTCAGCAAGGTCTCTGGAATACAATATATTTGCACAATATTGGAAAAGGCACTGAACATCCAAGGTGTACTTTGTGACATAGCTCACAAGGAAAGTATCTACTAGACTTCTGAGGCAATCTCCATACCCCATGATCTTTGCGTATCCTGTGTCATCCATGCCAGCCTTTGCAGCAGGATGCCTACAGAAGAATCCATAATGAATATTTAGTTATGACAGTAGACTACATTTTTTTCACTTTTCCCTCCCTTCTAATCAGCATCATTTTTCTTTGAAGGTTATCATTGAGGCTTCCTCTTTCACTGTCATTCCACCTTTCTCCCATATGCCATTGAGGACAGCAGCCAAAGATCAGCTTTCAAGCAGTTCCTTAAAGTCCTATAAGCCTCAACAATGAGGTGATTCAACCCTGGAGAACTTCCTCTTTCAACAGCTTGCTCCTGCTGCTCACTTTTAGAGTCATGATGAACTGTTGGATTATTTGCTTTCTTACCCTTTGGTTGGTAACCTCATATTACAGATGAGGCCACTTATGCTTTTTACATACATAATCCATTTCATAACAAGAATGTTCCTTAAGTGATTCATAATTATATTTGGTCAATTAAATTATATTTTACAAGCAATACAGAAGCATATTATCAAATGAGCTGGAGAAGTGAATATTCTCAATAGAAGGTGCTTCTTCACCAGGAAGTTCTCAACAAGAATGTACTAAAATGAACTGGTTCTTCATCAGCTAGGACAGTGTTGACATGCCTGCCTTTAATGCATAGCTAAACACTTACATAATAGGAAAGAAGGTAAAGAAAGTGGCCAAAAGTATTACTGTAATATAGGAGCCCCTTTAAAGATTTAAAGATGTTTCTAACTTGTGTAAACATTTTTAGGGCATTTTATGTACCACAAAAGTTAATTGCTCCTATATTTCTTTGGTAAATTCAGAAGCAGTGTGCTATGGTGAAATGAACACTAAACTTGGAGTCAGGAGAAACATGGTTATGAATACTGCCTTTGACTCTCTCTAGCCATGTACTATCAAATTATTTTGATGCTGGCGAACATTGAATAAGTATTTACTGTGTCAGGCAGTATGCTAAGTGTTCAGATTACAAAGAATAGCAAAAACATGGTCCTGTTTAGAGCTCATAGTATTATGGTAGCACCAACATGAAAACAAATATGTATATGCATGTATATTATTTATATCTTACATATAACTTTAAATGGGAAGTAATCTCTGAGAGAAGCCACTAAAGGAGAGATAAGGGTAGGGGAGAGACTGAGAAAGGCCTCTTATAGCAGGCGAATGTAGAGGGAATCCAGGGAAGTTAGAAGGTAGAAATGAGGAGAAAAAAAAAAAAGCATTCCAGCCACAGGAGAAAAAGTGAGAAGTATGTCATGTTTGAGGAACAGCAAGCAAGTCAGTGTAAGGGGACTTTAAAGTATAGAGAGGAAGTGAAATCTAAAAAAGGAAATAGTGTGGGACCAGCTAGTGAAGGGCTTTAAAATCAAAATAGGGGAATTTATATTTGATTCTAAAGACAATAAGTAACCACTGGCATTTATTAAATAGTGACATGGCTAGAATTGCACTTTAGAAGGATCACTTTGATTACTTAAACACTGTGAAGATGAGTTTCCTTATCTGTAAAAAGGGATGATGATGTTGATGATGATGATGACATTGACTGTGGTGGTGGTGGTAGTGATGGTGATGATAATGATGAAATCAGTAGCTCATAATTTTGTTCAGAGGCTTCAAAGGGATGACATAAGACAAGGGCAGTGCTTTAATGGAAATTAGAAAAGTATAAGAATAGATACTAGTAAAACCTTTAAAACTGAATACACACATCTACATAAGCATATGCATATATATATTCACATGCGTATGCATATATACATACATATATATGTTTGTATTTATATGAGTGAACATATTATATGTGTGTAAATATATATGTGTGTGTGTGTATATACACATATATATGTAATTCTCAATGACTTCAGTATAAGGACTGAAAATGAAATTATTTAAATTATTTTGGAAAATTAAATCTAAGAGTAAGAAATAAGATAGGCTTATATATAGTGCAATAGCTTCACACCTCTGTCATAAATATGCTCTTCAAAAATAAATTCAAGAGGGGGTGGAGTCAAGATGGTGGAGTAGAAAGATACACCTACTCTAGCTCTTCCCCCACAGCCCATAAAATACTTGTAAAAAATGACTCTAAACAAATTCTAGAGCAGCAGAAGCCACAAAACAACTAAGTAAAAGAGATTTGCAGCCTAAGACAGCTTGGAAGGTAGACAGGAAAGGTCTATTGCAAGGGACATGGAGCAGAGCACAGCCCATGGAGCCCACCTCAACCTTGGCCAAGTGGCACTGACAGGAAAAGGACCAGAACAGTCCTCAGGAGTGGAATCCCTGCAAAAGCTACTGTTCCCAGATCCCTGAACCCACAAACATCAAAGAAAACTCCAAAGGTCAGTGAGAAAGTTTTTCCACCTAGGTGAGAAGGGAACCAAGTCCTCCCCTGGCCCCAGCCCCAGGCAGCTGCAGCAGCATCCATTTTTGGAGCCCTCTGCCTAAAGACACTGGGAGAATTGAGCGACTGATCTAGGTCTCAGAATGGTGGTTCTGGGATGAGTAAGAGTGCTTATGTGGTGGAGCTGATGGAAGCTCTGGAAAGGGAATTCTGCTTGCACATCCTGGACAGAAAAGCTTTGGTAGCTCCCAGACCACAGCACAGGTCAGAACAGGAATAAACTCCTCTCCCTTGATTGTGCCACCTTGGAAGAACTAAGAACTTACAGGTACCCAGAATATACCCTCCTCTTGACAACAGACTCAAAAGTCAAGTAACTGACTGGGAAAATGCCCAAAAAAAGGGAAAAATTAAGATAATAGAAGGTTACTATCTTGATGAACAGGCTTGATGAGGAAGAACAATGCATACCATCAGAGGAAGACAGAAAAGTAAAGGCTTCTGTATCCAAAATCTCCAAAAGGTATATACAACTGTCTCAGGCCATGGAAGAGCTCAAAAAGGATTTTGAAAATCAAGTAAGAGAGGTGGAGGAAAAATTGGGAAGAGAAATGAGAACAATGCAAGAAATTCATGAAAAGTGAGTCAACAGCTTGCTAAAGAAGACACAAAAAAATGCTGAAGGAAAATAATACCTTTAAAAATAGACTAACTCAAATGGAAAAAGAGGCTCAAAAAGTCAATGAGGAGAAGACTGCTTTAAAAAGCAGAATTAACCAAATGGAAAAAAGAGGTTCAAGAGCTCATGGAAGAAAACAATTCTTTAAAAATTACAAAAGAGCAGACGGAAGCTAATGACTATATAAGAAATCAAGAAATTATTAAAAAAAAAACCAAAAGAATGAAAAAATAAAAAACAATGTGAAATAACTCATTAAGAAAGCAATTGACCTGCAAAGTAGATCCAGTTGAGACAATTTAAAAATTATGAGACTACTTGAAGGCCATGATCAAAAACAGAACCTAGATATAATCTTTCAATGAATTTATCAAGGAAAATTGCCATGATATTCTAGAACCAGAGGGTAAAATAAATGTTAAAAAAATCCACCAATCACCTCCTGAAAGAGACCCAAAAAGAAAAACTCCTAGGAATATTGTAGCCAAATTCTAGAGTTCCCAGGTAAAGAAGAAAATATTGTAAACAGCCAGGGAGAAAGAATTTGAGTATTGTGGAAATACAGTCAGGAAAACACAAGATCTAGCAGCTTCTACATTAAGGAATTGAAAGGCTTGGAATGATATTCCAGAAGTCAATGGAACAAGGATTAAAACCAAGAATCACCTACCCAGCAAAACTGAGTATAATACTTCAGAGGAAAAAATGGTCATTCAATGAAATAGAGGACTTTCAAGCATTCTTGATAAAAAGACAAGACCTGAATAGAAAATTTGACTTTCCAACACAAGAATCAAGAGAAGCATGAAAAGGTAAATAGGAAAGAGAAATCATAAGGGACTTACTAAAGTTGAATTTTTTACATTCCTATATGGAAAGATAATATCTATAACTTGAAACTTTTCTCAGTATTTGTGTAGTTGGAGGAATAATACATTCATACATATCTAGATAGATAGATACATACATACATACATATGTACAGAGACAGACAGAGAGAGAGGGTATAGGGTGAGTTGAATAGGAAGGGATGATATCTAAAACAATAAAATTAAGGAATGAGAGAAGAATATAATGGCAGGAGAAAGGGAGCAATAGAATGGGGCAAATTATCTTTCATAAAAGAGGCAAGAAAAAACTTTTTCAATGGAGGTAAAAAGGGGGGACGTGAGAGGGAAAAAGTGAAGCTTACTCTCATCACATTTGACTCAAGGAGGGAATGACATTCACACTCAATTTGGTATGAAAAATCTGTCTTACACTACAGGAAAATAGGGGAGATGGGGATAAGTGAGGTGGAGGTTGATAGAAGAAAGGGCAAATGGGAGGAGGGAGTAATAAGAAGTAATTGCTTTAGGGGAGGGACAAGGTCTAAAAAGAGAATAGAATAAATATGGGGCAGGATAGGATGAAGGAAATACAATTAGTCTTTCACAACACGACTATTATGGAAGTCTTTAGCAAAACTACACATATATAGCCTATATTGAATTGCTTGCCTCCTCAGTGGGTATGGGTGGAGAGGGAGGAAGGGAGAGAAGTTGGAACTCAGAGTTTAAGGAATGAATGTTGAAAACTGATTTTGCATGCAACTGGAAAATAAGAAATACATGTAATGGGGTATAGAATTTTACCTTGCCCTAAAGGAAGAGAGAAATGGGGATAAGGGAAGGAAGGGATGTGATAGAAGGGAAAGCAGATTGGAGGAAGAGATAATCAGAATGCAGGGTGTTTTGGAGTGGGGGAGGGGAGACATGGGGAGAAAATTTGGAATTCAAAATCTTGTGGAAATGAATATTGAAAACTAAAAAAAAATTATTTTTAAAAATAAAATAAATTCAATTTGCACTTAGCAAAGCATCATATTCTCAAATAATCCAAAGGATTTGTCACATCATTTATCTGGGTGATCCATGTGACAAAGAGATTTGCAAGGCATCTTTCCTGTATGTCTCTCATCCATGTCTTTATTATGGAAAGCTATCTAAACAAGAAAAGAACCTGTGAGTGTAAAGATGCCTTAAAGTGAATTAAGCAAAAATAACTGAGACAAGATATCTGTTTTTCAGAGGAAGAGGAACAAAAATATCATAATTGAAAATGAAAAAAAAATTAGAGGAAAATACAAATGCTTTAACATCTAAATTCCCAAGGGAAAAATTAACTCACCCAACAGAGGACATAGGCATGAAAACAATGTTGGCAGGAGACTTTTATGTTCATCTTTTAATTATGTATAAATCTAACTAGGGCAAAAAGAGGTTATACATAGATATAAAAGGCACAAATAGGAAATGCATTTTTTACAAATTATTAGACAATATAAAATTTGTAATCAGTTCAGGAATCAAAAACAAGCAAAGAAAGGATGAAAATACACGTCTAATTATGAAACCCTGCATATTAAATGGGTCAAAGAGCAAATCATAGAAACAATTACTAATGATATCTAACAGAATGGCAATAATGAAGCAACATACCAAAATACCTATTATGCAGGTAAAGTAGACCTCAGGAACAAAATAATCATCTTTTAGCAATTATTTTTAATTTATGGAATAAAACAGGTATTTCTATAATATAGTACAAAAAATACAGATGAAATTACAAATCTGTTATGTACTGCTTTCTATTCCTTTGAAATATACAAAATTATCAAGTTTTTTCTTCTTTTGCCCTTGCCCCAAATATAGATTTAAAATTTAGCAATTCAACATAAAACCATACCTAAAAAAAGAAAGGGAGGGAGGAAGGAAGGAAGGAAAGAAAAACAAAGAGAATGAAGGGAGAAAGAAAGAAAAACAAAAAAGAATTAGTTGTAAAGGAACCACCATGTGGGTGGTTGGATAAATCCCTGTTATTCGTGGATACATAAGAAAATTCTATCAAACATTTTTTTAAAAGTTACTATTCAAGAACCAATAAAGAACCAACACTATAAAATTATTCTCAAACTTAAGAAATAAAGTACTCTTACCAGACTTCTTTTATTAGACAAATGTAATACTAGTAACTAAACCAGGACAGATAAAGCACAGACCTATGGGACAATGTCATTTATGAATATTGAATCAAAGCCTTTAAATGAAATATTGTCAAATAGACTACAGCAATTCATGCAAGAATCATTCATTATGAATGAATTGGATTTATGCTAGAGGTTCAAGGACAGATCACATAAAGAAACCTTAATTATTAAATTAATCAGAGTAAAGGTATTTGAAATTGCATTAGTTTCTGAATTGATACAGAAAAGCCTTTCAAAAAGTTCACTCGTCATTCATATAAAAAACAAAAACACACCTCCCAACCAAAAAAAAAAATAACATTCACAAACAACCATCTACAGAGAATAGATATAGAGGTTTTATATATGTGTGTGTGTGTATATATATATATATATACATATATGTTTATATATATACACATATATATTTATATATAGCATCATGTTAAATGGAGCTTCACCAGAAGTTTTCCTAATAAATGGATTAGTAAGGTATCATTCTCCCAATCATTTTTTATATATTTAGGGAAATGTTAAAAAAGGAAATAAGGAAAGAAGAACAAAAGTATATCTAATTGAATCATTGGTATAGCAAAAATAAAACACCTCCTATTTGTTGGTGACATGATCATTTATTTAGGGAATATTAGGAAATTAGCAAAGATACTAATTCAGACAAATAATCGTTTCAGCAATGTTGCAAGCCCTTAGAATTCAACAGAATTTTCGTATAATAATAAGATCCAAGAAGCAAAAATAAAACCAAAAGTCCCATTTCTAATAAATAAAAATATATACATACATGCATATATATATATATATGTGTGTGTGTGTGTGTGTGTGTGTGTGTGTGTGTGTGTGTGAGTATTCAGTTTCAAAGTGTTACTTAAAGAAATGAAGAACCTAAATAGCTGGAGGAATATTCAATGCTCACAAACATTCCATGTCAATTTAACAATAGCAATAAAACATATGACAATATGACCAAAGAAAATGTACAGTTTTCATAATATTCCAATCAAATTATCAAAAGAGTCCTTTATAGAACTTGACTAAAAATACTTTGACCAAAATCTAGAATATCAAGGGAAATAACAGCAAAAATTTAGGGAGACAGGGCTTCAAACTTTTTGTTATTATTACTAATGATGAACAGCATTTATTTAATGCTTACTATCTGGATGGAAGCATGCTTAGTAGTTTACAATTATTATCTCATTTAATTGTCACAACAACCCTGGGAAGTAGGTACTATTATTATCTCCATTTTACAGCTGAGGCAAACAGACATTTTAAAAAATTGCCTGGGGTCACACAGTAACTGTATGAGATCACATTTGAACTCAGGTCTTCCTGATTCCAAAGCTTTCCAGAATTTCATTACCCCACCTAACTCCTCTGTTGCTTGTTAAAAAGTAGAGAAGTGGATTCATAGAATATGTTAGAAAAGGGGAAAATCAGAAACAATGGAACTCAGTAACAGAGTTTAATAGATTGGCAAATACAAATTACTCATGATAGCATTTCTTTAATTTAAAAAAAAATGCAGGGAAAACTGGACAACTTTGCCAGAAATTAGGTTTAGAATAATACATTACAGCATATTCTATAATTAAATCTATACAGTTATGTGACTTTAATGTTAAACATCATACCATAAAAATGACAAGAACAGTTTATATACCTTTTTTTAGTTATTTGTAAAGATACATGTTCAATAAGATAAAGGATAGAGGCAACTGCGGAAGATAAAATGGATAACCTTAATTAGATAAAACAAAGCTTCTCCACCAACAAAATTACTGTTTAGATTATTATCTAGTACTAGATTGCTAACTAGTACAATACAATTATTGATTAGAATAAGAATAGAAGTGGTTGAATGGGGGGGAATAATCTTTGTATCAGTTTTCTAAGAAAAGCATTTGGATTTGTTATCAAAGACCTATAGAAAATAGGTAAGCACACATTTACTCATACATGTTTGTATGTGTAACTGTGTGAGTATATATACACACCCATACCCACATACCCAAACTTAAATATACACATATTTTACCGAAATCCATTTCTCAATAGGTAAGTAGTGAAAGATATAAACAATAACTTTCAAACATGAATTACAAAATATTAACACCAATAAGAAAGATTTCTCCAGATTATTGGCCAAATCAAAACAACCCTGAATTTTCATATCAGACCCTAGAAATGGATAAAGATGACACAATATGAAAATTGCAATTATTGGAAGAATTGTGGAAAATTAGGAATATTAGTGAATTATTTGCTTGAGTTATAAATTACTACTATTGTTTTGGAAAGAAATTTTGAGTAATGCAAATAAGGTGATTAAAATGTCCATATCTTTTGACCCAGAAACTAGCTATATAAAACAAATTATTTGAAGCAGGATTTTTTGTGAGAGCAAAGAATTAGAAACAAAGTAAATGTCTATCAAGAGGAATGACTAAATCATGGCACATCATTATAATGGAATGTTATTGTACTCTAAGAAATAATGAACATGAATTCAGAGAAAAATGGGAAGATTTCTGATGCAGAATGTAAGCAGTATTGAGAAAAAATATGCAATGGATACAACTATGTAAATAGAAAGAAGAATTATAAAACAATCAAAAATCAATGTTTCAAAATTACAAAGAGCAATCCTGACTCCAAAGTAGAGATTTGAGAACATACTTGCATTCTGCTTCTTTACAGAGGAGGGAGGGTCACAAGTATTATACATTGCATTTATTTTCAGAATTTTTTATGCATTGATTATTATTGCTGACTCTCTCCCTGTCTCTGTCTATCTCTGTCTGGCACTGTTCCTATCTCACTCTCTTTCTCACTCACTTTCTTTTTCACTCCCTCCCTCTCTCAAAATATCATTTGTTATACGGGATTGGCTATCTGGGAGAGGCAAGGGGTGGGGCTGACAGAAATTTTAGTGATGCATAAAAACAAAAGATACAAATTAAATTACTTCAAAAATCATTCTCTGGAGAAAAAAAAATTAAATGAGGAGAAATGAGAATTATATGAAAAGGCTGAGGTGAATACATAGAAAATTCACCCACCAATTTAGATTTAAATTTAGAAACAAGGAACAAAAAAAATATGACATACCACTATAAAAATAATGTCATACACTTTAACCTTAATACTATTATGTGTTTTTAGGCTTGTGTTTAATACTTTGGGGGGAATGGACTAATATGAGGAAAGGACTACTGTTCAGATAACTGAAAACAGAAATCCTGATGGCTAAAATTTAAATTTCTCTGCTAATAAGTACGATTTTTAGATTAGAAAGGACATAACATATATGGCTAATGGGGAGTTGATAACTAACATAAAAGAGACAACGAGACATAAGTTTAAGTCTTTGATGTATTTAAAATATCTGGCTTAGATGAAATTTAGGGATCGAGTTGGGGGGAAACACTAGAGGGTGTCATTTTCTAAGCCACTGTCAAAGACATATGAAAGAAAGATCCTGAAGAATAATAAAAGACATCAAGGGGCAATAAAAGTGCAAATCTGACTTTCAAAGAGTGAAGAGACTATCAACTAAAAACTATATACTAGTAAGCCTGATGTCTATTACTTATAACATTTCAGGAATGTCATTTAAGAAATGGTTAAAATCTAGACAATGTAGAGATGATCATGGAGATATAACATGAATTCTTCAAGAACAGGTGATACCAGATTAAGCTTGCCTCCTGTTTTGACAATTACTAGATCAAAGGAATTCTACAAATACTTAACCTAGACTTCAGTAAAGTATGTGATAACACTTCTCATGAAATTCTTGTGAGAGTAAAGGAGAAATGTAAGCCAGAAGATAGTATTACATTATCACAAATTTCAGAGCTGGAAGGGACCTTGGTGATCATTCAGTCCGACCAAATTGCCCAAATGAATCCCCACTTCGAGATATTTGATTCATAGTCATTCAGCTTCCACTTAAGGACCACCACTGAGGCGGAACCCACTGCTCATGGAGCTACCTATTCCACTCTGAATTCAAGCTGAATGGCTGTACTCAAAGAACAGACAATAGATGCATGTCAACTTGGATGAAGACCTTCTGTGGAGTGCTCCAGAGGTTATGCTATTTTTTTCTTCTTTATTAATAACTGAGTAAAGGCATAGAGCTCATGCATACCAAACTCACAGTTGGCAGAAAGGTGGGAGGAAAAACTAGTACAGAAATCATAGAATCAAGATCAAAAAATAACTTAAGAGGATAGATCAAGTTAATTTCATTTACAATGGAGATAAATCTTATATGGTTTCAAAAAATTAGCAGAAAATACAAGATGTGCATGTGTGTTGGTTTTAGACAACAATTTGATAAACATTTAAGGATTTTAGAGGGGTGAAAAATCAATACAAATCAATGGTGTCATGTAATAGACAAAGGGAGGGGGAAAGCTAATGAAATGTTTGCATTAAGAGAAAAAAAAATATTTAGGATTAATGTGATGATTGTCTGTATCCTGCCCTGGTCAGACTATGTCTGCCCACAGATAGTGTGTTCCTAAATACTTTCTCTGGAACATTTCACGTTGTATAACAATGTACTTGTCCTCCTATCATGAAATAGATCAGTACTGTTGTGGGTAAAATTGGGATTAGGAGTAAACCAATTGAATTTTATGTGCCTCTTTCAGTGGTAGGGTGCTAAATATTTTCCATCAAAGATTTTCTGCCTCTATTAATACTACCAATTAGTAAAAGTTTCAGAATAATTGATCTACTGTCCTTATACATCATTGTGAGGAGCAGAATTTTTATTTCTTTGGTATAGAGCAGAGTGCCAAACACACAGCTGGTGGGTGAAGGAGACAGAATCAGATTAAAATGTAAATGGGAAATGGTTAATAAAATAAATAAAGATACAACACAACAGAGATAATGGTTTCTATCTGAGTTTGATATCACTGACATAGAGAACCCTTAGTATAAGCACTTCTTTTACCAATATGGTTTACTACAGGTACTGCCATATACAATCTTAGAGAATTGCACAGACCATTGTGAGACTGAATAAACTTTTCAGGGTAAGACAGAGTGGTATATTTCAGAGTGGAGACTTGAATGTAGATTGTTCTGATTCCAAGATGCTCTATCTTCCCTATACTGTACTTTTCCTCCACATTGAAGGACTTGAGGTTTTGTTTTTTTTTCCCTTTTATCTGTTTAATAATAATAATAATAATGTAGAGAAGCTTACCTTTTCCTTGATGGGAAGAGATCTCCCCTTTGTCATTATGGTTCATTTGGTTATATGGATGAAGTCATTTGCCCCAAACAAGTACATTTCAGCAGACATATCCTATAGTTTGATTAGAAAATTATTTCAAAATAGTTGGATTAAGTAATAATTTCTCTTATGTAATAGCAAAGCTTTGTCATGAAGAATACAGCATTATTGTGAATTATACAAAGTTTTCACCCTAAGGACAACCACATTATTCCATCAAGGTCGGCTTTGGAACTTCTCATATATTCAACAGAATGAAATTCAGCAAAAGTTTTGCTAATGTAATTATTACATTATGTTGTCAGGAAACATCATGTTCCATTGGACTGGTGGAACCCTGGGCTCTCAGACCATGCTAGTCTGCCCTTTCTGTACTACATATTCAAATATGAATTTTTTCCACATTTACAAATGTGAATAATATTTTCTATATAAACCACATGCAACTGTTGTATACAGCAATAAGACAATAGATATAATAGATCTTAATTAAAAAATTAGAGTATTACCTGTTAAGTATTGTTGTTTGTTATTGTTCAGATATGTCCAAATTCATGAGTCTGTTTAGGGTTTTCTTGTCAAGGACACCAAAGTGGTTTGCATTTTCTTCTCCAGTTCATTTTACATATGAGGAAACTGACTTGTCCAGGGTCACAGAGCTAGTGCCTAAGGCCAGATTTGAACTCACATAGATAAGTCTTCTGACTCTAGACCTAGCCCTCTAACCACTGTGCCACCTAGCTGCCCCCAGTTGGTATTATCATCTTGTTTTTTTCTGACTTGATAATGCTTGGGATAAATTCTCTTGCTACAATTTTAAATATTAATATCCTATAGACTATTAAAAAGTAGATAAAAAACTAATTTGTGTATTGGAATAAAAACATTATTTTGTAAGCTCATCCTCTATAAGCTCATTGTTAACATCTTTGATTACAAATGTTGTGTGGTTGTTATGTTTGTCCTTGTTTTTGAAGAAGATGATGACATGACTTTCAGTTAATTTTTATTTGAGCGGAGAGCTGTGCAAGGTGACCAACCTCACTTTCTTCTCCTGAGACATCTGGATCCAGTGGCCTGATATTTATCAGGACAACTGGAGATGGCCCAGGATGCAATGTGAGACTTTCGCCCTTTTAGGCTAAGTTCTTATAGCATCTCGCTTTGAGTGAGATATGTCTATTCAATAAATAGTCTTCTTTAAGTAGCTGCTCAAAGAATGGCCCCTTTAATAAAAAAAAAAATCAAACTGGGAGGAGAAGATCCTAAGGGTTCCTGGGTAAAAGAGAAACAATTAGTTTTAGTGTTTAAATCCATTCTGTGCTAGCTGGATAGGGACTTGTTTTCTAGTCTATGAGCTTCAGAGTGAATTGGGTTTGAGGCTTGATCTTTGAGCAAGAAATGTAGCCAGTAAACCCATGGGAAAAAAGGCAGTTTTTTTGGGGGGAAGGAACATTGGTGAGCTGCTACTCATTCACAGGTTGTATTTGTCCTTCGTTCTCAAAGAGCCCTATGACATCAAGATGATGATATGACTTGCAGTTGACTTAGATTTGAGTAAAGGAGAGCTGTGCAAGGTCACCAGTCCCACTTTCTCCTCCAGAACCACCTGAATTACAGTTGTAGTTGGTTGGCGGTTTGTTGTCCTTCATTCTCAGAGGACCAAAATGACATCACCATGATAAAGTGAAGTATCAATGTGTATGACTGTGGCTATATGAACTCAGAATGCTCTACCACAGATTGGGCACAAATAGTCCATGTGACTATTTGGGGTGGATACTCCAAATTTCGCATCCTACATTCACTTTGTGTTATCTCAATTCTGCTTTGCTTATAGAACACAGTATCCTTTCTGATGTGGGCATGCCATGCTGAGCAGTTTGCACCAGTATCTCCCATGTTGCACAGTAAAATCCAAAGTTCTTGAGAATGTCCTTGTATTGCTTCTTCTGACCATCATGTGATTGCCTGCCCCATGTAAGTTCTCTATAAACTAGTCTTTTTGCATTCAAACAACACAGCCAGCCCATCGGAGTTGCACTATTTGAAGCATAGTTTGAATGCTTGGCAGTTCAGTTCAAGAAAGGACTTCAGTATCTGGCATGTTATCCTCCCAGGTGATCCTCAGAATCTTCCTAAAAGTTCAAATGGAAGCAATTCAGTTTCCTGGCATGGCACTGGTATACTGTTTCACAGGTATACAACAATGAGGTCAGCACAACAGCTCTGTAGACTTTCAGTTTGATAGTCAGTTTAACACCTCTGCTCTCTCAAACTTTTCTTTGGAGTCTCCCAAACACTAAGCTAACTCTGGCAATGCATTCATCAGCCTCCTTGTCAGTGTATACATCCCTGGAAAGTACACTACCAAGGTAAGTGAACTTATCCCCACCATTCAAAACCTCTCCATTTGTGGTAACCTATGGTTCCACATATGGATGGTGTGGTGGTGGCTGATGGAGCACCTGTGTTTTCATGGTGTTAATTATTAGGCCAAAATTAGCACAGGCAACAGAGAATTGATCCATACTTTTTTTGCAACTCAGCTTCAGAGGCTGCAGGGAATACATAATCATATGCAAACAGAAAATCATGCACCAACACTCCTTCCACTTTGGCCTTGGCTTGTAGCTTTTTCAAATCAAAGTACTTACCATGGGTATGGTAGTTGATCTTCATGCCATGCTCACCCTCATTGGAAACATTTGACAATATGGCTGAAAACATCATGCTGAAAAGCATAGCAGCAAGCACCACAGCCCTGTCTCACTCTGTTGGTGACTGGGAAGGCACGACAGCATTGTCCACTATCCAGAACCCAGGCAAACATGCCATCATGAAATTGACATACAATATTGATGAACTTCTCTGGGCAATCGAATTTTGACATAATTTTCCATAAGCCTTCATGACTGACAGTGTCAGAAGTCTTGGTTGGATCTATAATCGTGTACAGACTTTTGTTCTGCTCCTCTCATTTCTCCTGAAGTTGTCAGACAGCAAATATCATATTGACTATTCCTCAGCCCTTTCTGAAGCCATACCGGCTCTCAGGTATATGCCCATCTTCCAGGTGAAAGATCAGCCTTTAAAGAAGGACTCTAGCAAGTATTCTGCCAGCAATGACTAAGAGAGAGAAAGACCTCCCCTGTGATTGTCGCAGGACAAAGGATTCCCTTTACCTTTATAGAGATGGACAATGGAGGCATCCTTGAACTCCTGGGGGATAACCTCCTCTTGTCATATAACCTGGAAAATTTCAGTCAGCTTTAGTATGAACCATGGTTCCCCCTACCTTGTAAATCTCATCTGGAATAGAATCAGCATCAGGTGCTTTGCCACATGAAAGGAGCCTAATGGTCCTCAAAATGTCTTATTCAGTTGGAAGTCCAGCTAAGGAGGGACTGACTTCAATTTGGGGTAAACGGTGAATTGTCAAAGCATTGATTGATGACAGTCTGTTGAGAACACTATGGAAGTGTTCAGCCCATCTCTCTAGGATCATGTCCTTATCACTAATCGATGTGAATCCATCAACACTGCGTAGTTGTGATGCACCACAGGTTTTTGGTTCATAAATCAGGGAATCATAAAAGTGATTTGGATTGTTATTATCAGCATAAAACTGAATTTCATCTGCTTTCTTCCTGAGCCTCTAAGCTTTGCTTGTACTTTGCTTTTGATGGAATTACGTGCTGCCTTGTTAGAGGTGGATGAACTATCCTGCTGATATAGCCTGTGGAGTTCTCGTTTTTGGTTTAGCAGCTGTGGTTGCTGAAGGAACAACCAGGATGATATGAACCCCATTGTGTTGCCATATAATTTCCTTCTCTGCTAAATCTCCATTTTTTTTTTTGGTATCTTTGCCTTCCTTCTTTTTAAAAAAAATTTATTTGTTTGTTTTCAGCATTCATTTCCAAAAAATTTTGGGGTTCCAAATTTTCTCCCTATTTCTCCCCTCCCCCTACCCCAAAATGCCGAGCATTCTAATTACCCCATCACCAATCTGCCCTCCCTTCTAACATCTCTCCCTCTCCTTATCCCCATCTTCTCTTTTGTCCTGTAGGGCAAGATAGCTTTTTATACCCCATTACCTGTATTTCTTATTTCCTAGTTGCAAGAACAAAACTCAACAGTTGTTCCTAAAACTTTTGAGTTCCAACTTCTCTTCATTTCTTTCTCCCCACCCATTCCCTTTGGGAAGGCAAGCAATTCAATATAGTCTATATCTGTGAAGTTTTGCAAATGACTTCCATAATAGTTGTGTTGTGTAAGACTAACTATATTTCCCTCCATCCTGTCATGCCCCCCATTTATTCTATTCTCTCTTTTGATCCTATACCTCCACAACAGTGTTGACTTGTAATTACTCCCTCCTCCCATTGCCCCCCTTTCCATAATCCCCCCCACCTTGCTTATCCCCTTCTTCTCCCCCAATTTCCTGCATTGTAAGATAGGTTTTCATACCAAAATGAGTGTGCATTTTATTCCTTCCTTTAGTCGAATGCGATGAGAGTAACCTTCATGTTTTTTCTCTCACCTCCCTACTCTGTTTCTCCTCTGCAAAGCCATTTACTTGCCTCTTTTATGAGAGAAAATTTTCCCCATTCCATTTCTCCCTTTCTCCTCCCAATATAAAGAACACCACTTAATTTCATCTTTTTTAAGATATGATCCCATCCTATTCTATTCACCCTGTGCTCTCTGTCTCTCTCTCCCTCTATGTGTGTGTGTGTGTGTGTGTGTGTGTGTGTGTGTAATCCCACCAACTACCCAGATACTGAAAAAAGTTTTCAAGAGTTACAAATATTGCCTTTCCATGTAGGAATGTAAATAGTTCAACTTTAGTAAGTCCCTTATGATTTCTCTTTGCTGTTTACCTTTTTATGCTGCTCTTGATTCTTGTGTTTGAAAGTCAAATTTTCTTTTCAGCTCTGGTCTTTTCATCAAGAATGCTTGAAAGCCCTCTATTTCATTGAAAGATCATTTTTTCCCCTGAAGTATTATACTCAGCTTTTCTGGGTAGATGATTCTTGGTTTTGGTCCTAGGTCTTTTGACTTCTGGAATATCTTATTCCACACCCTTCAGTCCCTTAATGTAGAACCTGCTAGATCTTGTGTTATCCTGATTGTATTTCTATAATACTTGAATTGTTTCTTTCTAATATTTTCTTCTTGATCTGGGAGCTCTGGAATTTGGCCACAATGTTTCTAGGAGTTTCTCTTTTTGGATCTCTTTCAGGAGGTGATCAGTGGATTCTTTCAATATTTATTTTGCCCCCTGGTTCTAGAATATCAGGGCAGTTTTCCTTGATAATTTCATGAAAAATGATGTCTAGGCTCTTTTTTTGATCATGGCTTCCAGGTAATCCCATAATTTTTAAATTGTCTCTCCTGGATCTATTTTCCAGGTCAGTTGTTTTTCCAATGAGATATTTCACATTATCTCCCATTTTTACATTCTTGTGGCTTTGTTTGGTGATTTCTTGGTTTCTCATAAAGTCATTAGCCTCCATCTGTTCCATTCTAATTTTGAAAGAACTATTTTCTTCAGTGAGCTTTTGACTCTCCTTTTCCATTTGGTTAATTCTGCTTTTTAAAGCATTCTTTTTCTCATTGGCTTTTAGAATGTCTTTTGCCAATTGATTTAGCCTATTTTTAAAGGTGTTATTTTCTTCAGCATTTTTTGGGGGGGTCTCCTTTAGCAAGGTGTTGACTCGCTTTTCATGCATCTCTCTCATTTCTCTTCCCAGTGTTTCCTCCCCCTCTCTTACTTAAGTCTCTATTTTTTTAAAGCTTTTGTTCCATGCATCCTGAAGATTGTGAGTATTTGGAATGGTGGTATCCATTTAAACCATTGCTCTTGTATTTTTTATGACTTACTTTTAGGTCAAGACAATAAGGTTTCATTCTGTGATAATTGTCTGTTTTCATTACAGTTCATTGGTTAATTCTCAAGGGTATTTTGAGGTATGCATTTGTAGTATAGAGTTTTGTCATCTTAGTCCATAAAATGCTATTGTTGTTCAGTGCTTTCACCTGTGTCCAACTATAACTCTATTTGAGGTTTTCTTGACAAACACACAGAAGTAGTTTTCCATTTTGTTCTCCAATTCATTTTGCAGTTGAGGAAACTAAGGCCAACAGCATTAAGTGACTTTCCCAAAGTTACACAAGTGGTTAGTGTTTGAGACTAGATTTGAGCTCAGGTCTTCTTGAGTCTAGACATGACACTCCCCCTACTTCACTACCTCACTGCCCTAGTCTGAAGTACAAGGACTGTATAGTGAAATTCTGATGTAGTTCTAGTCACCAAGCCATATCTTTCCAGGAATGAATAGGTGCCAAACTTTCCTGGTTGACGGTGATGTGCTGTAGAGTTTCTACCTTATCAACAACTACTACAACAACAAAAAATTAAGTATCATGTCCCAGGCACTGTTCCAAGTCTCTGTACTAATTTTTTGATTGATGTTAAATTATTTACCTTGTTCTTTTCACTGATGTTAATACTTGTAAAAAATGGGAGGTTTTATTATTAACATAATATTGTTTTCATTGAAGATAGTTCAGGCAAAAATATATTTGAATAAATTGCTAACTTGATAATTAATTTATAGACTATTGAATTACTAGATAAAATGACTTTTCTGGAAGGAAAGCCCTGGGACGTAAATTCGTCTTTCATAGGTTTACCGAAAACAACCTCAGCGCAAATCCATGAAAACAAAGTATGATAACCACTTCGTCTTGTGTCCACATGATTTTGATCTTCTCTGCTGACTCTATGTACTTTGAAAAAGATTTTCATTTCATTTATTTTGTTGATTTTGAGTAAATGCGATACCAAAATATTTTTTAAATGTTATTTAAATTTATGAATCAACATGCTATATGAAGTATTTCAAATACATGTCACAATTCTATAATGATAGGATTACAGGAATCTGATCTGGAAGAGACTTTACAAATCACATGGTATAAGCCGTTTTCCCAGATGTAGAAACTGAAGTCCAGAGACCTCATGTTTCATGGAAAAGATAGTGTCAATTTTACTTTGTCTCAGAATTCTAAAGTGGGTAAAGCAAAGTCCTAGTTTTAAGCTATTAAACTTAAAACCAAGGTAAGACTTTTGAGGTACACTGTATATTATTTCCTGTATGTTATTTCATTTGCTTTTAGAGATACCATATATTATCCCTATTTTTCAAATGAGGAAACTGAGGCTTAGAGATGTTACCTGATTTTCCTAAGATCTCATAACTAGAAATGGTTAAAGGCAAAAATCAAATCCAGGTCCTCCGGAATCCAAATTCAGAGGTCTTTCCATTATGCCATACTGCTGCATAAAAGTCCTTGCCTTCAAAGAGCTTGTGGTCTAACAGGGAAAAATAAAACATGTACTCAAATATTTACAACACAGAAAAGTACATACTGAATGTTTAACAGAAGAACAAAGCAGTTTGTGAGAGTTTTAAGGAAGAAAATATCATTTTCAACTGGGAAGGGTTCAGTGAGGTAGTAATAGATGGCCATCCATAGGCATAGGAAGAGGCAGGATTTTAATAGATGAAAATGAGGCATTCCATGAATAAAGAATGCTATCAGGAAAGTATGTTTGTAGGAGAGCAAGAAAGAGTATTAATAATACCTATCTTTATACTGTGTAGTAAAGTGTACAAAACATTTTGCTGTTAGAACTTCACAACCATGTTGTGAAATAGTTACTAGGTTTTGATATCTCCATTTTATAGTTGAGAAAATGGACACTGAGATGTCAGGGGACTTATACTGGTCACAAAGTTAGTAAGTGTTTACAGTGGGATAGAGATTTAGGTCTCCCTTACTCCAGATCCAGTGTTTGATCTACTACTACCCATGATTTTAGGAGTAAGAGAAAGGGAATATAGCTTGGTCTTCAATAGTAGGACACTAAAGTTGTTACATATATTTAAAGATATTATTATGTAAAATATGGTAATTGACTCCAACCCAATAGAAACATGCAATGTACATTCAAATAATGTGACCATTTCAGGAGATCCATTATTCAGATTAATCAGGACTTAGCAGTAATGTGAGCTAAATCTGTACATGATCATAGAATTATAAGAATTTGATCATGAAGGTATTTTAGAAATCATGTAGTACGACTCCTTTTTATGGATGTGCAAATGGAGATTCAAAGACTTTATCTGTCTTGAAAAAAAAAGATGTCAATTTTAATTTGACTCAGAATTCCAAAGTAGGTAAAAATTAAAAGCTGAGCATAGTTATGATTAGTTCCATATTTATAAATTCATATACAAAGATTCTCACCCTTGGCTGGACTTTGGAGTGAAAAAGTAGAGCTGGTCTTTAAATTGGGCCTACTCTGATCCAATACACTTGGATTTTGAATATTACTTCCCCTTGAGTGACCTATGAGAGGTAGTTTAGTGTCAGATTTTCAAGACACTCCATTTCTCAACTCTGGCATTTTCTCTTGCTGACCCTCATTTATGTAATGCTCTCCCTCATCTTGGCCTACTGGCTTTCCTTCAAGGCACTAATAATATCACATCTTTGGAAGCCTTTCCCAATCCTTCTGAATTCTAGTGCTTTCCTTTTCAATTTTCCCCCTATTATTCCTGTATATAGCTTGCTCATATGTAAATATATGCTTGTTGTTTCTGCTATTAAGTTGTGAGCTCATTGAGGGAAGGAACTGTCTTTCGCCTCTTTTATTTTATTTCTTTTAAATCTGCATTGCTTAGCACAGTGCTTGACACACAATAGTTGACTGGAATTGTGAAGGACTTTTAATGTCAATCTAAACAACGTGGTCTTTATTCCTCGAATGCAGGTCTTCCAAGTCCTATAACTTTCTGTGTATAATACTTGCTTTTTTTATTAGTCAGGTCAAGTCAAGTCAAATCAACATATATTTCTTCAGTCCCCTCATGGAACTCACAATCCAATGTGGGAGAGAGCTTGTGAACAACTATGTAAAAACAAGGCATTTATTTGGGTCACACCCACTGTTTGTGACCTCTTTGGGTTTTTTTGGCAAAGATACTGCAGTGGCTTGTTATTTCTTTCTCCAGTTTATTTTACAGATGAGGAAACTGAAGCAAAGAGGGTCAAGTGACTTGTCCAGGGTCACACTGTTCGTAAGTATCTGAGGTCAGATTTAAACTCAGGAAGATAAGACTTGCCGACTCCAGGCCTGGTACTCTCTCCATCGTGCCATCTAACTGCCCCAAAACAAGATGTACACAGGATCAACTGAAGATAATTCGGGGATTGGAGTGTGCCGGAAAGGTTTCTTACCGAAGTTGAAATTTTAACTGAATACAGAGTAATGAGGAAGTGGCAGTAGGAAGGGAGAACATTCTAAGTACAACAAACAGCCAATAAAAATACAAGAAGTCAGGAGCTGGAGTATTTTATGTGAAGAACAAGAAAGACACTAGAGTCACTAGTAAGGTGTGAGAAGATGGGAAGGGGCCACTTTATGAAAGACTAAAAGCCAAACCATGGATTTTGTGTTTGATCCTTGAGACAATGAAGAGATACTGAAGTTTGTTGGTTTGGGAGCGGAATAAATTGATACGGACAAACCTGTACCTTAGGAAGATCACTTTGGTAGCTCAGTGGAATATGAACTGGAGTGAGAAGAGAGAATTGAGGCAGGGGAACCAACCAAAAGGTCTAGGTATAAGGTGACGAGGGCTTGCATCATGGTAGTGACTGTGTCAGAGGCAAGAACAGTGCGTACAAGAGAGATGTTATGAAGGAAGAATTGACAAGATTTGGCAACAGATTGAACATGAAGGGTGAATAAATGGCAGAAGATGACACCTATCTTGTACGCCCGGATGACTGAGGGGATTATACAACAATAATTGGAAAGTTAGGAAAAAAAAGTTTGCAACAAGCACAACTAATAATAACGTGATTAATGTGATTAAAAATAAGTAAATATCAGTTTGTTCAAATAAATTAGTAATAATAAAAATCTAGACTAGGTTTTCAGTAAATACAGGTCCTAAAATCCCTAATAAATGCCATCCAATAGTTAGTATCTTCAAAAATTTCTCACTATCTCTATACTTAACACTCTTTTACTATGAAGTATGGATAGGCAGGGTTATACCTAGGGTAGGGAAGGTAAGATTTTTGTCCCAGAGTGGAAAGATGAGAAAGCATTAATTGATTCTTTCTTGGGGCCCCTGCTTTCCCTTTGCACCTCACCCTTGTCAGAAGCAATCTCCAGTTTCATCTACTTGTTCCCTCATCCCTCACTCCTCTTTCCCATGATCCTCTTCACTTGCTTAGCATCTCCTTTGGAAGTAGCCACACACTTCTACCCCTTGAAATCCAAGGTTTCTCCAGTCAAACCCTCAGTTATCCCTGAGTGAAATGCCAGAGTAATCATTCTTCTGTCTGTTCCCCATCATCCAACACAAAAGTATACCCCAGAAGAAAATAGACTAGTGGTAGTCTTAAAGCTATGATTCCTGGAGAATTAGAAGAAGGTTTTTGCAATGTTGTATAAAGAATCACCCTTGACCACTGCTCTGGGAATTATGGTCACTGTTTAGAAATAAGATGTGTATATCTATCTATCTATCTATCTATCTATCTATCTATCTATCTATCTATCTATATCTATATCTATCTATCTGTGTGTGTGTGTATACACACACACACACACACACACACACACACACACACACACACACACACACACACACAAGAAGATCTGTGGGAAAAGTCCAACAAGCAGTCAGGCAACCGCCATTAAAAGTTGATTCTTTTCCTTCAGGTGACTCAGAATTCTCAGGGGACAGCCTTGATTTCAACCTTCCACTTCACTGAAGCTGTACAGATACAGCCATACAATAACATCTTTTAAGAAGGAAAACAATTCAAGTAGGACTTTTTTGGAATTTTGGCTTAGATCTTCTGTTATCTTAACAAGAATTTGCTCTAAGAATTTCCACCAAAAATCTTGGAAACCCTGTAAAAATCTCATCTATTTCTGTTCTTTGCTTTGGTAACTGGAAATCTACTTGTGCCAGTAACAATCCCATGAAGTATCAAGGGGGAACACAGGAAGCTGGTGTCTATCCAAGCTTGGCAGGCTTGAAAACAGTTCATTTGCTTTACAAATAACCATGACTAATGAAAAGCTCTGATAAAAGCTGTCATCTCACAGAAAGTTTGGGGTGGATCACAGCTTATAAAATTAAAAAACCTGCTTGACTTGAAGATGTTTAGACATGTTGCTGTTTGTAGCTGCATGTGACTTGTCTTGGACTGTCCACTCTATGTGAAGTCAAGTTCACCAGACAGTGTCTAACACCTAAAACTTTCACTTGGGGTATTATAAGTCGAAATTCTTTTTCTCTGTTCCAAGACTCTTAGCAGCCTAGGACAGAACTTGGGTGAAAATTTGAAAGTAGAAAATCACAAAAAAAAAACTGCTGTAAAATAATTTTGGGGGCAGCATGGTGATTGACATCTGGACTTGAATGTCAGGAAATCTTGAGTTTAAATTCTGCTTTTGACATTTACTAGCTATGTGTTTCTGGGCAAGTCTTTTAGCTTCTCTGGACCTCAGATTTCTCATGAAAAATTGGGATAATAATTCTTATAGTACTTTCTTTACAAGGTTCTTATGAGTTTTTGATGAGATAATGTATCTGAAGTGTTTTGCAAAATTTAAACACTGTTTAACCATAGTAACAATTGGCAGTATTTATAGTTAAATTTTGCTAAGTGCTGTAAACTCATTACCTCAGATTTATCTTTACTATAACCCCGAGAATTCAGTTCTATCTTTATCCCCATTTTACAGATGAGTAAACTGAGGCTGAGAGGTTGAATGACTTGCCCAGCAAAACATAGAGATGAGTGTCTGAAGTCAGATTTGAACTCAAATTCTCCGGAGACAAGGGCCAGGATTCTATTCACTGTTCCAGCCAGTTGTCTAATGATCATGAGAGATACAGGTAACAATGCTCTAACTCTCTTCCTCCTGAATTCTTATCTTTTCATCTTCTTTTAGAAGACCTTTACCTGAATGATACTTTTGTAGATAAATACACACGTGATGAAAGCAAAAGTGACTGCAGTCTCAGTGGTTTTTTTTTTTAATTTTATGGGTTATCTTATGTGGATTTACTGTCAGAGTATGACTTGCACTGTATGAAAACTCTCCACACGAAGCAATCCTAGGACAATCTGAGCAAATATCCTTGCTATATTACATTGGGACTGACTCCACACAACTTCAGCGTCTCCTCTTGACAATGCACAAGGCACTGTTAGGTACTGGAAGTACAAAAATAAAAGTGATACAAGTAATGCTCTCAAAGAGCTGATAGGCAGTTTTAAGGAGCAAAGGACAGGGACATAAATGATTGATACAGAGGAGAGTAAAGTAAGTACAAAGGAGAGATCCAGGAAAAGCAGATCCTATGAGAAAGTGGGGAAGAATGATAGAGAAGGCTTCGTGGGGAAGAGCACAGTTGAATTGGAGTTTGGTTGGGAAGGCAGTCTGTACCAGACATGGGGGAATGAAGGAGGCAAAGGCACAGAGATAAAGGGGCTCAAAAATTCAATTCAAGATACATTCAGCACTTGCTATCTATTTAAGAATGGGGGGGATAGAGATTTGTATAGGACATAGAATATGTGAAGGAGAGATCGGTACAAGATAATGAGGCAACTAGATCGCACAAATAGCACGCTGAACCTAGATTCAGAAAGATCTGAATTCTACTGACTTCAGGGACTTACTAGCTGTGTGACCTTGGACAAGCCAGTTAATCTCTTTTTGCCTCAATTTCCTCATCAGTAAAATGGGAATAATAATATAATCTACCTTCCAGGGTTGCTATAAAGACAAAAGGAGCAAAGTGCTGTGCAAACCTTAAAATCTCTATAAGTGTTAGTTATTAAATAGTATTTTAAATTATTAATTATTAACATAGGGGGTACACAATGAGCTAGATAAAGAATGCATTTCTTAATCAATTCTGTACAAAGAGATTTCTTTTGGAGTAGGGTAATAATAAACCATTTTTATAATGGAAAAAAAATCCTGCCTGAAATAAAAGCTCCTTTGTCTTCATCTTTGTCTTCTTGTTCTTCTTCTTGTTCTTGTTCCTCTTGTTCTTGTTATTATTCTTGCTGTTCTTCTTCTTGTTCTTCTTGTTCCTATTCTTCTTGTTCTTCTTTTAATGAACACATAATGGAACTTCACTGAGTGAAGATAAAGGCATGATTGCATTTCTCTCTTTTCCTCTTTCCTGGAGTTCCATACATGAAACATCTAAATGGGAGTAAAGTACCAGTTTGAGCTTCATCAAAGAAAGATATCAACATGTCCCAAGAATCAGAAAATCCTTTCTGTGAGAACTGAGCCAAGGGATAAGAGGCCCGGTGGATAGAACACCAGGCCTGAAGTCAGGGACACTCCTCTTTCTGAGTTTTAACCTGGCCTCAGACATGCTATGGGACTCAGGGCAAGTCACTTAACACCATTTACCTCAGTTTCCTCATCTGTAGAATGAGCTGGAGAAGGACAAGGCAAATCACTCCAGTATCTCTGTCAAGAAAATGCCACATGGGGTCATGAAGAGCCATGCAAGACAGAAAATGATTCAACAGCAATATCAACAAGTGAGAATTCAGCCTGTGAGTCTTTAAGCAAGGTCTTTTAATGCAACATATTCCCTTCAGGGCCAACCCTCTTTACTTCTCCAGGTAAGCAGAATTAGGGGCCCTCTATACCATCATTTGAGGGTTTTGCAATTAAATCTCTCCTATTTGCTTACCATGTTGTCACATTTCTCTCCTCCTAGCAAAAGTGCTTTTTCCCAGCATACCCACAGATAGAGGATGGAGGAGAGGCATGATATATTTTCTTTCAACAGTCACCCTCTGGTCTTCCAGGCCCTTGCTTTAAAGTCCCGTGTCATGCAACACAACATCTGATTTATCCATAACCTGCTATGTTCTTCTCTCTCTCTCTCTCTCTCTCTCTCTCTCTCTCTCTCTGGAAGTCAATACCAATTTCACTTCCATTATGAATATGCAAGATAAGGGAAGAATTTTCCTTTCACTCCTGAAGTTTCTTGTATAGCATGCCCTGTGGGTTCATTTTCACAAACCCTATGTATTCTAACAGGTTGGGTCTCCAGAAGGCAGCATGCTCTGTATGACATGCTAGGAAGGGTTAATTTGTGTACGCTCTAATGAGTGGGTCCTCATTGACCAGTACACCATACACAGCATGTTGGCTGGAAGTTGCTCTCTAACAACTAGTAACTTTCTAGTAGCTCTCTTAGCAACTTAGCAAGGCCTAGTTGATCAAACTAAGTCATCAAAATCTTACACTCAGGATATGAGATGCACAAAAGGAGAGTCTACAAAGATGGGAACATGTGAATAAGTGAAGGTAGAAGAATACAGGGCCAGATCCCTGAGAAGATGAGGGAAACAGAAACCAGAACCAAACACTTAGTTCTTATACAGTTGTTTCAGTTGTGTCCAAACCTTCATGACCCCATTAGGGATTTTCTTGGCAGAGACACTGGAGTAGTTTGCCATTTCCTTTTCCAGTTCATTTTACACATGAGGAACAAACAGGGTTAAGTGACTTGTCCAAGATCACATTGATAGTAAATGTCTGAGGTTAGATTTGAATTCAGACTTTCCTGTCTCCAGACCCAGTGTTCTATCCACTGCATTGCTTAGCTGCCCTAATTTTACTTAGGGGAACTGCTAATTCTATTATTGCAGCAAATTTAGATAACGTAAGAATCAATATTACCAAATCTTAAAAGAGTAACGTTACACTATTCCCACAATGAGCCAATCTCAATGTCAGAAAACTGAAAGAATGTCCTTATTGGTTCACTCCCCAGCTCCCTCTGACCTCTTACACTGAAGAACCAATCAGTGAGGAACAAATCATCTCTAGGACCTGGGAGAGGTCTTTCCCATCCTGATCTTGGCAGAATTTCTCGTCTGCCTTGAAGATGAAGCAGTGCCTTCTCTATCTGACCATAGCTGATGAAGTAATTGCTGCCATCCTATTTTCCTTTTCCTCTTCCTTTCTATGAATGTCTTGAAGGGAAAGGGGAAGGAAATGAGCAATTATGCACCTATCATGTGCCAGAAGCAGTACTAAACTCTTTACATATATGATCTCATTTGAGCTTGAAAAAAACTACATTTAATTATTCTATCTCGTCATGATCTCTGATCTTCGATTTTTGTAATCTAACATTTGCTTATTATTCAGTTTTGTTCAATTCTTTGTGACTTCATTTGGGATTATCTTGGCAAAGACAGTCACACCACTGTATTAAAATTTCAGTTGTGTATTCTTGTTTCCATTTCGATAAATTCCACATACTTCTTAAAGCAATTAATATGTGAAAATCAATATGCTGGGCATATTCACAAGATTTGAATAAATATATATGTATACTTTCCTCAGCTTTGAGAAGTTGGGGTTTAAGAACTCCCTCCACTAAAGAAGATGGTAGCCCAGATAACAGAGTGGAATTGACAGAGACACATAGAAGTAAGTGACTTCTCCAAGGTCACATAGCTAGTAACCATCAGGAGAAGGATTTGAACCTTGGTCTTTCTGACTCCAGACTCAGCCCTTCATCAGTTACACATATCTGTCCGACTCTCAAGGAACATAATGAGTTCCTGCTTGCCTCAGACAGCGTTCTCTTATAGACTGAAATCCCTGTTTTCACTTTGGGAACACTGCTTTTTCTTGGATATCCTCCTATTTATCTAATAATAATATATTAATTAGCATTTGCATAGTGTTTGAAGGCTTGCAAGTACTTTACAAACATTAAAATTCACGTTATCCTCACAGCAGTACTTAGAGATTGGTCCTTTAATTACCCACATTTTACATTTAAGGAAAATGAAGAAGTTGGTTAGGTGACTTGTTCAAGGTCACAGAACAAGTAACTGTCTATAACAAGATTTGAACTCTAGTCTTACTGACTGTAGGTCCAAGGCTCTCTACCCATGGCCCTACTCAGATGCCTCTATCTGCCTTATTCTTTTCAGTTTCTTTGGTTGATTCATAATCCCTTTCTTAACCTGTAAGCATTTATGGGGGCCCATAAAAAACTGTCCTAGGCTTTGTCTTCTTATTATTCTAGACTTGGTGATCTCATTGTATTCCATGCTTTTCATAACAAATGTTGCAAGGTCACTCCCAAATCTATCTATCTAGCCCTCCCTAATCTCATTCACTGAATCCATTTCAACATTTGCAACTATCAGTTAACGACTTACAACTGGATCTTGCATGGGCATTAAAATGTCCAAAGGATGCTCAGAATTTAATATTTCTCATAAACTTTTTATCTTTCCAACTTTCACTCTGTGGAAGGACCTAACATCCTCCCAGGTAATGTTGTTTATAACCTTGGCCCTCCCCTCTCCCTCACCCCATTGTTTCTACATTTATTCCTTCCCCTCTGTCATAGAGTCAACTATAATGCCAGTTTCGGCCTTATCAGTTCTTGTTTATATTATTATAACAGTTTCCTCATCACTCCTTTCACATCCAAACTTTTTCCCTCTCCTTGCCAGCTGTATTCAGCAGCCAATATTACTTTGCTATGTAACAATTCTATGTCACCACCTCTGCTCAAAAATCAAGTGCCTCCATTTTATCAGTAAGATAAAATATAAAAAGTTCCTTGACCCATACTTTAAATCACTCCACAATATAGCTCAGAAATACACATATCAATTTTCACCTATATTCTACAGCTTCATGTTCATATGTTCCCACCGAGTGGAATTACCTGTAATTCTACAAACTCATCATCCCATTTCTTATCTACCTCCCTTTGCATAAACTGTCCTCCATTACTGGAATGCACTCACCTCTCTCCTCTGTTTCTTAGAAAATCTCCTTTGAAAAACCTTTCCCAATCCATACCACTTATTAGTGGGAATTCCACTTCTCAAATTACCTAGTATGAATTTCCAATATGGGCATGCTTTATCTCCTTATTAATGCTTTATTTTCTTTTCCCACCCTCTTCATCCCTTGGTGAATAGAGCAATTCCTCTCGTATCGTAGGATTGTTAATTTGAGTGTAGAATTTGAATGAGATTGTCTGTTTTCCTTCCTATCCACAAGGAAAGGAATGAATTAGTCAATACCTATATGAACAACAGAAACCGTGGAGGAGATAGGTTACCAGGTTATGTTATCCCATTGACCTCATGCTGGTGGACATGTCCCTGGAACAGATTGCATTATTCTGGTGCCAGGCTATTGCTTTACCATTCCGGTTCCTGCTGCTTACCTGGCTCCAGCAGGGACACAGAATGCTTGCATTACTGCTCCAAAGCACAACACTGACGGCACTAAGGCAGCAGGAGATATTTCCCTCCAAGCTGCACCTCTCAAGTTGAAGAGTCAGAGCAAACACATACAGCAGGCTGGGACTAGCCTTGGTTAAAGATCATTTAAATGAAAATTATTTAACACAGAGAGGCTTCATATTTCCTGATTTTGGAAAAAAAAAAACATTGCCTCATGGGTTTAATTAACAAAGTAATGTTGGATCATTTGCAATGTTGATTTAGTCAAACTCTCTTCCCAACCCCAAATTAACATTCCTACTAGGGTTTTTATATAGTTTCTTTTTGGTGTTTGTCATTTAAATTAGGATAGAAAGTTAATGTTGTTTTGAAAAGCCATGGGTTTGGTTTCTTTGACAAATATATTCAATTTGCAAATAGTCTCAAAATTGATCAATTGCCACTTCAAGATCCCATTCAGAGATGTCCAAATTTCACCCTTACCTTTGGAGTTGACATGACTTTGATGGAGGAGGATTAACCACAAGCTGCCCTGTCAGGCCCAGGGGGTTTACCAGGAATGCAGTAAAGTAGCCAATTCTGTCCCTATAACATAGAGCATGATCCAACACACTGGATTAAGGCAGGCACAAGTGACAGCCAATGTAAGCGGCATTCTTTTCCAGCCCTCTGTCACTAGCCTGTAGGGGAGTGTAGACTCAGGACGGCTATTGTCCAAAGTTGGCACATTCAACAAATCATGCACATTTCACACCCAGATAGGTGTTCATTAGAGAGATGGGAAAATAGCAAGCTGGGGGTGAGGAGGGATTTATCAGATGAATCCCACACAGAGCTCATAGGGAGCCCAGGTTTTCAGAATGCACAAGTCTGCAGATGAGAAGAGAGCACACCAGTGTGTTCTTTTGTGTGTTACAGATGGATGATGGTTTAAGACAGCACACCACAATTTGTGCCAATCCCACTACTTTGTCAGGGCGTGGGGAGGGCTGATGCAGTCATGTCTCATGCAGTGTTGTGCTCCCTTTACAGATGTGTCACCTCCTCCGACACTCCAAAAATAACGGCTTCAGTGGCAGAAATAGTGATTCACTGCTTCCAAACCATCATGTCTGGCGCTACTGAGGCTGGGAGGCACCTCTTCAGGGAATAATAGGCTTAGCGCACTAACAACGTGGCCTCAGAATACACTGCTGGGACTTGTGCCCTCCCTACTCAGCCAAGCTACTGCTTTGTTGTGTAGACTCCCAATGGAACTTTAATATCCTGAAAATTTAGCTTGTCCACCTATAAATTGCTGATAATTATTGTATCGGACCATAATTCATTTGTTGAGATGTTCCTAGTGGCATAATCAAAGAGTTCATTCGCTAACCTGGGAATTCAGGAGACCTCTACTCTTTCCTGGGTCCTCTATTAAATATAATTGGAGGTTAAGTTTCATTTCTCATCATTCTCATTTATTTCATTAGCCAAATATTCCTTATAGTCACCGGAAGTGCTTTGAGATCCTTGAGAAGGAATATTTCAGTAAAGTGTGGTTGATTGTCATTGCCACTGTATTCACTGAAAGGAGTTGAGGAGAACAATTACCTAATGTTACCAAATATCCTGTGCCTGTTATTAGTTATTTGGACAGCATAAAAGGAGAAGAGTAATTCATAAGAAAGACACCAGAGCTGGACTTTGATTATCCATCACAGGACCTGCATAATTCAGCATATGAAAGATGTGATTTATTTCTGCCATATTCCCAACAGTCTACTCATTAGTTTTGCTGTTTCTTTACAAACAACATCTGGATTGTGAATAGGGTACAAGTATTGAACTCAACATTTGCATTTAGTAAGCCCTTGCCTAATATTTTTTTTCAAAGATAACTCTCTAGTGTTGCCAATTGTCTGTATCAAAGCTAAGAACCAAGAATTTAAATTTGATATAAAGAACATCTTCTTTATTCTTCAAGTCTGTTAGGATTTCATAATATGATGGGACATGTCCATTGCACAGCTTGAATGAAATATATATTTAATACTGACAGAGAGCTATTGTAATGCCTTTTTTGAAAAGAGATGGGAAACACCTGACTATTATGTTACTCTGAGAAACAGGAAGAAATATCATTCTAAGAAAGATTCAGTACACATTCAACAGTTATTCATTCATCATAGAAATGTGGGCCATTCCACATGAAGAGCTCCATATACTTCCAACACACAATCTGAAGCATCACTTATGAAGGTCAATTGTATTTACATGAGCAAACACCCTCAGGGTTGTTGAACAATGTCAAACAAGATCAAACCTTACATTCTGCTTGGCAGAATGAAATGTGTGTGTGTGTGTGTGTGTGTGTGTGTGTGTGTGTGTGTGTGTATTATGTTTAAGGTGATTAGAATGTTACAGATGGAGATAGTGCTTAAAACTGACTTTTTTTAATTTGGAGGGAATTTTGTAACCATCTACATCTTTTGCCTAAATCTAATCTTCCATATGTCTAGAATCTCTACAAAAGCTAAACTGTCCTAACCTGGTTCACATTAGCATACACAGATCCTTTGACTTAGCTTTTCACATTCTATTCTGCATTAACTATTCCAAATCCAACCACTCCCCAAAATGTAAGGCTGAGGCTGACTGCTGATGAAGAAATGGGCCTTCACCGAATATATGGTTCATTGAGAATCTTTGTCGTATTTTAAAAAAATGGATTTATTTCTAGATGCCTCAATCTGGGATCTATAATTTAATAACATTCATATATATATAGGAATAGCTTACCTAGTTTCATGCATTCTAGGAAGCCAGTTAAAAGAAAATGATTTAAAGTTGTGTTTCACCTGGAGGTCTTAAATAAGAACTTGAATTTCAAATTGAGTGAGCAATATGTTCAGGTCTTTCATTTGCAGAGCACACAACATTCTAGTCTCAGATGATAGACATTTATTCCCTATGGTGGTCCAGATAATTTATTTTATGTACAGATGCAATCTATTTTTTTATAATTTTCGTTATGAATTACATAACAATAGGCCATCCTAAGAGACAGGACCTTGTCTTACAAAGAGGCCACACCAAAAAAGATTAATTAAGCCCATTGTCCTTTTTTTAAGGCATCATATAAAGTTCCAGCTACAATCTATGAACCTTGGTTAATGACAACTTAATGACTTATTTCCAAAGCTAGCTAAAAAGCTTCCTAAGTTTAAACAAGAATATTCTAATGCTTAAGGAATCAGTTAGATTGGTTTTATCGTTTCACTATTAAATAATTGAAACAATTCAAAACTGTTCATTTAACTATCTCTCTGGCTAAAATATATATTGTAAATGTGGGGTTAATTGGGAACTAACCTCGAAGTTGAAGAAAAAAAAACCTGCGATATACTGTAACAAAATTAATCAGAGGAACTCTACTGAGCTGCTGAACTAGGCACTTTCAACTAAGATGGAGATGAGCATATTGGCATGAAAGAGCTCTGGAGACACAGAAAACTAGTGTAGTCTAGTGGGAAGAGCACTGAGGATCTGGGTTCAATGCCTGTTGTCCTCTGATATTTAAAACCTAACTGGTTATGAACAAATCTTTTAGCCTCCTAAGACCTCACTTTTCTTACTTATAAAATGAAAGAGTAGGACTAGATTGCCTCTGAGCTCTAATCTAGATCCAGAACTCTTAATCCTAGGTAATTTGGTTCAATGCTAAAAGGGTTTGTCCTTTAGAGTGATCAAGCAAATCCCTTGTTGGTCCACAGGATTTTTCAAAGGTGATTGTTGATAGGGACAAAGAGAGTCATTCACTCAGTAGACTGGAAGGGGAATGGAGAAGAAACAGTTTCTACTTTGAACATGTCACTTGAGACTTTGCCAGGTCTCCCTAGGGCTTGGAGGGATAGGGGTGAATCACTTATCCTTTCCCTTTCTCCGGAAGATGCTACGGAGAGCACACACACTTGACAACAAGAACATGAGTTTGTCTAGGTATGTGATGAATGAAAAGTCCAAGAGACAGAGTTTCTAGACAATTAATAATTAATCTATTAATTATGTGTAGCAAATAATTGATTGAGGTCAGTGGCTTTCTCTCTTAAACCAAATACTCTCTGGGGAACATCGAATGCTTAAAATGCCTTTGGAAAAGAGTAGGTATCAGTTCTGAATGATTAAAAATCAGTAATGGGTAGGCATATTAACGAGGAGGTGGGCATTCTTCAGCTCCACCTGCTGAGAACATGAACTGATCATGAAACTCAGATGCTGCCAAGCAAACTTGAGAAAAGAATTCATCTCTACCCAAACTACTTAGACTGGTTTTCCCCTTCATAAGCTGGGTCAGCCTAAATTCTAGTGGAAGTTTCCAAGGACAAAGAATCCCACCCAAGATTGAGAAGCATGTATCCAAAGGATTTGTACAATCTCATCTATCTGCAATGCCCTTCAGAGACCAACTGAACAACTTACAGGAAACTGGTTTCTGAATGAGGAAACAGGAAAGGGGAATCTTAATTCTCATTTAATAATTGGTTATTGTAAGAAAAAAACTAATAATTTCTACCAGATGAACATTATAGTTCATACATTTCACATATGTATACATGTATATATGAAATTACATATGTATTGTGTGTGTGTATATATATATATATATATATATACACTCATATCCAAGTCCCTGGCTACCTATTTGACTTTACAATGCTTCTTTCCCTCTGTAAATGGTAATGGAATGGACATACTGAGAGATACTCATTCTTACATTAAGTGCCTTCCTTATGAGTTCAAGAGTCTTTGAATCATGTCTTTCTTGGAGGTGATTGGAGGTGATTCCTGCAACCACAACCTTCCTGGAGGAGATCACTACCACCAGTGATGAAAAGATGTGGCTCTTGAGTTAAACAATGTATATAAAACGTCTGTTTAGCAGTCTAAGTCCTTACTTCCCAGGAGAACACAATAGAGGTAATGGGTTATAGTTTATGTTTAATTATGATTAAATACATTTTGTAAATATTTGCATTTCTTTTGTGGTAGGAAATAAATAATAATCCTATACTAGCAATTTTATTTAAAAAATTTCCTGAGACTCCTGGGTGGGAGCATAATTATCCATACAGAATGAGAAAAGACTCCTCTTTGGGATCAAACTTACCCAGGACTAAACTGAGTCCAACAGAGATCTGTTCAAAGAACCTCACCCTCATCATTGACCCAAGGGGGAAAAACACTTAAAAATACACTCACCAAACCTATGTGTTGAGGGGACAAAATAGAAACAGATAGTAACAGATTCCAAATGGTCAAATCTGGAATTTTTAGTGAACTGCAAGCTTCATATGAGTCAGAAAGTGAAAAGGCAGCCAAAACGTTAAGGCCATCTTAGTCTTCTTTGAGTCAGAGTTTACAGAAAGAGGGATATGATTCTATTTAAAATAACTAAAAATGCACAAAATATATAGACATCAACTTACCAAAACACACAAAATGTACGTATATATTCAATTATAAAGTGCTCCTTAAAGAAGTAAAAAACAGCAGCAACAACAAAGATAGGTAACATTTATATAGCACCTACTATGTGCCAGGCACCGTGTTAATCAATTTATGAATATTATATCATTTGATCGAGTATTGAACTTTTATTAGCTTCAATTTACAGATGAGGAAACTAAGGCTAAATGATTTTCCCAGGTTCGCACAGCTACTAAGTATCTGAAGCCAAGTGCTCTATCTATTCCACCACCTCCTTGACCTAAATAAAGACATAAGTTGTTTGAGAACAACTTAAATTACTAGGATAGTGTTTTATGCTCATAAGTGTGCCAGGATTATATAATAAAAGTCACAATACTGCCACACTTATTAACGATTTTAATGCTATTTCAATCAAACTAGCAAATGAATATATGAAAAAATAAAATTTATTTGCAGAAAAGATCTAGAAGAAATCATTTAAAAGATAAAAATGAAAGAATAACACTTGCAAATCATGAAGTGTATTATAAAGTGGTAGTCATCAAAACCATTTGGTATTAGTTTAAAAAATAAAGAAATAGATTAATGGAGTAGATCAGGTAACAGAGAATCAGAAACCTGAAGACATAATAAAATATTTAAGAATGAATTTCCTATTTTATAGGAACTTCTAGAAAAACCAGAAAGCACTTTGGCAGAAATTAGACTTTCGCCAAAAACTTGCAACATATTTCATAACAAACTCAAAATAGATATATAAGCTGGGCAGTAAAGATCAGACCATAAAAAATTGTGTCTATTCTTCATTCTTGAAGAGGACCATGACATCAAGATGATGATATGACTTGTGGTTGACTTTGATTTGAGTGAGGGAGGGAGGGCTGTGCAAGGTCACCCAGCCTCCCTTTCTTCTCCTAAGCCATTGAGGTCAGTGACCTGATATTTATCAGGATTACTGGAGATGGCCCAGGATACAATGTGAAACCTTGGCCCCATCTTATCACATTCTCACTTTGAGTGACATACACCCATTCAATGAATAGGCTTTTTAAAGTAGTTACTCAAGTGATGGTCCCTTTAGTCAAAAATTAAAAAAAAAATCAAACTGGGAAGCGAAGACCCTCAGGGTTCTTGGGTTAATGAGAACCTATTACTATTTAGCAATTAGAAGAAAAATACATCACAGAACTTTTAGAGATATAGACAGGAAGCATATTCTCAACCAACCAATCACAACCAACCAGCTGAAATAAATAATTTTGATTACACAAAATTAAAAAAATATACACAAACAAAATTATTGTATCTAGGATAAAAAGAGAAAAGTTTGAATAGGAAAAAATTCATAAAATTTCTCATATTAGAAAATTTGGTAGCTGGGAAACTATAGATAGACAATGGTAGATGAATAGATAGAGATAAACATACAGACTACATATGCATGAATTTATTTGCATACACATATTTGTATGTTTATATGTTTGTGTATATGTGCATATATAGCACATATGTACAGTTTATATATAGCAGAATATATGCATATATAATTACAGATGTCAATATATATCTATACACACTGCGTGTATGTATGTGTATGTGTGTTGTGTATGTATTTGTATTCTCCAATAGACAATTGGTAAAGAAATGAGCCAACAGGTCTTAAGGAGGAATCACAAACTATTTACAACCATGTGAAGGAATGCTGCATATGACAAAGAAAAATGCAATTTGAATAAACCCTGAAGTTTCACCTCATACCCACCAAATTGGCAATGATAATAGATGGAAATAGTTAAGGTTGGAGAAATTGTGAGAAGATAGGAACATTTATGCATTGGTAATGGTGCTGCAATTTAGTATATTAATTCTGGAAACCAGTAGAGTATTTTACAATTGAAGTGACTAAAATGTCCATATTCTTTGTCCCATATATTCTAATACTAGGCATATGTCCCACTGAAGTCACTGATAAAAAAGAAAGTCTCAACCAGAAAATCTAATGCTATCTTAGGCTTCATTGAGTCAGTGTACCACAAAAAGGGAAGTGATGGGTCTCTGATGCTCCAATTTAGTCAGACCAAACTGAGACTACTGCCTTTCATTCTGGGAAATACATTTTAAGAAGACCTTGACAAGTTGGAGCACATCCAGAGGAAGGTGAACAGGATAGAAGGAAGTAGTGACCTTGCTATTTAACAATTACTTGAAGGGACTTTTAGTCAGGATAAGAGAAAATAGGTGGTGACATGACATCAATTTTCAATTTAAATTTAAAGAACTGTCATATGGAAAAAGAGTAAGATATTTTATTTGACCCTAGGGGACAAAAGTAAGAGCAGTACATAAAAAAAGTCAGAGAGCAAGATCCAGACATGATATAAGGAGAAAAAAACATTCCTTTAGTAACACCCCAAAGTAGATGTCTACCTTTGGAGACAGAGGGTCCTACTTGACTGGAGGTTTTCTAGTAAAGGCTGGATAAAAATATATACATATATATGTGTATGTGTGTGTGTGCGTGCGTGTGTGTTGTATGTGTGGTCTTCTAGGTCCTTGGGTGAGACCTTTTGACTGAGTCCAAGTTTTACAGAAAAAGATTTGTTATATGAAGCTTGGATTCAGTCAAAGGACCACACTTGAGGACCTGAAGGGCCATATGTGGCCTCGAGGCACTAGACAGGTACACTAGACAGCTTTAAGGTCCCTTCTAAGTTCTGAGAACTTGGGAGCTGTCTTGTTCAGAAGGATTACCTTAATAGCCTCATCTCTCATTCCATTATGCTGTAGTACTACAAAGGGTGGATTAGAGTAACGTAAATAATAGGGTTAGATGGAACCTAAGAGAGCTCAGCTCCTTTAGAACTGAAAAAACAGTCCCAGAAATTAACAGATTTGTAGAGTATAAAAACTAGAACCTGTTTCTAGAGATGAGGAGACTGTGACCCAGAAAGGATAACTTACCCAAAAGTCCCTCATCTGAGTTAATGTCAGAGCTAGAATTAGAATCCAGGTTTCCACAATCCTACATTCTACTGCACCATTCTCTCTTCTGTGTGTTTCTAATATGGAGATCTCTTTAATAATTGCCAGTGGATACACATATTTCCAAAATAAGAGAGAAGACATCTTCTAAATGTCATAAATTGAAAAGCTATCTTATCATGTAATCTTACCTGTAAGATTTGACAAGTTATTTTTTGTAGTCCCTCCAGGATGCATTTTGAAAGCAAGTATGGCAGAGAAGATCAGTGCTGCAATCATGGGAAAAAATACCTGGGTTAGAATCCTGTCTTTAATTTTTGCTAGCTATGTGACCCTGGACAGTTCTCTGAACTTTAGTTTCTCTGTTTGTAAAAAGGAATAATAATATTTGCATCATAATAATATTAGTAATAATAAAATATTCCAGAAGTTTATTGTTAATGATTAAATGAGATCAAATGAGTATAGAACTATGATAACCATATAGTATGTATGCTACATACTATAAATAAATATCAGTTATTTGCTATTTGCCCCTGTTTTGTGGTTCTTGTCATAGTCTATTATAATTTCAAATTGAGCATTATTACTACAATTGCCAGCTTGTCCGCATTGTCTCATTAAGAACTGCCTCACTTCACTTGCTCTGTTGTTTTATACTTTTTAAATAAACTTAAAATCTAGGTAACATATTCAGATACACTGTTAAAGTATTCAACTAGACTAGGAGAACTCAAGCACTTTAAAATATCTTTATGTCTCTCCTCCCTCTGTTTTTTCTTCAATGATTGATTTTTTTTCAAAATAGAAACCTTTTCTGTGTCACTTCTAAACTTGAAGAGCTGAATCATTTTACTGCTCGCTTTATGTGTATGGGGTTTTCTCCATAATTAGCTTCTCCTTTAATTATTTTGATTCTTTTGTACATTTTCTTCCTTCTGTTACTGATTGTTCTGTCTATAAACCAGAAATAAAATTGGGAATAAAATTAATAAAATACCAAATACTTTTTGAAAGTACTAAACTTTGCACTGAGACATTTGAGTTTGGATCTTAGCAACAAAAAGTTGCATCCACATTTCCAGTTGAGTTTCCCACTTGGCTGCCTCACCAGTTTGCAAAGATGCCTCCTGGGTTATTTTTTTGGAGGGGAGAAAAAACTACTAAAATTCAACTTTCATTCTTCGATTGTTAACAATGGAAGATGATCTCACTTAATTGACTCTCTTACTAAGTTTACTGTGAACTTACTTTTACCTTTCTTTTATGATGCTTGTATCCTTCTTTGTAAGATTTTTGCAAACAAGACGATTCTCACATTTATTTGTCCAGCTCTAACTCCTCCTCTGACTTTTGTCTTTCATCTCCACTTGCGTATTGGACATCTTGAACTCTAGTTCATGTTTTGTGATCATTTTAAGCTCAACATGTCCAAATTTAACTATTTAAATTTAACTTACTTTATGCCTTTCCTCCAAATCCCACTCTATTCCTACAACTTCCATAACTATGGAGAGTACTATCATATTAGCAGTCCTCAGCCTTGGAAGCCAAGTGTAATTCCCAAGTCTTCACTCTCTCTCACTCCTCATATCCACTCAGATGACAAATCTGTCATTTCTACCCCTCTTTTACATACCTCATATATATATATATATATATATATATATATATGTATATATATATATATATATATATATAATATATCGTATATATATATATATACTATATATATATATATCCAGTTCTCTCCTCCGACACTGTCACCACCCTGGTGCAAACCCTTATCACTTCCAACATAGACTGTTTTGCAATAGTCTTTTGGTTGGTCTGTCTGTTTGAGTGCTCCACCTATCTGTCCCATTGATCTTATTAAAATATGGGTTTGAAAATGCATTGGGACTGTAGTTCTAATAGCAATACTCCCTTAAGCATTAAAAAGTCATTGAACATTTAACAAAAGAAGGTTTACTACACCATAACAGCAGTGATATTGAGTAAGAACGTAGTGGCACCTAGGCTAAACTTCTCTGGATGTTAGTCTCCTTGTCTCTTTACGGAAAGAGATCATAGGCAGGTCATGGTAAAGTGATTTTTACAGGTTTCAGAAATCCATCAAATCTGACTCCCCCATATAGCTGGGACTTTTATGCTCTTAGCTGACCAGACAGCTGCATCAGGGAAACAAAGGCCAAATGAGTCCCAGGGAGGCAGCTTTTTCTACTTGTGGGTAAAGTTTCTCCATGATATAGTTGGGAGAAAGTAAACTGCATCTAGGAAATGCTTATCTTATCATACCATTTTACACTCCACTTCCCCATACATTTATAAATAATACATTTAAATATATATATGTAATTATTTATATGTATGTATATAATTATACACATAAAAATACATATTTATATGTATGTATATAATTATATACATAAAAATATATGTATGTATGTATAATTATTTATATATGTAATTATAATTTATATGTAAATATACATATTTATATAAATTATATATATAAATATATATTTATATAAAAATATAAATACATACATTTAAAAATAAACTAGTGGCTCCCTATAGCCTCCAGGATAAAATACAAAATGTTGCCTTTGTTTTACTGAGCCCTCTATAGCCTGGCCCCTTTCTAATTTTGTAGTCTTTTTTCACCTTAGGCCCTATCTTCTCAACCACCACATGCTCTGTAATCCAGTGACACCTGACCTCCTTGTTCTTCCCCCAAAAGATATCATATATAATTATTTTCAGCAGCTATCCTCCATGTTTTTAACTATCTCCCTCTCATCTCCTCCTTTTAGCTTCCTGGGCTTTGTTAAAGTCTCACATAAATTCCTTTTCTTCAAAAAGCCTTTCCTTGTCCCCCTTAATATAAGTGCCTTCTCTGCTTAGTTATCTCTAATTTATCACACACACAACAAATATATATATATATATATACATATATATATATATATGTATATAATTATAGGCCTATTTTCTTCCTGTTACCATGTAAATTCCTTGATGATATGGACTACCTCTTACCTTTCTTAATATCCCCAGGGCTTAGCACAGTGCCTGGCACATAGTAGATATAGCAAATACTAGTTGAGTGTTTAATGATTAACAACTAGTATTGCCCTTGGCTACCATGTTCCTTTACTAGGCAAGGTGATAAAATTTCTTTTTTACATGAAGGAGTTTTAAAATGCTTTTCTACTCCAAATTTTGGTGATTGATTTGCAGCACTAACTTCATTTAGGAAATGGTGATAATCTGCCCCAATGTCTGTTTGTTTTATGCATTTATCATTTTTCAAATCACAAAGAATTGTTGAAAGATATAACAATAGAGAAGATTGTGTTTGTTGACAAACAAACCATTAGAAGACAGCATTAGAAAGCCCTCTAGGACACTGGGTAGTTACTAAGTGAATAATGATTTATTAAACACCTACTATGTGCCAGGCTCTCTGGTATCCATTGGGGATATAAAGAATGGCAAAAGATAGTCCCTGCTCTCAAGGAGTTCAGAATCTAATGGGGAAATAACATACAAACAATACACACATATGATCAACAAAGGGAAGATATAATCAATAGAGTGAAGGCACTAGAGTTAAGAGGGACCAGGAGGGACATATTGAAAAGGGTGAGACATGAGCTAGGACTTGAGGGAAGCCAGGAAGCAAACATGAGCAAGATTAGCATTCCAGGCATGGAGACAGTGAAAATGCCTGGATCTGGGGGATGGAGTGTCTTATTGGAGGAAAAGCAAAGTAAGTGTAACTGGATTCAGAGCACATGGTGGGGAGAGGAGGGAGAGTATAAAATATAAAGGGACTTGAAAGACAATGTGGGACAGGATATGAAAGTCATCAAATGCCAAATAGAACTTTTTTTATTTGATCCTGGAGGAGATAGGTATATCTTCTAAGGGAGATTTTTGGGAGAATACAGGCCAAATCAATAAGGCATGTGAAGATGTATCTTCTTGTAGGGAGTACCTGAATAGATGATAGCACATGTTCATTGAAACATTGAAATGCATACAATCCCAAGAGCCTGATGTATTAGAGTTTATTTTCTAGCATAAATCAGAAAATTAACCCTCACTGGCACTTTCCATATTTTCTTTTTCCATACTTATCTATGGTGAAGTGCTTGTGTCACTATCTTCCCCACATGAATCTGGAATATATGTTTCACAGATTTGATAAAAATACCCTGTAAGATGAGGACTTCCATACAGATCTTGTAAGTGTGAGATGAAAATATATCCTATTAGTGTCATCTAGTTAAAGAGGGAGTTCACTTATTCTGTAACACATCAGTGATATCATGGTGGATAATTGGAGCACAGGCAAAGAGAAGGGAAGAAAGTCATTCTTCCACTCTAGTCTTAGGAGGGTAAGATGTTTGCCTCTCAGGTCTGTTTTGCTTTAAAATGCTGAACCATCACAAGCAAGCTTCCTGGCAAAAAAATTGAGACTCATTTAATGTCAGGAGTGGCAAGGACAAAGAGAGTTCTTCAAGTGTGTTTTAATGAACAAGAGTGGGGGAAGAAAAGTCAGGGAAGATAATTCACATAGGAGGTTTTCTTAGGTATTGGCATTCTCTCATTATATTGAGTTGCTGGGATATTTCAGCTTAGTGGGAATTTGTAGATGTCCCAATATCAATAAAAGTCTTCGTTTGTATCATCTTCACAAAGTCATTGACTCCATACAGTACCTCTCCAAGCATACATAAGTGAGAAAGCTGGCTCTTCCTTTTATGGTCTTTAAAATGTGACTTTTATCTACTAAATTTCACTCTGTGAAAAGGAATTTTACTCACTTCCATGCAACTCAAAAACTCAAAGATTGGGCCAGCAAGCAAAAAATACATGGATTTACCTGCTGGAATAAGAACAAAATCTTACTATCAAGTAGCAAATAAAAACTTTAGGGAGGCATCCTAAACTTTCTGGTTAGGTTAACAAAATGAATTCTCCAGAATGTAGAAATGTCTTTTTTTCTTAAAGCAATGTTGTCACCTAGTGCCCCATGGTTTTTCTATTAAGTAGCAATTCATGACAACCATGGAATATGGTCCCTAAGACTTTGGGAGACTGAATAGTTTCATGTCTTTTTTGTTTGTTTGGTTTGTTTTGTTTGTTTGTTTTATTTTTACTTTTTTTTTTGGGGGGGGGGAGTTGCAATAAGATGAATAAAATTTCCTTTTTTAAGTAACCTGATCTTGCTGGTTTCACCATCCCAACAGCAAGCCTTCCTCCAAGATAGGTCAAATTTCAGGTTTATGAAGGATCACCTTTAGCACCTGAAACTAAGGACAAACAACACAGAACAGAAGCAATCATGTCTAGGCCTATTTCTTAAGGCTGGGGATAAAGGGGAAACAGGGAATTGGTTCTGTCCATGGTATTCATGCTGTGGGAGAAGTGTGACCTTCAAACTCTGGATGCACTAGGTAAGAATGACTGAAGGGTAGTGGGGAAAAACACAGAGGGAGTGGCTGGCTCAGTTTCACAAGTTTTAAAGCTAAAAGCAGCCAATCAAAGAAGGCTAGTCCCAGCATATGGTAGAGGATACCCAGGAGAAAGGAAACTTTGGCACCTGATAGGAAATGGAGACGGGTCAGTAACACAGTAAGATCAAAGATGACTGGTCATCAGCCCATTTTCTTCCTTGGCACTTTTTTTTTTTGTTATATCAAGACATAGAGAAAGCTCCCAGCATGTTGAGCAGACTGTGCTCTTATGGTGACCTTGCAGAAGGACATAGATGAGCGGCACACTGGATGGAGACATATGAATGTATTACTATTTTAGAGAAGGTATAGAAAAAAAACTACCAAGACTATGCATCCTGTGTGTGTGTGTGTGTGTGTGTGTGTGTATGCATACGAGCATGTGTGTTTGTGTTTCTAGCACAGTGAATCAGAGATAGGAAATAGTGACTATAGTTGACTCTCCCTAGGAACTTTATCAGATGACCCTATATCATGAAAATTTGTTGGACTTTTCCCTCCTTTTCTCTATTCCTCTTCATCTTCCAAATACCCTCCCCTATTTTCTCCATTAATTCAGTATCAAGAAAGAGGAGGCCTTTCTCTACACCAGTCAACTCTACATGAACACTTGATCTCATTTCCTTTTATCTTCTCCAGTGGATTGACCTTGTTATCAGCCCTCTTCTCTAGTCTTTACTTTCTCCCTAATTGGTTCCTTCCCTGATGCCTATGAAAACGTGATCAAGTCATCCTCCTTAAAAATCCCTTCACTATACTCAATCATCTCCTCCAGGTATTGTCTTGTCTTTCTCAGAAAAAAACTTGAAAAAGCTATTTCACTCTCTTCTTAACTATGTGCAATATGACTTCCAACCTTGTCCATCAAATGAAATCATTCTTTCAAAGTTACCAACAATAGCCTAACTGCCAAATCTAACCATATCTTTTCAATCCACATCCTCCTGGACCTCTCTGCTACAGTGGACAAAGTGAATCATCCTCTTCTCTGCGTTTTCAGGAAAATTACTTACTCTTGGTTCTCTCCCTACCTACTGCTCCTTTTCCATCTCTTTCATTGAGTCATAATCCATATGTTCACTGACTGTGAGTATACTTCGCAAACTCTGGGTTTTTTTTTAATTGTCTTCTTCATCTTTATCTCCTCTTCCTCCTCCTTTTTGTTCCTCCTCCTCCTTATTTTTCCTCTTCTTCTCTTCCTTCTCCTTCTCCTGCTTCTTCTCCTTCTCCTCCTCCTTCTCCTCCTCCTTCTTCTTTTCCTTCTCCTCCTTCTCCTTCTCCTTTTTCTTCTCCTTCTTTCTCCTCTCTCTCTCTCTCTCTCTCTCTCTCTCTCTCTCTCTCTCTCTCTCTCTCTCTCTCTCTCTCTCTCTCTCTCTCTCTCTCTCTCTCTCTCTCCCTTCCATATATATTGACCTACTCAATTCTCCATACACATATCACTCTTTCTCCTATTTCTGGACCTCTGTACTGGCTGTCCTCCACTTCCTCCTCGTTTCTACCTCTGGAAATTCCTCTTTTTGTTCAAGACTCAGATCAAGTTCCACCTCCTTCCTAAATCCTTTCTGATCCCTTCCTTCCCTGCTTCCTGCCCTGCTAGGGTCTCCAGAAACTGCTTAATATTAATTTCGCAAATATTCTGAATATTTTGCTTTTGTTTTTGTATCTTAAAACTCATCATGGTACTTGGCATATCATAAGCACTTAATGAGTATTTGCTGATTGAGGGACTGATGTACTTTTATCTCACTAGTCATTTGTGGAAAGGGAGCATACTTTACTAGAAAGATTTCTGGCCTTGGAGTCAGCTAGCAACTTAGTTTTATACCATTTCTGATCTTTACAAGCTGTGTCGCTGATGGCCAAGTCTTTTGACCCTCTGTACTTTTACATATTTGGAGATAATAACAAATACATCATAGAATTTGTTGAACATTGAGAGCATACTTAATTATTCTGTGATTGTCAGTTATTACAAATTGTTTGATAATTTCAAGAAAATTTTTTGCGTGTGTTCGTCCTTCATGACCGAAGAAGACCATGCCATCAGAGAAATAATGACATGACTTTCACTTGACTTTGTTTTGAGTGAGGGAGGGCTGTGCAGGTCACCAGCCTCACTTCTCCTCCAGAGCCATCTGAATCCAGTGATCAGATACTCATCAGGATGACTGGAGATGACCCAGGATGAGGCAATTGGAGTTAAGTGACTTGCCCAAGGCCACACAGCTAGTGAGTGCCAAGTGTCTGAGGTGAGAGCTGAACTCAGGTCTCCTGACTTCTGAACTGGCGCTCTATTCACTGTACCACCTAGCTGCCCAATTTCATGAAAATAATTTTAGAATGTCAATAGCTATAAATTCAATGTTTACTTCCCCTAGGTATAGAGAATAACAAGGTGGAATTTATTTTAAGAAATTATTGACAATACCCAAACTCTAATTCATTTCATAGTTTTATCCCTTTCTTTTAAACAATTTTTTTTTTCTCATCAAAATCAGTAGTAAGTGGACAAACGGACTGATTTGACTTAGAATCCTCTCTGTGGTCTACCATTGCTTCTGGAACCAGGGCTAAATAATGAACAATTAAAAAAAAAGGTTAACAAGATGCAACAAATGACTAAAATATGATAAATTGCATAACCAATTCCTTAGTAATCTTCAGCGTGTAACCTAATATAGATAGTCACAAACGTCCATTGCCTATATGAATAATCATGTGGATAGCAATGAAATCTTTTGCCCTAGCAAAAACAAAAATAACAACAGTAATAACCACACCTGGTATTTATATAGCATGTTAAGGTTGCAAAGGGCTTTACAAACTACTGTTTTCATTTATTTATTTCATTTTATCCTCATAATAACCTTGGGAGGTAGGCATTTTTTAGTTAATATATTCATTTTACAGCTAAGAAAATTGAGGCATACGAAGGTAATAATTTGAGATCACATTTGACCTTGGGTCTTCTTACCTCTAAGTCTTGAACTGTACTGTGCCACCTGGATGCCTAGGTCATAAAATAGCAACCAAGAGTTGTTGAGGTATTTTTTTTTTAACTTTCTGGATTTCTAAAGAGCATTTTCTTGCCAATCACTTTTCTAAAAACAAGTAACATTTGCACAGAGTTTTCAAAATTTTAGAATCACTTAAACAGGAAGCCTAATTTGATCTTCACAACAATCCTATGAATCGTATAGTAGAAGGAGGATACTTTTTATGTTGCCGATAAAGAACCTGAAGTTTAAAGTGTTTGTGGGACTTGATCAAGGCCCTATAGTGATACTGTCTTTAGAAAAGTCTGATATGGACCCGTTCCATTGCCACTCCTTGTCCCTAGGTTGATCCTTAACTCATCTAATTTTTGGGGGGTGGGGTAATGGACTAGTATTGTGTAGTTTTCATGGAATTGGCATTCTGTCTATCCTATCATGTGGGTGATTGTTTGTCTGCCAGAAGATACCATATAAAATCTGACTTCAAATCTTCTGCTATATACTAATTCTACTATATAGCAATTCCACTAAGTAGTAATTCTGCTATAGAAAAGTAATGATAAAGAGGGGTTAAAAGTCTGGCCAAAGTGCCATGCAATCAATTAGTGGGAGGATGTGTGAAAAGAACTAGCTTATTGATCCCCATGCCAATTCCCTAACCACTAAGCCACACTGCATTTCTCCAATTGCTCTGTCAAGTAAGAGGTATGCAAAAATACAATTTTGAGGTGATAGAGTAAAATTAGAGGTTAGTTCTCTGGATTTGTCATTGTATCTATCTTGGCCCATGTAACTAAAAACCTTAATAAAATATGGAGTAAATTGTAGCAAAGTGAAAATGGAGTTAATGAAGCTGTTAAGCTAATTCAAACCACAGAATCATACCAGTGTCCCCAAAGACTCCAAAGGAAAAAAGAAAATTCTTAGCATTTACTAGTGATTATGAAAGGATACAATTAGCAAACAAATAATTTTTCATCAAAAGAAACCATTTTATTGATAAGCATCTTGGGATTTCTCCCAGTAGTGAGTCCATCTATTCCAAGTAGTTCAAGCACTTTATAAAAACAAAGCAATAACCTTTTGGAATATGCTTCTGTATTCTCTAGATTATTTTTAGTTGTCATTCTATCCAGAGCCATAACTCAGGTGGGGCAATCAGTGCTTTGTCCGTGGGTACCAATTTTTGAGAGTATTGACAGTATTCAGATACATTAAAAACATAGCTTAGGCCATAATTTGCAAAAGTAATTACTTAAAATGGGAAGCAACTAGGTGGAAATCTGGGATGATAAACTCCTTCCCTCATCTGCCCTGTGTGCCAAGACATCTGCCTCCCCACCACAGGGTACAATAATCCCATCTTTCTCCCCTATTAAGTTGAACTAAAGGTGAATTTCTTGCTGTTTGCCCCAGGGGATTGTTTGCAGTACTGATCCTGGATGCAAACATTCCTTGAAAAGTATCATTTCAATAGTCTAATATCTGAACTTTTCAATAGTCCAATAGACCAATATCTATTCAATAGTCCAATTTACATAGGACTTTAATGTTAATAAAGTGCTTTACATACATTTAATCTCATCTGATTTTCAAAAACAACCTTTGAAAAGCTGGTCTCTATTTTCTCCTTGTCCAAAGGAGAAAACTGATTTGCCCCGAGTCCCACAGATGAGGGACTCATTTTCCTGATTTTGAGAATTCTATGCTACATAAGTTTTAGATGTATTTTGGAAAAGGGCCTGGTTGAGTTTCCTACAATTTGGTTATGCAACTATGCTGTTCTAGACCTGTCTCAAAAATACAACAAAGGTCTGGTTAGTCTTTCCACTAGCAAATGGTCATGTCTATTGGAAAGAACACTAATTTATGAGGTCGGGAGAGCTGGATTCTAGTCCTTACTGTGTTATCAATAGCTATGTGACTTTGGAGAGGAAGTTTAGTGCAACAGAGAGAGAGGCAGCTAGGTGATGAAGTAGCCACAGCCTCAGATCGGGAGTCAGAAAGACCTGGCCTTTAGCTCTTGGCAGTTGTGTCACCTAGAGAAGTCACTTAACCTCTTTGTGTCTCAGTTTCCTTATATATAAAATAGGCACCTCTCTTCCAGAGTTGCGATGGGCATAAAATGTGACCTCATTTGTAAAGGATTTTGCCAGCCTTAATTAGCTACATAAATGTCATTATTATTATCATTACTAATGATGAGGAGGAGGATAGCAATAATTCCTTCCTTTCCTCCACCTCTTAATCAATCAACAAGTACTTCTTAAGTGTCTTCTATGTACCAGGCACTGTGCATAAAGTGGCTTTTTGTTTTGTTTTAATTTTCTTTGTCCATGTTTTGCCTTTGCTCATCCTCTAAAATCATGACTTTGATTGGGTAACAGTATTCAGAGGGTGTGACACAGTCCCTGGACTGTAGGATTGTGCTGTAGACTAGATTTATTTCACTGATAAAAAAATCTCTCTATAAGTGTTGGTTATACAACATATATTTTTTTTATCTGGCAATTATCTGATGTACTGAGAAGTTAGAAGCATGTGTATATATATATATATATATATATATATATACATATGTATGTATATATATATATAGATATACATACATACATAGATACACAAGACTTCCTCAGCATCCAGTGGCCAGTATGTGTCAGTCACCTGACTGTTCTAGTTCTCCTGGTGTCAAGGCTACTTTACCATACCGTCTTTCACATTATGCATGCTTAATAAGTGTTTGCTCAATTGAACTGAATTGTTGTATGGAATGATGAGATAAGGATTTGAGGACTGATCATGCTCCTTTCACTTGTGTGATAAATTCAATTAACCCTTTGGAGTTTTAATGATATATTTTTGGGGTTTCGTGCAACTCAAATATTAAAGCAATCTTTCTCTCCTTTCTAATAAAATTCAGACAAGCAATGAGATACTACACAAGATGTATTATTCTAGCATGATAAATTTAACAAAAGGCTTTGGAGCAGAGTAATCAAAGGCATAATTCAGTTTATTCTACCTCATTCTGAAGCTGTCATCTGTAAAATAAACTAAATGTAGCAGGTTGATATTCTCTCTTGTACCACTAGAGGGGGACCTGATCACCTACAACTGAGCAATAAAAGATAGAGGTAAAGGCAACACTTGTGAAGTCGGGGAAAAGCATCTATTTTTGTCGGTCACAATAGGAGAATAAGGATATTTGAGTCCTCCCAATGTTCTGCCAGGTCCTGAAAGACTGGCTTTTAAGGATAAATAAATTAGAAGAACTTAATCAGAGCTAATTAAGTGTATGCAGAAGAAATCTGTATGTAGGAGGCAGGGCAATCTACAAAGTCCTAAAGGATTGAATCCTAAGACTTAGAAATGAAAGAAAGATTTCAAATGAATTCAAAAGACCTCAGAGGGTACTTCTATACGTACGTACTTTTTCAAGTCAAGCATCTACTATCAAGAATCTCACAGTTTAATGGGGAAGATAGCATGCAAACACACATATATTTTGTATGTATAAAAATAAGTATATGGGTGAAAATGTGCTATCTTTCCAGTAGATTTAAACATGTTTTGCACAGTTATGTATGTGAATATGTATATATACACACATAAATATTTTAAATCTACTGCATATGTATATAACTTCTTATATATGTGTATATATGTGTATATATATATATGTACAGACAATTCTTATTTTATGTAAATTCATGTCATGCTAATTTTATTTCATGTAACAAAATCTGAAAGAAAGTCCTGTTCTTCCTCTCCATTCCTGCCATGCCTTCATGTGACTGGCCCCAACCCTATTTGTTTCTTCTCCTCTTCTTACTTTTCTGACCTGAACCCCACCTGTCTTTGATCTTTATGCTGACCATTTTCCTCCACAGGCTCATAGTCCCTTTCCTTCCTCCCTCCTTCCCCCATTTTTGTGGGGAAATTCTCATTATGTAAAAATCGTTTTACATAGAGATCTAAGAAATGACCCACATAAGTGAAAACTTTTTTGTGATATGTGTGCATATGTATACACGTAGAGATACACATCATATTATATTATTTTAGGGAATATATACATATGTTGTATATGTTGTATGTATGCATACGTACACGTGTATATGCATAGGCATATCAGTATTTATATGCCTATAGTGCATTTAAATATTTGTTCATATATCTCTTGTGTGTGTGTGTATATATATGCATATATATGTAATACA